>CM055118.1:996506449-997061449 GCA_029206835.1 Rana muscosa | reverse complement strand
TTGCAGCTAGCCGTGATCACACTAGATTTTTTGCATGATGTGGATGGTGGAATAATTTATTATCCTACTAATATAGGGAAATTATAGTATATTTCAGTGTTTTTATACACTTTGTAGTAATACTACAATGTTTACCCCTTTACAAAGAATAAGTTCACCAATTCTTTTTTTTTGCAGGTGAAAAAAAAATGTGCATTTACTTTTTTTTCTTAGGAGCCCGTAAAACATCTGCTGATCATGGGTGCAACGTCACGCTTCTGCAGACTCAGTGTATCTGTCTGCCAGTACCTCTGATGAGGGCAGGCAGTTACTTCCGTCCATGCAGATTCTGTAGAGGCTTTTGGTACTTGTAGTCTATTCATTCATAGGAGTCTGAATGAATGATGTGGCTGTGCAGGTGGAGCATTCTTTTCAAATTGTGACAGCAAGTGCAGGGAGGAGATCCCCTGCCTGCTGCTACTTGAGGGATCAGGGGGGAGCTGCAGGAACACGTAACCACAGGTTGGAAGAATGAAAATCGCTATTTACTCTTTCGTCCATGGACCGACAAAGCTTCTCTATTGACATAGTGGGTATTATCCGTTAATTAGGAGTGACTAGGCAGAAAACTTGTAAAAAGTGTTGCATCACACCTTCTACAGCACCGCCCAGGGGGCAGACCCTCTGGGTATATCCCCTCACTCTGCATCTCGCAGAGCAGTTTTTTTCTGTCTAGCAAGGAACAGGACATGGCTCCCTTCGGGCCCATTGGTCCGGGGGAAAAAAAATATTATTCTCACCTCACCTTCCAGGACGGCAACACATGAGATGATAGGCTCCACCCAACAAAAAACACAATCAGTTCACAAATGTTTATAAGGCCCCACCTTATCCCTTGTCCCTTAGTATTGATTGTGTTTCCCACAGCGAAACATTTTTTTTTTTTTTTTTTTCAAAACCTAAAAGACTACAGTTGGTCTGATTGGTACCATTGTGAGCCAGGTGTTGGAATGCCGACAAGGCTGCTCTTACCTGCCGCCTCAGAGCTTCTCACAGGTCGCCCCTAAAAACTGCATTTGTGCAGGCGGATGGCATTTTCAAATTCCCCGCCGTTGCACGCCGCTCAAGCAGCTCGGGTCTCCTCCCTGGTCTTCCCCAGATACAGTGACGCCATCCGGCCGACTGAGGAAGGGGAGGACTCGGCGCGCTCCAAGCCTCATTCTCAGGCTGAACTTCCTGTCACAGCAGGAAGTAGTGGAGCCGCCCACTATATGCTGGAAGTAAGTGAAAGCATGGAGGAGACGCCGGACCTGCGTGGCTGCGGAGAACTGGGACTTCTGTGCAAACAGAACTCAGTGAGCTGCAAGGAGCAGACAGTCTGTCTAAAACCACCTCGATGGACAAGGAGGATGGAAAGACAGCACAGGTGGCTGCAGGCAAATGCAAACAGGGACTGGGTAAGTGCCGTTTTTTCTTACCAATTGGGAATTTGTTGGTTCCTGCATAGAAGTGCTACTATTAATCCCACCATGTCTGCCTTCTCTGGAAAAGAAGGGCCTGCAGCCACGTTATTGGGGATAGAAAGAATGATTATAGGTTGTTGCCTCTTTTCTTGCAGACTCCCCCAGTGGAACACAGGAGGTCTCTGACAAGCCACCTTCCTCATCCGCGAACACCAGTGCCAGTAAAAAGTGCGGTAACTGTGGCAAAAAATTGCCAAAATCCCACTCCAAGCCCTTTTTGTTATAGATACATTAACAAACTGGCTGGAAAAGAGGCCTCAGGTCCTATGAAGGATATTTTCAAATCAATACAAGAGGAAATGCTGGCCTCTTTACAAACCTTCCGCTCCTCTGTAAAGGCATCCTTAATCTCAGATACTCAGCAGACCCCCCCCCCAGAGGGTCCCTCTTCCCAGGAGAGTACAATGTCCAAACCAGGACTAAGTTCCCCTTTTCCCTTTCTCAAAGTTGTTCATGAGTTCAACCTAGGGAAGAAGAGGAGTTAGAAGAGGCAGAAAGCCAGGCAGGGTCAGAACTTTCCTCTAGTGAAGAGATTGGCTTTTGTCCTAGCAGTGATACAGAAGAGGTCAGATTTAATAAACATCTTTTTGGCTTGGAAGACTTAGAAGGACTTCTCCAGGCGATTTATGCCCTGGAGGAGATTCCGCAACCAGCTAAGGAGACTTCAGTACAAGATAAAATGTACAGAGGTTTGATAAAAAGCCAGGAGAGATTATTCCCTTTACACCAATCTCTTAAGGAGATGGTCCTGCAGGAATGGAGGATGCCTGAAAAAGGGGTTTCTACTCCTAAAACATGGAAAAGAAAATTCCCTTTTAAAGAGGAAGAAGCCAAGGTCCTTTTTAAGGTCCCTCGGTTGGACGCCGCTCTCTCCTAGGTGACAAAGAAGTCAGACCTTTCCTTTGAGGACGCAGGGAACATTAGGGACACTATGGACAGAAGGTCCGAGTCTCTCTCCTAAAAAAAGGCTTGGGAGGCCAATGCCTCAGCAATGACCCCGTCATTAGCAGCAACCAGCGTTGCTAGAAACGCAGACTGCTGGATAGAAAAAATTGCCAGACATCTATCCCAGGGGAAAAAATCACAGGACATCATTGATTCCCCTTCTGTGATAGGGAAGGCTGTTGCCTTTTTAGCTGACGCAGCCGTGGACTCGGTTAGAGCTTCAGCTAAGACAGCCGCATTGATTAACTCGGCCAGAAGAGCCATTTGGGTTAAAGCCTGGGAGGGTGACCTTACTTCAAAAGCGAAACTGTGGCTTGCCCTTTGAAGGTTCCTTATTGTTGGGCTCAGGCCTAGATGATGCCTTATACAGGTCATCTGAGAAGGGGAAAAAATGTCCTATAAAACCCAAACGGGAGAGGTATAGGAAAATTTTTCGAGGCCCCGCCAGACAAGACCAGCAGAGGTCCAGAAAATAACCCACATGGGGTGGTGGACACAGGAGGTGGACTCCAGGAATGAATATCAAAGATTTCAAGTGACGCCAGTATCAAGGTCGGGGGCAGACTGTCACATTTCCTTCCCCAGTGGGAGAAAATTTCAGACAGTTCCTTTGTCCTAAGACTGATCAGGGAAGGCTACCGCCTTGAATTCTTGTCAGAGCCCCCTCCTACGGTCACTTTAACTCCTCTTCCAAAAGATGTTGTAAGAAAGAAAGCCCTTCTAGAGGGCATTCAGGAACTTATAGATCAGGAGGTGGTAATTCCAGTTCCAAAGGACCAGCTTTTCCAGGGCTTTTTATTCCCACATATTTTTGGTGCCAAAGCCCTCTGGAAAGTTCCGCCTGATCATAAATCTCAAGAACCTAAACAAGTTCTTAGAGTACAAGAAATTTTCCATGGAGAGCGTGTACTCGATGAGGAAAAATCTACTAAAAGATGTCTTTATGACCACCGTAGATCTCAGGGATGCTTATCTGCATGTCCCGATTTTTATGGGACATCAGGCCTTCCTGAGGTTTGCGGTTGTAACACAGGAGTGAACTTCCCATTGGCAGTTCAGGGCACTTCCCTTTGGTCTTGTGGCAAGTCCAAGAATCTTTACAAAGATTCTTGCCAAAGCGGTGGCCCATCTCCATCTGCAGGGCATAGCCTTAATACCATATCTGGATGACCTGCTCATTTCAGGTCCTTCAGCCTCTCAGGTCAGTACAGACAGCCTGAAGGTGATCTCTACCCTAGAAATGCTAGGGTGGCTGATAAACCTGGAAAAGTCCTCTCTAGAACCAGCCCAGGTTCGTACATACCTAGGCGTTCAGAGTCTGTTCCTCCCAAGAAAAAAGCTGGAAAAGATTGTCTTAGTTGTCAGACTGATAGATGTTCCTGTATGTTCCTGCAGAGAAATCCTCAGATTTCTAGGCCTCATGGCAGCAAGCATTCCTGCAGTTGTTTGGGCACAACTGCATTCAAGAGACCTTCAGTCCTTCCACCTTTCCTCTTTCCTGGGACAAAAGGAACGATTTCCTAGACGAAGAGGTTATCATTCCCCATCAGGTAATTTCCTCCCTGGGGTGGTGGTCAGTCCCAGGCAACCTGGAGCAGGCAAACCCTGGAATCAGTGGGATCCATTAAGACTCACCACGGATGCAAGTGCCCAGGGATGGGGAGCTAATCTAGGGGTAGCCAAGGCTCAGGGTTCCTGGCAGAAGGAGGTAGCCGAATCCTCTTCCAATCTCAGAACAGAGCGGTGGGCGAAGCTCTAAAAGCCTTCGAGAAAATAGTCAAGGGAAAAGAGGTTTTAGTGTGTTCGGACAATGCTACAACTGTGGCATACCTGAATCACCAGGGGGGAACCAAGTCCAAGAAACTTCTGACACTAAACGGAGATCTTGACCTGGACAGAGCACAGGTTAGTCTCGTTGGCAGCTGTCCACATAAGAGGAACAGACAACAAGGAGGCGGATTTTCTCAGTCGCCAGCCTGTCAGACGGGGATTGGGAACTGAAGGTAGAAGTGTTCCAAGAGATGGTGCAAAGGTTTGGCTGCCCCGAAATAGAGCTCTTTGCCAGTCAGAAGAACAGGAAGGTCAGGAGGTTCTTCTCTCTATCTCGGGAGAGAGTGTCAGAGGGCCTGGATGCCCTGGCTCAAAGCTGGACTTTCCGGTCGGCTTACGCCTTCCCCCCTCTGCCTCTGATTCCGAGAGTCATCCAAAAGCTCAGCCAGGCTTCAGGCAGAGTCGTCTTGGTAGCCCCTTGGTGGCCAAGAAGGACTTGGTTTGCAACCCTGAAGTCGTTATCCGTAGCGCCCCCCTGGAAACTGCCAAACATCCCGGACCTTCTGTCACAGGGTCCAGTTGTGCACCCCAGACCGGAATTCTTTCAGCTCACGGCTTGGTTAGTGAGCGCCAGATCCTTAGGAAAAGGATGCTCAGAGTAATAGATTCTTTACTCTTAAGCCGGAAGCCGGTGACGAGAAGAATTTACCTTAAAGTTTGGAAAGTTTTTTTGTACTTGGTGTAAACAAAAACAAATGCCTATTCCGGTAATCATGGAATTTCTCCAAGACGGGGTAGAGAAGGGTGTGGCTGTCAACACTCTTCGAGTACAAGTGGCAGCCCTTTCAGTTTTTCTTGACGCTAGGATAGCGAAAGGACCTTTAGTTAAAATATTTTTGGTACCCAGAGATGGAGCTACTCCTGTCAAAAAAGATAGGTTCCAACGTAGGAACCTAACTAGGGTCCTAGAGGCGTTATCTAGTCACCCCTTTGAGCCCTTAGATGAAATTTCTTAAGTTTTTGACCATAAAATTAGCCTTTCTACTGGCAATCGCTACTGCCAGGAGAGTAGGGGACCTGCAATGTCTTTCCATCAAAGAACCTTTTTTTTAATGATCCTACCTGATAGGATTATCCTCAAGCCAGATCCATTATATCTACCTAAGGTGTCGTCAGCGTTCCACAGAGCGCAGGTGATGACCTTGCCATCCTTTTTGTGAGAGCCCCAGAAATGAAGGAGAAAAAAAGATTCCATTGTCTAGATGTCAGGAGATGCCTCCTTATATATTTACAGAGGGTTAAGGATTTTAGAAGGTCTAATCATCTTTTAATCCTGTTTTCTGGAATTAGAAAGGGACTCCAAGCATCAAAGTCCTCAGTCTCCAGGTGGATAAGGCAAGCCATTGATTTAGCATACAAAAGCTCAGGCACTCCTGCACCAGAAAAGTTGAAGGCACACTCAACTAGAGCCCTGGCTACCTCATGGGCCGAGAAGGCAGGGGCCTCCTGGGAGCAAATCCGCAACCCAGCCACCTGGTCCAGTCAAGACACCTTCCTGAAGCACTACCGTGTGGAGGTCCTATCGCAGCAAGACCTAGCCTTCGGTCAAAGTGTTACAGGCAGTGGTCCCACCCTAAGGTAGGCCTGTGGATTCCTTTATTATGCTCTCATGCGTTGCCGTCCTAGAAGGTGAAGTGAGAAAACCGATAACAGTGTTTCTACGAAACCTTCCAGGACGGCAGGCCTACTTCCCGCCCTGTTGTGGGTGGAGGAGTATGTTCACACTATGTGGTAAGTATTAAGATGTGGATAGCCCTTGTGGTCTACTGGGAGTATTACTTTACAACTACTGAGGGACAAGGGATAAGGTCGGGCCTTGTAAACATTTGTGAACTGATTGTGTTTCCTGTTGGGTGGAGCCTATCATCTCGTGTTGCCGTCCTGGAAGGTTTCGTAGAAACACAGTTATCAGTAAATAACCGCGGTTTTTTTGCTACATTTTTTTTTCTTGCTATCTTCGATCAGTTGCCAACTGGGTGACAGGCTGGATCCTCGATCCTTGTAGTCTCCCCAGTTTCGGCCATCGAGCATGTGCCGACCCTAGCTACGTGCTGGGTTTTCCACGACATGCCCGTCGCTCCACGGTTGGCCGGTGAGCCTACGCTTCAGGGCCTGCATCGGACCGCTCAGCTTCGGCTGACCTTACGGCCGAGTCGTAGCAGCCTGTCCGGTGAGCGTCGCGCTCCAGGGCATACATATAATCGTCCCCTTGGGTCCAATCACAGCATGCCTGGCCAACAGTCAGCTTCCGTGCGCGGACGATGATCTGTTTGGAATGTCTTACAGCAGGATAGATAAGTAAACTCCCCTGCCTCGGCTGGGTGATTTGGCTGGACATTCCTGGAGAGACCAAGTAAGTGGTTGTGGCCCCTTTCTTCCCTCTCTCCTTGCCCTTCCTTCCTCCCTGGGCTTCTAGCTAAGGTTGCTGGGTGCTGGGGGTCACCTAGGAGAGCAGGGCTGGCTGTAACTAACATTAAAAAAAAAAAAATGTAATTTCTGTGTGTGTGTGTTTGCTTCTTCCCCCTCCATGCTGTCGGCGGCCATTTTGCGGTGGTCCATGCCGGTTTTAGCCTCTAGTGACTGCCCGGCGGCCATCTTCCTTTGGTTTTGGCGCCATTTTCTTGTAGTTCCACACCCACTGGCCTCTATCGACTGATCGGTGGCCATGTTTGTAATGATCCATGCTGTATGTATATATTGCCGTTTGGCGGCCATCTTTTTGTGGTCTATGGCTGCTTTGGCCTCTATCTTCAGCTCGGCGACCATTTTCTTAGAGCCCACATTATCTTCCATACAGACGTTTGGTGGCCATTTAGCGAGAGTCTCCGGCCTCTAGGGTGCATTACACTGGCACGAGAAGTTCACACAGCGCTGATAAAAGAAGCAGACTGACACAGCAGCGGTGGGACAGCATCACAGGCGCAGCATAGCGGTACCAATCCAAGGGTGGGGAGTCCTCTGGGTGACCCAGCATCTCTGCAGCACAGGAGGGTGGCCTATTGATATCTTGCCTGGAGCCCTCTGGGTGTGAGCGCGTGATCAGCATGGCATCTGAGCCAGATGTCTTCTCCCCTGAAGCACCAGGTTTAGCAGCTGGTGCCCCTGAGGTGTCTATGGATGCTATGTCAGCAATCCTAGAGGCGTTTGCTGCCAGGGTGGAAGCAGCACACGGGAATACAGGAGGTAGTAAGCACACGCGCACCCGTCCCCTGCAACCTTCTGGGGATATTTCTGAGGCAGAACCAGGTCCAGCTACGGCTCATGGCCCAGATTCTGACGCATCAGACTGCAGACCGTGACCGATCGGACAGTGAGGATGACTCCAAGTCCAGGTCAGTACGCGAGACTGCTTTGGTATCTGACCTTATTACTGCACTGCGGGATAAGCTAAAGTTGGAAAATACTGCAGTAGCAGCAGAGACTCCGGTCCCCTTTGGGTTTCGTAAACCTGCCCGCACTGCTAAGGTGTTCCCTTGTGTGTCTTAGATAAACTTTTATACAAGGAATGGGAGAGCCCACTGAGGGTCTTTACAGCCCCAAAGAGGTTTGCGGTACGGTACCCCTTTGAGGAGAGTTTTCTGAAGAAATGCACCTCTCCCCCTATAGTGGACCCTCTGGTGTCCAGACTTAATAGAGCTACCACTATTCCAGTAGAAGGGGCTCCTGTTTTCAAGGACCCTGTAGATGAGGCTGAAGCACTCGCTCGCTACCTATACTCAGTGGTAGGCTCGGCAGTACGCCCGGCATTGGCGGGGGCCCTAGTGTCTCAGACACTTACTCAATGGGCAAAATTGCTACTCCAGGGGTTAAAGGAGCGAGATGCTCCTCCTAATGAGATAACTTTGGCCGACCAGTTGGTCCAGGGCCTTAAGTTTGTCTGCGAGTCAGACATGGATACTATTCCCCTGCTGTCAAAAGCTTTGGTTTATGCTGTAGCAATACGCCGCATGATCTGGCTAAAGGGCTGGTCTGCGGACCAGACTTCCAAGAAAGCCCTGTTGGTTCTGCCTTTTAAGGGCGACAGACTTGGGGCTTCTTTGGATGACATCAAGGATGCCACAGGAGGTAAAAGCACTTTGCTTCCTCAAACCAAGAGGGGTAAGGGGCCACGCCAAGGGCAAGGGCCCCCCTTTACTGCACACAAGCGTTTTTTCGTCGCACTAGGGCGACAGGGAAAAGACCCCAGGCCGACAAGGTGCCTGCCCAAGGACAAAAGCGTCCTTGGTCCCGCAGACCCAACAAGCCTGCGGACAAATCTGCGTCCGCATGAAGGTCCGCCCCCCACCCAGCTCTCGGGTGGGGGGACGTCTTCGCAAATTCGCGACTCAGTGGACAGCTCTAGTCTCAGACAGGTGGGTTTGTGAAGTAATCCCCTCAGGCTACAAGATAAAATTTCTCTCTTGTCCACCGGACAGATTTGTCACCTCCAATCTCCAGCTACTACCGACCCATCGGGAGGCCCTGTATGGGGCGGTCCAGGGTCTGCTGGAACGCGGGGTAGTTATTCCAATTCCAGAAAAGGGACGGGGTCAGGGTTTTTACTCAAATCTGTTCATTGTGCTGAAGGAGGGGGTTCGTCCAATCTTGGATCTCAGGGCCCTCAATTGCTTTGTGAAGGTACAAAGATTTCAGATGGAGTCGGTTCGATCTGTAGTCATGGCTGTCCATCCGGGGGACTTTCTGGCCTCCTTGGACATTAAGGACGCATACCTGCATGTCCCCATATACTCCAGACACCAGGGGTTTCTGCGATTTGCAATCGGGAAGAACCACTATTAGTTTGTGGCCCTCCCGTTTGGCCTTGCTTCAGCACCCAGGACGTTCACCAAGGTGCTCGCTCCGATTCTGGCACTTCTAAGACAGCGAGGTATCGATATCGTGGGCTACTTGGACGATTTTCTTCTGAAGGCCCCTTCAAGCTCAGAATTAGAGGTAAGCGTGTCCATTACCTGTCAGACTCTTAGACTGTGGTTGGATACTAAACACGCAAAAGTCAGTATTGGTGCCCACTCCATGCCTAGTGTACCTGGGGTTGATTCTGGATTCCTCAGAGGCAAAGGTATTCCTCCCTGTGGAGAAGTTGCAGACCCTTCGGGCTGCAGTACGGCAGCTGACTTCCAGGAATTGGTCGTCACTCCGTTTTTGCATGCGAGTGTTGGGCCTCATGGTAGCCTCCTTCGAGGCGGGTCCCATATGCTCAATACCACACTCAAATGTTACAGAAGGAAGTTCTGTCCAGATGGAACAGATGTCCATCAGCTCTGGATTATCAAATCGGAGTGAGCCCACCTAGTCAGGAGATCCCTGGTATGGTGGCTGACAGCACCGGCTCTTCTGGCCGGGAAGTAATTTCTTCCGGTTTACTGGATAGTGATCACGACGGACGCCAGCCTTGCAGGTTGGGGGGGGGAGTCTGGGGTGTTCAGTCGGCACAAGGTCGCTGGACCCCAGAGGAAGCCAGCCTGCCGATCAATGTCCTGGAGATCTGGGCGATCAGGCTGTGCCTCTTAAGATAGTCTGAGGCTACAAGGGCGGCCAGTCAGGATCCAGTCAGACAACGCCACAGCAGTGGCATATGTCAATCATCAAGGAGGAACAAGAAGCTCGGCTGCAGCATCGGAGGTCGCTCGCATCCTGAAGTGGGCAGAGAGGAGCGTACCGGCACTGTCGGCCGTGTACAATTCCAGGTGTAGAAAACTGGCAGGCGGACTACCTGAGCCGCCAGATGCTGGACCAGGGAGAATGGTCCTTACACCCGGGGGTGTTCCAACTCTGCCAAAGATGGGGCACACCAGACATTAGATCTTCTGGCTTCCCGACTCAATCGGAAGGTATTGAGGTTTGTGGCCCGGTCAAGAGACCCATGGGCAGACGCAACGGACGCGTTGGTGGCATCGTGGGGTCAGTATCGGCTAATCTATGCCTTCTCCCTTAAGGCTTCTTCCTCTTCTGCTCCGCAGAGTGGAGGCAGAGGGAATTCCAATGATCCTAATTGCTCCAGATTGGCCTCAGCGTCCTTGGTACGCCGATTTAGTACATCTGGTAGCAGACGTCACCTGGCGCCTACCACTACGGAAAGACCTGCTATCGCAAGGTCCCATATTCTAGCCTGCTTTACGGTCACTGGCTTTACCAGGATGGCTGTTGAGAGACCGGGGCCTATCAGATTCAGTAATCTCTACTATAAGAAGTGCTCGGAAACCGTCCTCTAGGAAGGTTTATCACCGCACTTGGAAGGCCTACATCTCCATGTGTGAGGAATTGAAATGGCATCCGTGTACTTATTTGGTTTCCAGAATCCTGCTGTTTTTACAGCATGGGGTGGACCAAAGGCTTGCCTTAAGTACGATTAAGGAACAGATACTGTCCTGGCTGTCTCTTTTCAGCGACCCCTGGCGACTCACTCTCTCGAGTACATTTGTGCAGGGGGTTCGACATGTGGCTCCTCCGGTCCGTCCCCCGCTACATCCGTGGGACATGAACCTGGTCCTCTCGGTGCTTCAGAAGGCACCGTTTGAGAATATTACAGACATTCCCCTGTTGACACTTTCTCAGAAAGTGGTCTTTTTGGTGGCTGTTACGTCAGTTAGACGAGTCTCTGAGCTGGCAGCCTTGTTCTGCAAGGCTCCCTATTTGATTTTCCACAAGGATAAGGTGGTGCTGCGGCCGCAGCCTTCCTTTCTTCCGAAAGTCGTTTCGGCTTTTCATCTCCACAAAGACATTGTACTAACATCCTTGTGTCCTCATCCGTCGAATCCTAAGGAGTCGGCGTTGCATTCCTTGGACGTTGTCCGAGCTTTGAGTATACCTGCTACTTCCCTGTTCCAGAAGTCAGACTCACTGTTTCGGTGGCTGATCCCAAGAAGGGCCAAGGAGTCTCGTCGGCCACCATCTCTAGGTGGATCCGACAGTAATCCAGGCTTAAAGGGTCAAGCGCCCCCCCTTTCCAGTCTCGGCGCATTCGACCAGGGCAATAGGTGCCTCTTGGGCTTTCCGACATCAAGCGTCTGTTTCCCAATTATATAAAGCGGCCACTTGGATGTCCACTCACACTTTCACAAAATTCTACAAAGTTGATGTAGGTGCATCTTCGGATGCCTCTTTCGGCCGCAAGGTTTTGCAGGCGGCTGTTTAGCGTTGCAACTCCTCCGTTGGAGGAGTGCTGTTTTGTGTTTGGGGTGAAGTTTATTTTTATGCTGTTACCACCCCTCATTTTTTTTCTCTGACACTGCTTTGGGACGTCCCACTATGTCAATAGAGAAGCTGTGTCGGTCCATGGACGAAAGAGTAAATAGAGAAAAGGATTTTACGGTGAGTAAAAAATCCTGAGTCCATGGACCGACAGCACCACCCCTCTTTAAGTTTGTACTGCTTTTTGACGAACTGATCTGCGAGATGCAGAGTGAGGGGATATGCCCAGAGGGCCCGCCCCCTGGGCGGTGCTGTAGAAGGTGTGATGCAACACTTTTTTTTTTTTTTATAAGTTTTCTGCCTAGTCACTCCTAATTGACGGATAATACCCACTATGTCAATAGAGAAGCTGTGTCGGTCCATGGACTCAGAGAAAAGCATTTTACGGTGAGTAAAAAAATCCTATTTTCTCTTACCGTCCATGGACTGACACAGCCTCTTAATTCTTGACAAAGTGGGTCATGTTCCTGTTCATAGGAGAAGACTAGGCAAAATGTTGGATGTTTTAACATACCATATTTATCGGCGTATAACACGCACCCCAAGTTTAGGAGGGAATTTTAAGGAAAAAAATGTATTAAATGCCCATCAATGCAGCCTTATCAGTAGTGGTGCAACGGATCGGTGGTGATCCGAACGGGTCACCCTGTTCGGATCACCACGCGATCCGCGGTTCGCTCCGGAGCCTCGGCCGTAGGAAAGGCCTCGGCTTCGGTCTAGTTTCGCAGCGGCGGCCATCTTGGTACACCCTGCGGCGGCCGCTGTAGTGACGTTTCGCCGTCATCTTGCTCCACCCCACACTCCTGCACAGTAATGATAGAGAAGGGGCCAAGCGGACATCTTGTTACACCCAACGGAGTTTTAGATTTCAACACAACGGAGCTTATCAGCTTTAATACATTATTTGGAAATCCATCGGACTGTTTACATTTTAAATTTTAAAAGCAGCAGCAAACCTTACATGATTGCTAATGTGACGGAACACCTCTGATTTTCACATTTAACATTTAGTTAAATGTGAAAATCAGTGGTGTTCTGTCACATCAGCAACCATGTAAGGTCAGCAGGTTTGCTGCTGCTATTAAAATTTAACATGTAAAGAGTCCGTTGGATTTACAAACACTGTATTTAAGCTTATAAGCTCCGTTTTGTGTTGAAAATAACTGTGAAATCGAAAATTCCGGTGAGTGTAACATTATTTTTTTCTTCTTTTTCCCTGAAACCCCCCAGTGTCCAGTGCAGCCTTGGGGGCCCCCCCAGTGTCCAGTGCAGCCTTGGCCCCATTAAAAAGTGTCACTGCTGAGACTGGGCGGAGCGGAGTGTACTTGGCTCCGCCCAGTCCCGCCCTATTATGGGCATAAAACAGGTCCAATGGCGGGACTGGGCATGACTGTGAGCGAAGCTGAGAAGAGCCGATTACATTCGGCTATGTGTGTCTCTGCGGCGATCGCTCCGCTCACAATCAGTGGGAATCGGCGTATAACACGCACCCACGATTTCCCCCTGATTTTAAGGGGAAAAAAGTGCATGTTATACGCCGATAAATACGGTACATTCATTTACCAGAGCTGTACAGCCCCGCCCAGGGGGGTGATCCCTCCGGACATAACCCTCCTACCAGCAGCCTCAGTTTTTTTCTGCCTAGCAGAGGAGAGGATGTGGCTCTCTTCAGAGCCAGTCTCTTGAAGAAATATTTTATTCTTTTAAAAAATTTATTTTATTTTTGAAATCTATCAACAGTCGGCTGGGCAGCAGGTTGGGTAGTTCGCTATCCTCGTAGTCTTCCCAGTCCGACCATCGAGCGTGCTGATCCTCGCTCTGCGTGAGATCAGTCCACGATATACCCCGCGACTCCTGGGGTGGCCGGTGAGCTTTTTGCTCCAGGGTCCACGTATGTCTGAACAGTTTTGCTGTATCTTTCACGGTGGACCGGGCCCGACAGCTACTCAGTACTGCACTGTGATAGGTCTGTCAGGAACACACTAGTTGGTCCTCGCTGGATGGGTAAGTACTGTTCCCCCTGCCTCAGCAGGTGAGTACATGCTGTGTGTTCCTATGGTAGGGTGGTTTCCCTGTTTCCCCCTTGTTTTTTTGCTACTCTCTGTCCCCTTCTCTGGCTATGCGCTGACTGGGGGTCATTCTGCCCCGGGTGGGGTCCGTGTGGTGTCTGCTTTGTGTGGGGATGCTTCAGTCAGCCTGGGACTTGTGGGGTTTTTTGGGGCGCTATGTTTACTGTGTGTTTCTATTACTATTGTAAACCGCATTGGCAGCCATTTTTTCGTGGCCGCCCCATGGCGCACTTATAATAGTGGCGGCCATTTTGTTGTAGCCGCTCGCTTTTTCGCTGCTAGTTTGGCCTCTACTGCTGACTGGGACGGCGTGAATCTCCTCAGTCGCCTCGTGGATCTCACTCTAGGAGCGGTGCACAGGCAGCAGAGCTGAGTGGTCCCCTCTGGGTTGGAGAGTCCCCTTGGTAACCCCCCCATAGTCAGCGCAGCCAGAGGGTGGACTTTTCTCTTTCTTTGACAAAGTCTCAGAGGGTGCTGGTTATTATGGAGTCAGTTTCACCTGCTTCCCCCTTCATGTCAGAGGCAACAGGCAGTGCTCTTGCACCTGCGGTTCCTATGGACCAGTTGTCGGCAGTCCTGGAATCATTTGTGGCCAGGATGGAAGCGGCGTGCAAGGGGGCTAAAAAGCACCATCTCCAGGGGGAGTGCTCTGATTCAGAGATGGGCCTTGCTGCGGCACAGGACCCTAGCTCTGAATTTTTGGATATGTTTGACCAGGACATTCCTTGTGAGGAAGGCTCCTTATCTGGGTCAGTGCATGGCAGGGCGCTTGTTAGTTGAACTCATTGATGCTGTGAGGGACACTCTCAACCTGGATGCTGCAGCTGAGGAACCTCTGGTGGAGGCAGTCTCCTTTTGGTTCATTTAAAGCGCATCCTTCGAAAGTTTTTCCCTATACACTCTTCTTTGACAAATTCATAGACCAGGTATGAGAAAAAACGCAGAAGACCTTTGCGGTCTTGCTGCGTTTGGTGGTTTAGGTACCCCTTTGAGGAGAACCTGGTTAAAAAATGGGCCTCTCCGGTTGTCGACCCCCCCCGGTCGCCCGGCTGAATAAAGCCACGACCCTCCCGGTTGAAGGGACTCCTGCCGATAGGAGGTCGGAAGTGGTGAGCAGGGCCATGTTGGGATCCGCGCTGCGTCCTATTGTAGCAGCGACCCTGGTGTCTCAGTCACTCACGGAATAGGCGAAGATTCTGCACCAGACTGTGCAGGAGCATAATCTTCCTCCAGATTGCATTGCACTGGCCGACCAAATGGTACAGGGCCTGGTGTATGTGTGCGATGCCACTTTGTACGCTGCCCCCCTAATCTCTGGGGCCTCAGTGTCTGCGGTGGTTTTGCGTCGCCTGATCTGGTTAAAATGCTGGTCTGCTGACCTGGCCTCTAAGATGCTCCTGACGGATTTGCCTTTCAAGGGCGGAAGAATTTTTGGTGCTTCCCTGGATTACATTATTATTAAAAATGTCACGGGGGGGTAAGAGCACCCTTCTTCAGCCTACTAGGGCGAAGAAGCCGCGCCGTAAGCCGGGTCCTTCCTTTCCCACTCAGAAGAGGTTTTTTCATCAGTCATCCCACGGGAAAATTCTCCCGGACTGACAAGGGTGCGGCTGGAGGACAGAAGCGTCCCTGGGTGCGTAAGCCCAACAAGCCGGCAAGTAAACCCGCCACCGCAAGAAGTCTTGCCCGCGCCCGACTCTGGGGTGGGGGGATGACTTTGCAGGTTCACGGATCTATGGACCTCCCGGATCTCTGACCGGTGGGTGTGCGGTGTGGTCACTTCAGGGTACAGGATAGAGTTCCTTTCCTGGCCACCAGACATATTCTTTCCCTCCAAATCTCTCTCTCCTTCCAGCGTGTCGGGCTGCCCTGTTAGGGGCAGTGCAGGACTTGCTGAGGTGCGGAGTAATTGTGCCGGTGCCGTCAAAGGAGAGTTTTCAGGGGTTTTATTTGACTGTGGTCCCAAAGATGGACGGAGTCCGTCCAATTCTGGACCTCAAAGCCCTAAATGCCTTTGAAGGTTCGGAAATTCTGCATGGAATCCATTCACTTGGTGATTGCTGGGCTTCATCCGTGGGGGTTTTCTGGCATCCTTGGACATCAAGGACACCTACTTGCATGTCCCAATCTGCGTGGGTCACCAGAAGTTTCTGCGCTTTGCGATAGGCGAAGACCACTATCAGTTTGTGGCTCTTCCCTTCGGTTTGGCGTCGGCACCGTAGGTTTTCACCAAGGTGCTTGCCCCGATTCTAGCTTTGCTGAGACAGCAAGGCATTGCTATCGTGGGCTATCTAGACTATCTACTTCTGAGAGCAGACTCTGGTTTAGAATTAGAGGAAAATGTGGTGATGGCCAGTCAGGCCTTCTGGGAATCCGGCTGGCTGCTGAACGTTCAGAAGTCGGTCCTGGTTCCGACTCAGCGTCTGGAGTACCTAGGCTTGATCCTGGACTCCGGAGGCGAGGGTCTTTCTACCCTTGGAAAAATTACAGACAATTCAATCTGCGGTACGGGTGTTGACGTCCCGCAAATGGTCGTCATTCCGTTTTTGCATGAGGGTTCTGGGACTCATGGTGGCTTCCTTCGAGGCGGTGCCCTATGCCCAATTCCACACTCGAGTCTTACAGAGGGAGATCCTATCTTGCTGGAACAAGTCTCCATTTTCACTGGATCATTGGATACAGGTGAGTCACCTGGCATCCCTGACGTGGTGGCTGAGATCCCCGGCCCTTCGGTCGGGAAAGTCGTTCCTTCCTGTTCAGTGGACTGTGATCATGACGGACGCCAGTCTTTCGGGCTGGGCGGAGTCTGGGGAGTTCTGTTAGCCCAAGGGCTCTGGACTCCGGATGAATCCCGTCTACCGATTGTCCTGGAACTCCGGGCAATCAGACTGCCTCTCCTCGTGGTCAAGGAGACTGCAGGGACGCTCAGTCAGGATCCAGTCGGACAACGCCACGGCGGTGGCTTATGTCAACCATCAGGGGGGGACTCGGAGCTCAGCTGCGGCGGCTGAGCTCACATCCTAAGAGGGGCGGAAAGAAGCGTGTCGGCTCTGTCGGCAGTTTACATTCCAGGCGTAGGCAACTGGCAGGCGGACTATCTGAGCCACCAGATGTTGGACCAGAGGGAATGGTCCTTGATCCTCATCACGCCAGATTGGCCTTGGCGTCCTTGGTACGCCGATCTTGTGCGCCTAGTGGTCGGACGTTCCATGGCGACTACCTGTGCGGGAGGACCTTCTGTCTCAAGGTCCCATTCTTCATCCTGCTTTACAGTAGCTAGCTTTAACGGCATGGCTTTTGAAAGCCAGGTGCTGAGACCGGGGTCACTCGGATTCGGTCATTTCGACCATGTTGAGGGCACGGAAATCTTCCTTCAGGAAGATATACCACCGTACCTGGGGGGCCTACATCGCTTTGTGTGAGGAGTGTGACAGCAGGAAGGTAAAGTCACCTGGTTGCATCCAGGGGGGTAGATATATTTCGCCCAGATTCAGGCTTTACGCCGACTTGTACAACTAGGTGGAGAGTTGTATAAGCCCAGCTGAGGCTAGTGGGCTCATGGATGACTCATACCTCTAGGGAGAGTGTGGGGCGTCGTGCAGACAGGGAGTTGATGAGACCAGCTGAAGCTTGTCAGCTCATTTAGGCCTCTATAAGAACTCCCAGCTTCATTAGATGTTAGCTCATGCCTGGACCCAGACCTGTGTGGACTGTCTAGGGAGAGTGAACCCCTGTGCGGTGAGACAAAGCCTGTGTGGCTATTTGCTTGGACATTTAAAACCAGGGACTTAGGGACTAGGACAGCACTAGGCTGATCCCAGTTGTTAGTTAGGAAACCTGTATGTTTAGTCAGAGGTCAAGTTGACCAGGATTTATTTTGTTTATGTTTCTTTTGCTTTGCTGTGTTTTGTCACTGTAAATAGAAAATAAACCGCACCTTTTTGATTTTGAAAACCACAACCTCAGTTTGCTGGGCCTGTTTTTGTGTGGGGAGCCCATCCCGGGGGTCACACACACCCGCTGCCGAGCTAACCCCCTCACAGGAGCTGGATTGGCGTCCACGGACGTATTCCGTTCCCAGGATCCTGCTCTTCTTACAGCGTGGCGTGACCCAAAAGCTTGCTTTAAGCACCATTAAGGGTCAGATTTCGGCTTTGGCCGTTCTCTTTCAGCGGCCACTAGGGGGCCATGCCTTGATTAGTACCTTCATACAGGGGGTCCGCTATGTGCTCCCCCTATTAAACCACCACTTCCTCCTTGGGATTTGAATTTTGTGCGTTCGGTTCTTCAAGAACCTCCTTTTGAAAACATCAGAGAGATTCCTCTCAACTTTATCTCAGAAGGTGGCTTTTCTAGTAGCCATTACTTCTGTCAGAAGGGTTTCTGAATTGGCGGCCTTTTCTTGCAAGCCGCCATACTTGGTCCTCCATAAGGATAAGGCGGTGCTACAGCCTTCTTTTCTCCCGAACTTGGTCTTGGCCTTCCACCTTAATGAGGACATTGTGCTTCCGTCTTTGTCCTCATCCATCGCATCCCAGAGAGTTTGCGCTTCACACGTTAGACGTGGTACGTGCTTTACGGGTGTTTGTCTGCTACGGCTTCATTTAGGAAGTTTGACTCGCTGTTTGTGTGTGTGTCTGGTCCAAAACAGGGCCAAGCAGATTCGTCTGCCACCATTTCTAGGTGGATCAGACAGACTGTCATACAGGCCTATGCCCTTAAGGGGCAGGCGCCACTTTGTCAAGAATGAAGAGGCTGTGTCAGTCCATGGACGGTAAGAGAAAATAGGATTTTTGTACTCACCGTAAAATCCGTTTCTCTGACGTCCATGGACTGACACAGCACCCACCCCTCCTTTTTTAGAGTTTGTACGGCTTTGATACGAACTGAGGCTGCAGGTAGGAGGGTTATGTCCAGAGGGACCGCCCCCTGGGCGGGGCTGTACAGCTCTGGTAAATGTATGTTAAAACATCTAACATTCTGCCTAGTCTTCTCCTATGAGTAGGAACATAACCCACTTTGTCAAGAATGAAGAGGCTGTGTCAGTCCATGGACGTCAGAGAAACGGATTTTACGGTGAGTACAAAAATCCTATTTTTTTTCCCCCCCATCAACACAGAGAACAGATAACCATGATTATTGCTAGCGGCTGTAGATAAGTGGTCTCTGCGGCGGATTTGCCATAAAATCGCTTTTATCTCCATGCCCCGGTGGTCTCCGGAGTTATGCTGCGGCAGGTTGGCTCCCCTTGCCGAGCCGGAGTAGCTGTATGTCACCCGCGATCGCTTCTGAGAGAGACGGAACGGACAGATGTCCGTTCTGTCAGGGGAGAGGAGAATGATCTGTTGTTCCTACTGCTTAGGAACAGCAATTGGTCTCCTCCCCCAGGCAGTCCCATCCCCCCACAGTTAGGAACGCTTCCTTGGACACACTTTTAATCCCTTGATCGCCCCCTAGTGTTAACTCCTTCCCTGCCAATGACATTTATACAGTAATCAGTGGCTATATTTATCTCTGATTGCTGTATAACTGTCAATGGTCCCCAAAAGTGTCCGATCTGTCCACCGCAATGTCGCCGTCCTGATAAAAAATCGCAGATCACCACCATTACTAGTAATAAAAAAAAAATTTATAAAAATTACATAAATCTATGCCCTATTTTGTAGACGTCAGTGTTAATTTCGTCGACTAAAACATTTTAGTCGACTAAATGAATACTATTTTGTCAACTAAATAAATACTATTTTAGTCAACTAAATGAATACTATTTTAGTCAACTAAATCACGACTAAAACAACTGAGATGACTAAAACTAAAATGCCATTTTAGTCAAGACTCGGACTAAATTTGAAATTTGATTTCTAAAATCAAATGGGTGTAATTAAATTGTAATGCATTAGTTAGCATTTCTCTACAGTGTTAATTTTGAAGACTAAAATTTGTTTTAGTTGACTAAAAACGACTAAAACAATTGCAGAAGACTAACATGGGACTAAAATGCCATTTTAGACCTAAGACTAAAAGTAAATCGAAACTTACTGCCAAAATTAACACTGGTAGACAATATAACTTTTGCGCAAACCAATCAATATATACTTTATTGCGATTTTTTTTTTTTTATTTTTTTTTTTTCTACCAAAAATATGTAGAGTGATACATATCTGCCTAAACTAAGGAAGACCGTTGTTTTTTTTTGTTTTTTTAAATTGTCGCTTTTTTTTGTTCCTAGCGTAAAAAAAATAAAAACCGCAGAGGTGATCAAATGCCACCAAAAGAAAGCTCTAATTGTAGGAAAAAAGGACATAATTTTTTTTGGGTACAGTGTCACACGACTGCACAATTGTCAGTTAAAGCGACACTGCCGTATGGCAAAAAATGGCCTGGTCATTAAGGGGGCAAATCTTCCGGGGCTGAAGTGGTTGGAGAATTTTTTTTTCTGCATTTTAGTCTCTTTGAACCTGGTGTCAAAGAGACTAAAATGCAATAAAAAAAATAATTCATGTTTTAACCACTTAAGCCCCGGACCATTTTGGCTGGTTAAAGACCAGGCCCCTTTTTGCGATTCGGCACTGAGTCGCTTTAACTGACAATTGCGCGGTCGTGCGACATGGCTCCCAAACAAAATTGACGTCCTTTTTTTTTTTTTTTTGACAAATAGAGCTTTCTTTTGGTGGTATTTGGTCACCTCTGCGGTTTTTATTTTTTGCGCTATAAACAAAAAGCGTGACAATTTTGAAAAAAATGCAATATTTTTTAATTTTTGCTAGAATAAATATCCCCTAAAAATATATAAAAAACATTTTTTTTTTCCTCAATTTAGGCCGATACGTATTCTTCTACATATTTTTTGGTAAAAAATATCACAATCAACGTTTGATTGGTTTGCGCAAAAGTTATAGCCTTTACAAAATAGGGGATAGTTTTATGGCATTTTTATAATTTTTTATTTTTTTTTACTAGTAATGGCGGCCATCAGTGATTTTTTTCATGACTGCGACATTATGGCGGACACATCGGACACTTTTGACACATTTTTGGGACTATTGTCATTTTCACAGCGATCGATGCTATAAAAATGCACTGGTTACTGTGAAAACACTGGCAGTGAAGGGGATAACCACCTTGGTGGCGCTGTGTTCCCTGCATTGTGTTTCTAACTGAGGGGGGGTTGGGGCTCTGTCACATGGCCCTGATCTTCGCTCCGTGTAAACGGAGCCGAGATCAGTGTCATTGTCACTAGGCAGAGCAGGGAGATGCTTGTTTACACAAGCATCTCCCTGCTCTATACCTCCGTGAGACGATCGAGTCCGTGGGACCCGCGGTCCGACTCACGGGGGAAAGGCGGCAGGGTCGCGAGCGTGCCGCTGGCAGGCATTTAAAGGGCCACGTACAGGTACGTGATTATGCCTGTCCGTGCCATTCTGCTGACGTGTATCTACAGTGCGTGGTCCTTAAGTGGTTAAGAGGTCCTGTTATGCTTTTTTTTTTCTATTACAAGGGATGTTTACATTCCTTGTAATAGGAATAAAAGTGACCCAAAAATCTAAAAAACGATCATAAGTTAAATAAAAAAATAAAATAAAAATTAAAGCACCCCATCCCGCCGAGCTCGCGCGCAGAAGTCAACGCATACTGGAGTAGCACCCACATATGAAAACTGTGTTTAAACCACACATGAGGTATCACCGCGATCGTTGGAGCGAGAGCAATAATTCTAGCCCTAGACCTTCTCTAACTCGAAACTGGTAACGGTAGAAATTTTTAAACGTCGCCATTCGACGAGCGGGCGCATTTTTGAAGTGTGATATGCTGGGTATCAATTTACTCGGCGTAACATTCTTTCACAATATAAAAAAATAATTGGGCTAACTTTACGGTTATTTTTTTATTCAAAAAAAGTGCATTTCTTTTTCATACATCAAGGGACACAGGCTAATCATTACCTACTGGGTTATACGCCATCGCAAGGTTGAATGCACACTGGTAGACCAAGTCTTAGACAGGAAGTGATCTATATAACCCCTCCCATACAGGAAGTACTTCATTTTTTTTTTAAGTACTTCTGTGGGGTGTCTGTGGGGTGGATGGGCACGTTTGTTTAAGCTCTAGGTCTCTAGTCCCACAACCGGTTCTTAAATGAATCAAGGGATTACCTATCAAATCCATTTGACCTAGGTTCTATATGCTTGGATAAATGGTACCTGAGCCTCGCAAAGAAGACTCAAGTTCCTGCAAGGTTTTACCTGTAATGCGACCTCCGGGCGCTGGACCCTGCGAAGTGGAATCCTGGACACCACAGCGATAAGGCATTCCTGCAGGGTGCTGTACAGGTCCTAGGGAGTGGACCCTAAACACGAAAAGGGTACCCGGTCTTTGAAGGTCCTCAAGTGACAGGAACCCGCCGTGATGGGTGAAGATTGGGCTCTTAGTTTCTAAGCTGCCCTGCGCCTGGACGGGTAAGTGAAACCCCTTTATTATTGTGGGGTGTCCCAGTGATTTTAACAATCAGTCAAGCTAGCACATCTGTGTGCGGTGACCATACGGGGGAGTTTTGGGCTAGCTGTGGGTGTTTGCAAAGTGTATCTTGTTTTGCTTGTGTCTGGATTTTTTTAACCTGTATGATGGCACACGACTGTGCGCCATTTCGCCTTGGTTCGTCATGGTGCACGTGCATTTGCAGGAGCGCTGCTGTGCTCAGCAGTTTGGCGGCCATGGTGCACGTGGCAGAGGCGCACATGCGCCGTAGCCTTTATCTGGGCGCATGAAGATTTGCGTTATACGCGAATACAGCTGCACCATTTGCTGGGACCGCATGTGTACACGCATGCGGTTCTTCCAGAAGGCAACACAGAGCAGGCTCTGAACCAGGCATTTGCAGCAGTTCATTCCTCCTTACCTGGGTCACGTGGGTTACCAGGTGTTACTTGGCAGGCTAAAGGTGCTTAACAGGATTGTTGCATAGGGGCTTGGTGAGCCCTATTAAAGGGCTCACTTAGGTGTCTTAATACTACACCCAGGTACTCTTTTTGTGGCTTGTAAATGTCTTAGAGGAGCGTGACTAATGCTACAGGGAAGGGCACACCCATGTCATTAGTAGTTCCTGATGAACCTAGCTGCATCCCCTGAAACGCCAGAGGCTTCCGTGAAATCTGAGCCACTGCGCCTATCTGGTATTGTGCCTACAGTCAATGCTGCTGCTTCCCCCTTTATCACCAAGGATGAACTGTCCTTGGCCCTAGCCGGGTTAGATTACAGGATTGCTGGCATGATTGCTTCCATCCTGCAGGGTGGCAAGAAGCGTGACAGACCCCCCCCCCCCCCCCCCCTCCCTGGAGCCTCCTAGTTTGGAGCAGGAATGGATTGAGGAAGAGTTAAAAGCTCAGGATTCTGTGGAGGGCCTGGCAGATAAGGCTGCTTCTGAGCAATCTGGACAAGAAGATATCCAGTTGATGTTTGCCTCTCAGTCACAGAGGCTTTTGATCCAGACTCTTACCGAGATGGTTAGTTCTGCATTCAAGTTGCCTCTTGCAGAGGTTACTGAGCCCCCTGGTCCTCTTTGGGGTCCCTGAGGCTCTTCAGACCGCACAGGCTTTCCCCTTACACCCTCTGTTAGAACAGGCGGATGTATGCTGATTGGGAACATCCTGACAGGGTTTTTGTTCCAAAAGGTTTTCCCTTTTATATCCCATGGATGAAAAGTTTAAGAAGTGGAGCATGCCTGCCGTAGATGCAGCAGTCTCTTCCTTAAACAAGAACTTAACTTGTCCGGTAGATATCGCAAAAGGCTTGAAAGACCCTGTTGATATGAAATTGGAGTCATTTTCCCTTATCGTCTTTCAGGACAGCACATGAGTGGCTCCACCCACTAGGAAACACACACTCCACCACACTTTAAAAGGAGGCGTCTCCCCACAGCTCATCAGTTTGTGTTTCCTCCAGAAAGGGAACACCTAGTAGGAGTCAGGTCTCTTAAGGTGCTGTCCTGAGGCCAGGCTGCCTACCCCACCATACCTTTTGTCCTCCAGAAAGTCCAATCCTCCCACACCGCGCCAAAGGGTAGCTGGTAAGTGGGCTCCTCCTCCCTTTTCAGCTCAGAGGAGCGGCACTGTTCCTGGAGCCGCTCCTTAGACGGCGGCAGCCATTCGCAGGGTTTTTTTGAACCGCATGTCACGTTACAGGCCGCCGCCATCTTTGTGGTGGCAGAGTAGAGACTCGGCCGGCCGGGAGTGAGGTATCCGGCAAGGGGCGGCAATGGGAAAAGGCGCAGCGTAATTTCCGGCGGAATTCGCGCAGGGGGAGAGGGGAGGAGCGGTCCTGGTGCCTATAATTCGGTTCCGACGCAGCGGTGTCTATGGACTCGAACAGTCGTTTTGAAGCCACAGAACGAACGCTGCTCCACGATGGATTCTGTGACAGCAGCGAGTGGGACAGGCACCAGCAAGGCCCAGGTAATGGGGTATGTGGGATCTACCCTGTATATACTGTAGGTGCCTCTCGTTCCATGTTTTTCCCCCTGATGGCTGGGGCCTGTCTGGGCACAGGGTGTTGGCTGTTATACTAACTGTGCACCTGTGGTGAGCCCGCTAGGAGGCAGGTTTGACTCACTGGGATGCTGGTGTTTCTCTTTTTCTCTTTTTGTCTTTTTGTGGAAGGCTAAGAGCTCTGACCCGCCTATCAAAAAGATGTCCCTCATGTAAAACAGTTTCCAGAGGGCTGGAAGAAAGCTTTGTCAAGTTTGCATTGACTCCTTAGTGAAGGATGAATCTTCTTCTGCATGCAGCGATTTAATCGCATCAGTCAAGAAAGAGCTAGATGCTACCATACAATCTTTTCGCTCTTCTCTTGCAACACCATCCCTGAGTCAGCCAACTACCTCAGGATCCTCAGGGCTCACAATCCCAGCGGTAGAGGCTGAGGCTGGCCCTCCTACCCAAGGGGAGCAGTCCCCCTCTCACTCCAGGGAAGATGAGGAGGTGGAAGAGGCAGGAAATGCACCTTCAAGATACAAACTGTCCTTAGAGCAAGTAGACAATCCAAGTAGACAGTCTGTTGAAAGCAGTCTGTGCAACATTGGGAATAAATGAAGAAAAGAGTTTATTGTCGCATGACCGAATGTATGCAGGGCTTAGTGAAACAAAGTCGCACTTTCCTTGTGCATTAAGTAATCTCGGAAGCCATTAAGAAGGAATGGGCTGATCCAGAGAAAAACTTTTTTCCCAAGAGCGCATAAAAGGTCAGTCCAATACAGGCAGTTCCGCATGGACGCCATCTTTTCGGTGAGAAATCTTAGTCAAGGGATGCTTCATGGCATCAATCAACTTAAGGGATGCATTCCTGCATGTGCCCATAGCCCCTCAGGTTGGCAATAAATATGGGGAAGGCGGTGCTTCATCTACATTTCAAGGTTCTCCCGTTTGTTCTTTCATTCGCCCCGCGGATATTTACCAAAATAATGGCAGAAGCTCTAGCTCTTCTCCGTCTACAGGGAATCTCGGTCATCCCTTATCTGGACGACCTCTTAATTTTTGCCCCTTCCAAAGAGAGGTTGCAGGTAGACCTAACCAAGGTTTGCCTTGGTCTGGATTGTGAATATTCAAAAATCTAATTTCAATCCTGTTCAAAGAGTTCAGTTTCTAGGTTATCTAATAGATTCTGTAGAGCAAAGGATTTTTCTCCCAGAAGAGAAGACAAGGTCTTTAGTGTAGTAGCCAGTCTTCAGACAAACCAGGAGGTGTCAATCAGGAGGATTATGTCAGCCCTAGGTACCTTAACCTCAACTATGCCGGCCATTCAATGGGCAAGACTCCATTTCAGGCCCCTCCAGAGTCTTCTTTTACAGGTATGGGATCACAGCCCAGAAACCAAAAGTAAAGCTTCCCCCCCACCAAGGTCAAGAGGCCTTTTTGGTGGTGGAGGAATCAGGCAGTTCTGTCAAGGGGCCTACTTTGGTCCTTCCCGACAGAAATAAGGGTCACGACAGACGCCAGCAGTTGGGTATGGGGAGCCCACTGGGATCAAAACATAGCACAGGGAGTTTGGTCCCGATCCGAAGCAGGACGGTCCTCAAACTGGAGGGAGTTAAAAGCAGTTGCTCTAGCCTTAGCTGCCTTCTCTCCAAACCTCTAAGGGTCCCATGTGCAGATTATTTTAATGTCACCACAGTGGCATACCTGAACAAACAAGGGGGCACAAGGACCAAAGCTCTTCTGTTGCTGTCATTAGAAATCCTGGAGTGGGCAGAGAAGCATTTACTCTGCCTGTCAGCAATGCATCTCAAGGGGACGCTAAACGAAGTAGCAGACTTCTTGAGCAGACAAAAAATTCAGGAAGCAGAGTGGAGTTTGAATCCGGAGATATTCTCACTGATCACCAAGATGTGGGGATGTCCTCAGGTGGATCTGTTTGCATCAAAAGAAAACGCCGAGCTCCTTCCATTCTTCTTCTCTCTGCACCGAGACAGCGGATCAGTAGGGATAGATGCCTTGGCACATCCCTGGAACTTTCATCTGGGCTATGCCTTCTCTCCTTTTTCAGCTAATTCCTCTTGTATTGAGAAAAATACAGAAGGAAAAGGATCAGTAATCCTGATCACTCCGTTCTGGCCGAAAAGAGCCTGGTTTTCCTCCATCCTACAAATGATGATCAAACCATTCTGGCAGCTTCCTCTCAGAAAGGACTTACTACTAAAATGCCCAGTATACCGCCTGGATGTAGCCAGACAAAGCCTCACTGCTTGTTATCTGAGGAGCAGTTGTTTTAAACAAAGGACTGTCGGAGCCTCTAGTATCTACTTTACTCGCCAGTAGAAAGAGAGTAACTAGAGATATCTACGCTAAAGTTTGGAGAGTCTAAAACTTTTGGGGTCGTTCATCAAACCGAACCCTAGAAGACATTGTCGATTCTGGAGTTTCTACAAAATGGTGTGGACAAAGGTCTTGCAATTGGCACTCTCAAAGTGCAAGTGGCTGCCCTGGGAGTATACCTGGAAAAACCTATTTCCTCAGTTCCTTTTGATCACAAGATTCTTTAGGTCACTTACTAGACCCCCGCCATTTCCTACTAAACATTTTCCTAAATGGGACCTGTCAGTTTTGCAAGCCTTCACAAAAGAACCTTTCGAACCGTTAGGCAATCTCGTTGAAAAATTTGACTCTTAAAACTGTATTTTTAGTTGCAGTTACGACTGCGAGAAGAATTGGTGAACTACATGCTCTTTCAGTTAAAGAACCTTTTTTGTTAATTTACCCAGACAGGATTGTGCTTAAAATAGATCCGGGGTTTTTGCCAAAGGTGGCGTCAATTAAACTTTTTGTTCAAATCCTTCAGGAAGAAGGGAGAATTTTCCATAACTTGGATGTAAGAAGAATTTTATTACATTACTTGGAAATAACAAAGGACTTTAGGTCTTCGGACTCTTTTTTTTTTTTTCTGGCAACAGAGGGACGCCAAGCATCGAAGGGGTCAATTGCTAGATGGCTAAGATTGGCTTTTTCTGAAGCTTATTCCCAGATGGGTTTTTCTCCTCCCCCAAGGAAGCTCACTCTACTAGAGCTCTAGCCACTACATGGGCAGAAAAGGCTGGTGCCACCCCACATCAAATCTGCAAGGCGGCTACATGGTCAAGCTATTTAATATTTGTCCGTCATTACAGACTGGACCTTCTGTCAGCCGATGATCAGGCATTTGGCAGAAAGGTCCTGCAGGCTGTTGTCCCTCCCTAGTTGGTAAGTCTCGATTTATCCTTATGTGCTGTCCTGAAAGACGAGAAGGTAAAATTCAAGTTAGACTTACTGCTAACTTGTTTTCCAGGAGTCTTTTAGGACAGCAAACTACCCACCCTTCTTGGTATAATATATATATATATATATATATATATATATGTACATATATGCTGTGATTAACCATATTCTGATTTTGTGTTCCAGCTTGGGCCGGAGGTACTCTACTACAACTGATGAGCTGTGGGGAGGTGCCTCCTTTTTAAAGTGTGGTGGAGTTTGTGTTTCCTAGTGGGTGGAGCCACTCATGTGCTGTCCTGAAAGACTCCTGGAAAACAAGTTACTGGTAAGTCGAACTAGAATTTTTTAAAGGCTTCCTTTTGGCCGGTTCAGCTATTCAGCTAGCTGTTGCAGCAATTGGTATCTGCTAATCCGTAAAGGATCAGGTCAAACGGCCTGACAGGCCTAACCAGGAGGATGATCTGGCTGAAAATAAGACGGATATTCCTCGAGCGCTGTTTTGCTGTTGACGCCTTAAAGGATTCAATACAGCAGGTTTCTCGTTTTGGCTCTCGTCTGTACATATGCGCAGACTTTTTGCGGCTTAAGAACTGGTCAGCCGAGCTTCCTTGTAAAAAGTTGTTGGCACGTTTCCCCTTTCATGGGTAACATTTATTTTGTGATCATTTGGACAAAATATATCCAAAAGATTTCCAGAGGGAAGGGTTCTCTACTTCCTGTGAAGAAAAGCACCAGGTGTCCCTCGTTTAAAACCTCGGACTGCTTCAGGTGTCCCAGCACCAAGACAGTTCCGCCGCCAACAGGACACTAGAGCCAGGGGCAAGGCCAGGCCCTGAAAAAGCACTGAGTCCAAAACTCTTCTAAACCCAGCACAAAGCCCTCCTTTTGAGGGGACTTCCCCCCCCCCCCATTCTCTCGGGTGGGGGGGGAAGGCTGCTGCACTTTGCGGACATTTGGAGAAAAATAGTTCAGGATGGGTGTGTTATCTCAACTATATCCCACGGTTACAAGCTGGAGTTGTGGGGGATTCCCCCTCAGGTTTCTAAAATCCAGCATTCCCTCGGATCCTCCAAAAAGAAACTTATGGTTTCAGGCACTACATCATTTAGTGCATCAGGGAGTGATTGTAAAGGTTCTTGTTTACGAAAGGGGCGCTGAGTTTTACTCAAACCTGTTTACGTTTTCAAATACTAAGTGGGGACACAAGGCCCATTTTGGATCTAAAATCCCTGAACCAGTATCTACTAATCCAGTCCTTTTGGATGGAGTCTGTTCCGCTCAGTAGTAGCCTCACTCCAGAGGGGAGACTTACTAGCCTCCAATATAAAAGACGCGTGTTTACACGTACCCATCTTTCAGCCTCATCAGAGGTACCTGCGATTTGCAGTAGAGGAACGTCATTTTCAGTTTGTGGCTCTACCCTTTCGGCTTGCCACAGCTCCGTAGATGTTCACAAGGGTTCTAGCACCAGTACTGTCTTTTAAGGATCCAAGGGATCCTGGTGCTCGGGTATCTAGACGACCTCCTGCTCAGAGATCACTCATTACAGGCTCTAGAACCGAGCATAATCTGCACAGTGCGGCATTTGAAAAGCTTAGGATGGATCATAAATACCGAAAAGTCAGCCTTGAAACCAGCTTAAAGTCTGAAGTATTTAGGTCTGATCCTAGATATGGACCAAGCAAGGGTATTTTTGCCACCCGTAAGGATCTGTGCCCTGAAGGATCCAGTGCATCAGATATGGGGCACCAGACAACCCTCCATTTGGCTCAGTATGAGTCTTCTAGGAAGGATGGTGCCCTCCTTCGAGGCAGTGCCATTTGCCCAGTTCCTTTCCAGGCCTATACAAGAAGACCTCTTGTTGGCTTGGAACAGGAGAGGACAAGCCCTGGATTATCCAATGTTCTTATCAATGCACGCTTAAGCCTATATTGGTGGTTGCAGGATCAGAACCTGCAAAGGGCAAGATCCTTCTGGTAACTTAGAGTACTGACTACAGATGCCAGTCTCTCAGGCTTGGGAGTGACAGTAGAGGGGCCCACAGCTCAGGGGAAATGGTCAAGGACAGAACAAATCCTGCCCATCAACGTCCTGGAGTTGGGGGCAGTACGTCTGGCCCTACGGTCCTGGAGGGTGGAGCTTCACGACTGCCTTGTAAGGGTTCGGTCTGACAATGCCACTGCAGTGGCCTACGTATACCACCAAGGCGGTACCAGGAGTCAGTCAGCTCTGAAGGAGGTGAACTACTTACTGGCCTGGGCAGAGGGACATGTGCCGATTTTCTATCGGCAGTCCATATCCTGGGAGTAGAGAACTGGAAGGCAGATTATCATGGCCGATTATCGCGGGGGTATGGTCCCTACACCCAGGGGTGTTCCAGGAAATTTGCCAGAATTGGGGATGGCCAGAGGTCGACCTATTCTCATCCAGATTCAACAACAAGCTACAGCAGTTTGTGTCAGCCAAAAAAGGGATCCTTTGACAATCGGAGCAGATGCTCTGGTAGTACCATGGAGCCAGTACTCCCTGGCTTATGCTTTCCCTCCAATCCCTCTCCTTCCACATTTGTTGGGCAGGATTTGGAGAGGGTGTTGCAGACATTCTGGTGGCACCAGCCTGGCTCAGAAGACTGTTTCCTGGAGATGTGAGACGGGCCATGGATGCTTCCATATCACCCGGGCCATGGATGCTTCCATATCACCCCGATATACTGTCTCAAGGTCCTATATTCCACCCCAATTTATAGTCTCTAAATTTGACGGCATGGCTATTGAGATCAGGGTGTTGAAGGACCGTGACATCTCGGGACCAGTGGTGTCTACCCTAGTGAATGCTAGAAAAGCTGTAACTTGGAAGATTTATCATAAGGTCTGGAAGACTTTTATCGCTTGGTGTGAAGCCAGAAAATGGCATCCTCGGAAATACATTATTGGGACAAATCTTTTCTACAGTCGGCTGTGGAAATCAGATTGGCCTTGAGTACAATTAGAGCTCAGGTTTCAGCCCTGTCAATTTTCTTCCAAAGCCTCCCATTCACTGTTCCGAACCTTTATGCAGGGGGCAACTCTTTTGCTTCCCCCCCATTTAATCATCTGTGTCCTTAGGACTTGTAGTTGGTGCTGTCTCTGTTACAGAAACAACCATTTGAGCCTATCAAGGCAATTCCATTAGACTTGCTGTTACGCAAGCTAGTCTTCCTGATGGCCATCACCTCAGCTAGAAGGGTGTTGGAGTTGGTGGTGTTTTCGTGCAGGGGACCATACTTGATCCTTAACCACGACAGGGTCGTGTTGCGACCTATTCCATCCTTTTTGCCAAAAGAGGTGTCAGCCTTTCATTTAAATCACAGGACATTATTTTGCCTTTTTTTTTCCCAGCCTCGTTCGGTGGATGAGAGATGACTGCATTCCATGGGCAGTCGAGGTTTATTTGTCTAGATCTGTGTAGATCCGTCGATCGGACTTGTTTTTTGTTTTACCAAAAGGACCCAAGAAGGGGCAGGCAGCCTCCATTGCCAATTCGGTCCGTCAATCGGTCATTCAGACCTATGGTCTGAAACGTAAAGCTCTTCCCTTTAGGGTGAGAGCTCATTCTACCAGGGGTGTAGGAACCTCCTGGGCTTTTCGCTATCAGGTATCTGTATTTTAGATTTGTAAGGCTGGTCATCAGTGCATACGTTCACAAAATTTTATCAAGTGGATGTTCGAGCAGCCGAGGATTCGGCTTTCAGCCTCAGTCTACTGCGGGCTGCTGTATAAGGTCTGATGGCTTTTGTTTGACAGGGTGTCTCCCTCCCCCCAAGGCTATTGCTCTGGGAAGTCCCAGTAGGTAATGAATATTGGCCTAACTCTGTGTCCCATGATGTATGAAAAAGAAAATAGGATTATTTTTGTCGTACTTACCTGTAAAATCCCTTTTTCTTTGAGTAAATCTTCAGACACGGAGATCCTTGCTCTCTTTTTTGATGATTCAGTGCTTACTACAAAACTGAAGTACTCCCTGTATGGGAGGGTGTTATATAGGGGATCACTTCCTGTCTACGACTGTCTACCAGTGTCCATTCACCTAGAGCTGGTGTATAACCCAGTAGGTAATGAATATTGGCCTAACTCTGTGTCCCATGATTTACTCAAAAGGATTTTACAGGTAAGTAGGACAAAAAAAATCCTATTTTTCATACATCATGGGACACAGTTAGGCTAATATTCATTACCTACTGGGACTTCCGAGAGCAAAAGCCTTGAGGGAAGGGAGACACCCTGCCTAACTATAGCCATCAGCGGGCTCACAAGTGCGCTTGTAAGACCGCTGCACAAATACGGTGTGACAAAGTATTGCAGCAACCACCATTTTATTCTCTAGGGTGTTAGAATTTTTTTTTATATATTTGGGGGTTCTAAGTAATTTTCTAGCAAAACCAAAAAAATGATTTTAACTTGGAAACAGAGTCTGAAAAATAGGCCCGGTCCTTAACTGGTTAAGCATAGTTTTGCAACAGGCATATATAAGCACTTAAAGGGGAGGAAGGGGTTTATTAGGCTGGATTCACACCTATGCAGTTTTAGTGTTTTGCATATTGCAGATTTGTACTTCAGTCCGTTTAACATGGTTTCCTATAGAACACTTTCTGTAATGCAAATCTGCAAAAAGCACTAAAAATGCATAGGTGTGAATCCAGCCTTGGGCTGCTTTCACACTCATCCACAGGTGTGGGTAAGCTGCACTGAGCTATAGCCTTCTATTCTATCCTGCGGATTTGCTGGGCTTTCTGAAAGTGCATCAAAATCCCTGAATGCAGGAGTTTTGGTCCACTTTCAGAAAGTTCACCACACCTGATATTAGAAGTCTATGGCAAAATGCAGCTAACCCACAGGAAAGCGACAAGCGCAGTGCATCAGTGTGAAACCAGCCTTATGGGGGCCTAGGACAGTAAGGGCTTTTTTACATTTGCGGTTGGATGTTTTTAACCCCCCGCCCCCTACAAACAATGGTGTAGCGTCAGGGGTTTCAATGGAACCTGAAGGCGGATAAATTGGGACTTTGAATGAGATGTATAGGAATGTATACGCCTCCAGCTCTAACTTTTTTTTTTTAATCACTTTTTTTCCTATTACAAGGAATGTAAACATCCCTTGTAATAGAAATAGTGCTTGACAGGTCCTCTTTACAGTGAGATCTGGGGTCAATAAGTCTCCCCTCTAGGCTGGGAAGCCTAAAATAAATAAAAATAATCTCAGCTTCCCAGCCGAAGCTGCAGCATTTTTTCAAATGCAGAGGCCGGGCGTGACCTCATGCCACCACGCCTTGCCTCCGAACGATCAGACTCCGGGACCATCTGGCCCACCGGTAATCTCTATGGTCAGCATCTAAGGCCGGTCGGTTCCTTCTCCGGTTCACCCGCCTATCTGAGCGCTCAAGTGGCTTAACAGCCGCTATGATCGTTCTTATCGTGAAGGGAATCACCGGCTCTAAAAGACGATATCTGAATGATGCCTGTAGCTGCAGGCATTATTCAGATATCACTGCTCAAAGTCCGCGACGTCATATGACATTACGTGGGTGGCTTGGCACATTGCAAAATAGGATGTAAGTATTAGTGCTCCATGTCATGAGGTCAACAGAATCAAAAGATACTAAAACGGGGTCTAATAAAGATGGTAAAACCATATAGGAAATGTAAGTGTCAATGAATGCATCTAAATGGGCTTGATGCGTTTCATGGACTTGATTGACTTTATCAATCTGAAAAGAGATATAAATAACCAGTGTAATCTAATATTAGAATCAAACATAGGGAAAAATTATGGGTGGGAGGAAATGGTTGGTCGTGCCTAAAAATACTTGCATGTCAGCTGGAGTAATTGCCATGTAGTACAGCAAACCAAGGGCTGCCCTAACATGTCTATCCCAGGAGCTGTGGGACGAGACCCAGTGGAGAAACCGGGCGCACACTTGTAATCCCCAGATAGGGTTAGGTGTGTGAAAAATCTTCATGTCGTGGATTCTATGAAATAAAATGAATTGTATGTTGCCATAGCTGTGTAGTCGTGATATCAGAGGTGAAATAGACCCCATGAAGACTGTGAAGAAGTGAAGTAGAGCCTGTGACATCCAGGGATTAGAAGTGTGCTCCCAATTTCTCCACTGGGTCTATTTCCACAGCTCCCGGGGTAGACCTGTTTGGGCAGCCCTTGGTTTGCGGTACTACATGGTCTGTACTCCAGCTGACGTGAATATTTTTAGGCATGGCCAGCCATTTCCTCCCAACCATAATTTTTCCCCATGTTTGGTTCCAACGTTGGATTACGCTGGCTATTTATATCCTTTTTCGGATTATTGATGCATCCACTCCTGATGAAGTGGACTCCAGTTTAATATCTTGTGATTCTGTTGACCTTATGACATAGGATATAATGGTCTATTTTACAATGTGCCATGCTGTCCTTACAGTTTTAATTTATTTCCGGTACTTGTATAGCGCTGTCAATTTACGCAGCGCTTTACGTATACATTGTACATTCACATCAGTCCCTACCCTCAAGGAGCTTACAACCTAAGGTCCCTAACACACATTCATACATGTATGTCTTTAGAGAGTGGGAGGAAACCTGCACAGGGAGAACATGCAAACTCCAGGCAGATGATGTCATGGTTGGGATTCGAACCAGTTACCCTTTTTTGCTGCTAGGTGACAGTGCTAACCACTACACCACTGTGCATAATGTATATATTGTCATTAATATCATGTATGTACCACTGTTATAGGTCATGCCATTTACGGTTTAGTAAATAAACGTACAGATTTTTTTTTATACTTGCATGAATTTCTTTTGCATGGGTTTTCAATGGAGACCCTGCTCCTTGCTCCCGGGTGTCTGTGGCCTCCTTGTCACAATCTGTTACATACAGTGCATCCGGAAAGTATTCACAGCGCTTAACTTTTTCCAAATTTTATGTTGCAGCCTTATTCCAAAATGGATTGAATTCATTATTTTGCTCAAAATTCTACAAACAAAATACCCCAATAATGGCAATTGAGCTCAAATGTATCCTGTTTCCGCTTATCAGCCTTGATGTTTGTACAACTTGATTGGAGTCCACCTGTCATAAATTCAGTTGATTGGACATGATTTGGAAAGGCACACACCTGTCTATTTAAGGGCCCACATTTAACTGTGCATGTCAGAGCACAAATCAAGCCATGAAGTTCAAGGAATTGTCTGTAGACGTCCGAGACAGGATTGTATTGAGTCACAGATCCGGGGAAGGGTACAGAAACAAACATTTTTACAGCATTGAAGGTCCCAATGTGCTCAGTGGCCTCCATCATCTGTAAATGTAAGAAGTTTGGAACCACCAGGATTCTTCCTAGAGTGGGCCGCCCAGCCAAACTGGGGGATAAGGTCCTTAGTCAGGGAAGTGACCAAGAACCCGATGGTCATGCTGACAGCTCCAGCATTTCTCTGTTGAGAGAGAACCTTCCAGAAGAACCACCAACTCTGTAACACTCCACCAGTCAGGCCTGTATGGTCGAGTGGCCAGATGGAAGCCGCTCATCAGTAGAAGGCACATGACAGCCTGCATGGAGTTATCCGAAAGGCACCTTAAGGACGAAGACCATGAGAAACAAAATTCTCTGGTCTAATGAAACAAAAATTGAACTCTATGGCCTGAATGGCAAGTGTCATGTCTGGAGGAAGCCAGGCACCGCTTATCACCTGGCCAATACCATTCCTACAGTGAAGCATAAGAGAGATATAATTTTGCCCCTGTTCAAATCATTAGTAAAACCTCATCTGGAATATGCAGTTCAGTTTTGGGCACCGGTCTCTCAAAAAGGATATCGGGGAACTGGAGAAAGCGCAGAGAAGGGCAACCAAACTGATAAGGGGCATGGAGGAGCTCAGCTATGAGGAAAAATTAGACCAACTGAATTTATTCACTCTTGAGAAGAATAAGGGGGGGATATGATTAACATGTACAAATATATAAGGGGTCCATATAGTGAACTTGGTGTTGAGTTATTCACTTTACGGTCAACACAAAAGACAAGGGGGGCACTCTTTACGTCTAGAGGAAAAAATATTTCATCTCCAAATACGGAAAGGTTTCTTCACAGTAAGAGCTGTGAAAATGTGGAACAGACTCCCTCCAGAGGTGGTTCTGGCCAGCTCAGTAGATTACTTTAAGAGAGGCCTGGATACTTTCCTAAATGTACATAATATAACTGAGTACTAACATTTATAGGTAAAGTTGATCCAGGGTAAATCCGATTGCCTCTCGGGGGATCAGGAAGGAATTTTTTCCCCTGCTGTAGCAATATGGATCTTGCTCTGCTGGGGTTTTTTGCCTTCCTCTGGATCAACTGTGGGTACATAATTGGGTATATGGGATTGTACGATATTTTTTATTTTATTTTTTTATGGTTGAACTGGATGGACTTTGTCTTTTTTCAACCTGACTAACTATGTAAGCATGGTGGTGGCAGCATCATGCTGCGGGGATGTTTTTCAGCGGCAGGAACTGGGAGATTAGTCAGGATCAGGTAAAAAAGTAATGCAGCAATGTACAGAGACATCCTTGATGAAAACCTGCTCCAGAGCTCTCTGGATCTCAGACTGCAGCGAAGGTTCATCTTCCGAAAGGACAACGACCCTAAGCACACAACCAAGATAAGAGTGGCTACGGGTCAGCCCTGTGAATGTCCTTGAGTGGCCCAGACTTGAACCCGATTGAACATCCCTGGAGACGTGTGAAAATGTCTGTGCACCGACGCTTCCCATTCAACCTGATAGAGCTTGAAAGGTCCTGCAAAGAATGGGAGAAACTGCCCAAAAATAGGGGTCCCAAGCTTGTAGCATCATACGCAAAAAGACTTGAAGCTTTAATTGATGCCGAAGGTGCGTAAGCAAAGTATCGAGCAAAGGCTGTGAATACTTATGTACATTTTTTTTTTTTCTTCTAAATTTGCAAAGATTTTAAACAAACTTTATTTCACCTTGTCATTATGGGGTAGTTTGTCGGATTTTGAGGAAGATCATGAATTTAATCCATTTTGCAATAAGGCTGTAACATAATGTATAAAAAGTCAAGCGCTGTGAACTCTATCCGGATGCACTGTATATGGGAACCAAACTTCTCTTTTCCTCCTGCAAAAGCTGAAAGCCTGCTTCTCCTTTCACCCCCTCTGCATTCAGCAACTGTAGGAGAAAAAGTTCATCAATCAAAATTCTAAACCATTTGATTGTGGCCCACGACCGGTTACCGGTCACTTAGGTGACCCTCTCTTCAAATGGTTGAGCACCCTTGAACAAAAAGGTAAGAAATATCAAAAATAAATAAAACAAGTGCTGTGTGAAACATTGTGGGGTTTTCTCTCTCCTGTGACTGCAAAAGTGAAAATATGCTTAATCTTTAAACCACTTATAGCATTTCATTAGATGGGTTCCAACAATTTTTTAAAATGCGTTTTTCAGAACTATATAATTTTTGTTTTTCTTTAAGACTGGTGTCGATCTAATGAAAGACAACATGGCTTTACAAAGAGTGAGAGAAGCCGCTGAGAAGGCAAAATGTGAACTATCTTCATCTGTACAGGTAGCTTTTTTTTTTTGTGTTTTGGTTGTGTGTATATGTGTAGAGAGAGAGAGAGAGAGAGAGAGAATTTTATTACATCTTTTCACGTGACAACACTGAAGAAATTCTTTACATTGTAGCAAAGTGTCATTTTTTTCAGTGTTCACATGAAAAGATTGAATAAAATATATACAAACATGTGAGGGGTGTACTCAATTTTGATATTGTATGTGTGTAGCTGTACACCCCTCACATTTTTGTAAATATTTTCTTATGTGAACACCTGAGGAAATTACACTTTGCTAAAATGTAAACTAATGAGTGTACAGCTTGTATAACAGTGTAAATTTGCTGTCCCCTCAAAATAACTTCACACAGCTATTAATGTCTGAACCGCTAGCAACAAAAGTGAGTACACCCCCAAGTGAAAATGTCCAAATTAAGCCCAAAGTGTCAATATTTTGTGTGTCCAACATTATTTTCCATCACTGCCTTAAAGTGGTTGTAAAGGTTCCCATTTAAAAACAAAAAATAACAAACATGTCATACTTGCCTCCACTGTGCAGAGTGGCCCCGATCCTCCTGTTCTGGAGTCCCACGGCGGCTCTCTCGGCTCCTCCCCGCAAAAGATGACCCACTCTGGGAAGCTCTCTCCTGAGTGGCGGTTACCTTGCGGGCGTGCTCCCATGTCATACACTCGGCACCCAAAACCACTGAGTGTATTGCTCGGCCCCGGCGCCCGCGTCATTGGATTTGATTAAAAGCAGCGGGAGTTAATGGCTGCGCTGCTATCAATCTATCCAATGAAGAGCCGAGAAGCCGCGGACAGAGCGACGCAGAATCGTGCCCATGGAAATTCGGGGCTCAGGTAAGTAAAAGGGGGGGGGGGCCGGACACTGCAAGTTTTTTTTTTTTTTCTCCTTAATGCATAGGATGCATTAAGGTGACAAAACACAAAGGTTTACAACCCCTGTAACCCTCTTGGGCATGGAGTTCACCAGAGCTTCACAGGTTGCCACTGGAATCCTCTTCCACTCCTCCATGACGACATTATGAAGCTGGTGGATGTTGGAGACCTTGCGCTCCTTCACCTTCTAATTGAGGATGCCCCACAGATGCTCAATAGGGTTTAGGTCTGCAGACATGCTTGGCCAGTCTATCACCTTTACCCTCGGCTTTAGCAAGGCAGTGGTAGTCTTGGAGGTGTTTGGGGTTGTTATATTGGAATACTGCCCTGCGGCCCAGTCTCTAAATGGAAGGGTATCATGCTCTGCTTCAGTATGTCACAGTACATGTTGGCATTCATGGTTCCCTCAATAAACTGTAGCTCCCCAGTGCAGGCAGCACTCATGCAGCCCCAGACCATGACACTCCCACCACCATGCTTGGACTGTAGGCAAGACGCACTTGTCTTTGTACTCCTCACCTGGTTGCCGCCACGCACGACGGCCATGCAGACCAATTTGATGCAGTGATCGGCATATGGTCTGAGCACTGACAGGCTGACCCCTTTAACCTCTGCAGCAATGCTGGCAGCACTCGTACGTCTGTTTCCCAAAGAACCTATGGATATGATGCGGAGCACGTGCACTCAACTGCTTTGGTCTACCATGGCGAGGCCTGTTCTGAGTGGAACCTGTCCTGTTCAACTGCTGCATGGTCTTGGCTACTGTGCTGCAGCTCAGTTTTAGTGTCTTGGCAATTTTCTTATAGCCTAGGCCATCTTTACGTAGAGCAACAATTCTTTTTTTCAGATCCTCAGTTCTTTGCCATGAGGTGCCATGTTGAACTTCCAATGACCAGTGTGAGAGCGAAAACACCAAATTTCACACTTCCCCATTCACACCTGAGACCTTGTAACACCGAGTCACCAGAGAGGGAAAATGGCCAATTGGGCCCAATTTGGACGTTTTCACCTAGGGGTGTGTACTCCCTTTTGTTGCCAGCAGTTTAGACATTAATGGCTGTGTGTGTGTTATATTGAGGGGGGGCAGCAAATTTACATGGTTTTACAAGCTGTACACTCACTACTTTATATTGTAGCAAAGTGTAATTTCTTCAGTGTTGTCACATGAAAAGATAAATTATTTACAAAATGTGAGGTGAGATACTGTATATTGCTCTATGGTGTCAAGTATTCTTGCACCTGGCTTAACACACATGAAATTTAATGGCATCCCAATTTTAGTCCGTAGGATTCAATATTGAGTTTTTGCAGCTATAACATCTTAAATTCAATATTGAGTTTTTGCAGCTATAACATCTTAAACTCTTCTGGGAAGGTTGAGTGTGTCTATGGGAATGTTTGACCATTCTAACAGAAGCGCATTTGTGAGATCAGGCACTGATGTTGGAGGCTGCTGTGGAGGAACTCAATTCAGAACAAGGCTTGAAACTCAGGGCACAGATGGCAGCAGGGAGATGGCGTCACCAATAGTGGACGCGTTTCCTGAGCATGCGCTCTGCGATCGTAACGTAAGCCGCGCTCCTTTTTCAACAACAGACTTGGTGAGGGGGACAGCAAAGGCTCATTTTAAAGGAAGGGGATGGGCTCGGAAGGGGAGGAGAAAGATCAACAAAGGGCGGACTATGCCAATTACATCTAGTCTTTTAAAAACGGGCTGAAAGACATGCAGTGGGAGACATTAGACATCGCACGTATGCAAATACATAGATAAACCATAGGAAGACGCTGAAATAAAGAATATGGACACCATCTTTCAAAATGACAAAATATCTCATTAACCTGCTTAGCAATATTCCTGAGTCTGGCTCGGGGTGAATTTTTCATACCAAAAGCGGTAACCCTGAGCCACACTCGGGATTGCATTGCAGGATACAGGGAAAGTTGCTTACCTTGTCCCCTGGATCCTGCGATGTCTCCCCGCTGTGTCTGAGAGCTGTCTCCTCGCTCGCGTGCTGAGCTCCGTTCCCTGCGAGCGTTGCGACGCTCGGGGACTGAGTTTGGCGCCTAATTCAAAAAGAAAAAAACACAGTATAGGGACAGTATACTGTAATGTTACAGATTACAGTACTGTATCAAATATTTACACATCCCCTTTGTCCCTAGTGGTTTGTCCAGTGTCCTGCATGCAGTTTTATATTATAAAAACTGTTCTTTCTGCCTGGAAACTGGAGATTGTCCTCAGCAACCAAAAAGTGTAATTTTACGTCAAAAGTGGTTTTAGACCAGCTAGAAAACAGCGATAATAAATTAGAATCACTTGCAGAATTGAGCGATAGTGATTTGTGGGGAAATTCATCATAAAATACTAAAAGTAATGACAGTAGCGACAATAATGCAACTGAGCAAATTTCAGTGTTTTTGATTTGATTTCATTATTGAATAATTTTATTATAGTTGCACTATAATTTGTTATAATTATTTATAGTTAATATATTATAATTTGATTTTGTTTCAAACGTTATCATACCCAGGATGTCTACTAGACTTGTTTGGACAGATTTAAGTGAGTTGTTCCTAAGAATTACAGGCCTACAATATAAAACGCCAAATTTCCATGCAAAATAATGGTACCCGCTTTCAGCACCAAAAATCTGAAATAATCATACCGCTAGGCAGGTTAAAACCATATGTTTAACCACTTAAGCCCCGGACCATTTGGTAGCTAAAGGACCAGAGGTGAATTCAGAATTTTGCACTGCGCTGCTTTAACTGTAAATTGTGCGGACATGCAATGTTGTACCCAAACAAAATTTGCGTCCTTTTCTTCCCACAAATAGAGCTTTCTTTTAATGGTATTTGATTGCCTCTGCGATTTTTATTTTTTGCGATATAAACGGAAAAAGACCGAAAATTTTGACAAAAAAAATGATATTTTCTACTTTTTGTTATAAGAAAAATCGAATAAACTCAATTGTAGTCATACATTTAGGCCAAAATGTATTCAGCCACATGTTTAGTAAAAAAAATGTCAAGCGTATATTTATTGGTTTGCGCAAAAGTTATAGAGTTTACAAACTAGGGTACATTTTCTGAAATTTACACAGCTTTAAATTTATGACTGCCTATCTCATTTCTTGAGGTGCTAAAATGACAGGGCAGTACAAAACCCCCCCCAAATGACCCCATTTTGGAAAGTAGACACCCCAAGGAAATTGCTGAGAGGCATGTTGAGCCCATTGAATTTTTTATTTTTTTTGTCCCAAGTGATTGAATAATGACTAAAAAAAAAAAAAAAATTACAAAAAGTTGTCACTAAATGATATATTGCTCACACATGCCATGGTTATATGTGGAATTTCACCCCAAAATACATTTTGCTGCTTCTCCTGAGTACGGGGATACCACATGTGTGGGACTTTTTGGGAGCCTAGCCGCGTACGGGACCCCGGAAACCAAGCACCGCCTTCAGGATTTCTAAGGGCGCAAATTTTTGATTTCACTCCTCACTACCTATCACAGTTTCGAAGGCCATAAAATGCCAAAATCGCACAAAACCCCCCCAAATGACCCCATTTTGGAATATAGACACCCCAAGCTATTTGCTGAGAGGAATGGCGAGTATTTTACAGCTCTCATTTGTTTTTGAAAATGAAGAAAGAAAATATATATATATATTTTTTTTTTTTTTCAATTTTCAAAACTTTGTGACAAAAAGCGAGATCTGCAAAATACTCACAATACCTCTCAGCAAATAGCTTGGGGTGTCTACTTTCCAAAATGGGGTCATTTGGGGGGGGGGTTTTGTGCTATCTGGGCATTCCATGGCCTCCGAAACTGTGATAGGCAGTGAGAAGTGAAATCAAAAATTTACACCCTTAGAAAGCCTGAAGGCGGTGCTTGGTTTTTGTTGTCCCGTACGTGGCTAGGCTCCCAAAAAGTCTCACACATGTGGTATCCCCGTACTCAGGAGAAGCAGCAAAATGTATTTTGGGGTGTAATTCCACATATGCCCATGGCATGTTTGAGCAATATATCATTTAGTGACAACTTTGTGCAAAAAAAAAAAAAAATTGTAGTTTTTCCGCAACTTGTGTCAACATATAAAATATTCCATGGACTCGACATGCCTCTCAGTATATAGCTTGGGGTGTCTACTTTCCAAAATGGGGTCATTTGGGGGGGTTTTGAACTGTTCTGGCATTTTATACACAACATTAGGAAGCTTACATCCACTCTTCTAACCACTTGAAGACAAAGCCCTTTTTGACACTTTTTGTTTACATGAAAACATTTTTTTTTTTTGCAAGAAAATTATGTTGAACCCCCAAACATTATATATATTTTTAAAGCAAAGGCCCTACAGATTAAAATGGTGGGTGTTGCATTTTTTTTTTCTACACAGTATTTGCGCAGCGATTTTTCAAACGCATATTTTGGGTTAAAAAATACTTTTTTTAATTTTAATGCACTAAAACACACTATATTGCCCAAATGTTTGATGAAATAAAAAAGATGATCTTAGGCCGAGTACATAGATACCAAACACGACATGCTTTAAAATTTCGCACAAACGCGCATTGGCGACAAACTACATACGTTTTTAAAAGCCTTCAAATGCCTTTACAGGTTACCCCAGTAGATTTACAGAGGAGGTCTACTGCTAAAATGACTGCCCTCGATCTGACCTTCGCGGTGATACCTCACATGCATGGTGCAATTGCTGTTTACATATGATGCCAGACCGACGCTTGCGTTCGCCATTGGGCAAGAGCAGGGCAGGACAGGGGTGCTTTTTTTTTTTTTTTTTTTTATTAATTTTGCTTTTTTATTTTATTTTTAAATTGTTCCTTCCAAGTATTTTTTTTTTTAATCATTTTTATTGTTATCTCACGGAATGTAAATATCCCCTATGATAGCAATAGGTAGTGACAGGTACTCTTTTTTTGAAAAAACTGGGGTCTTCTAGACCCTAGATTTTTCCTCTGCCCTCAAAGCATCTGACCACACCAAGATCGGTGTGATAAAATGCTTTCCCAATTTCCCAATGGCGCTTTTTATATCCAGGGGGGGGGCATTCCCTCCCACTGCTTGTAAAAGCAGTCCAGAGGCTAATTAGCCGCTAGGATTGCTTTTACATGAAAGCCGGCCGCAGGCTGAAAAGAATGCTACCAAGATGATACCTAAACCCGCAGGCATCATTCTGGTATAAACATTCAAAGTCCAGCAACATACCAGTACGTTGCTGGTCCTTGTTGGACATGTATTGTAATCTTTTTTTTTCATGCAGCCAGTTGGCTGAACGAAAAAAGAGATTGATCGGTGGGTATGCCCACCATTAGAATACCGCCCTTCATCCATCCACTTCCAATGATGGGCATACACGCACCATTTATATATGCCGAAGCATGGGGGCATCCTCCCGCAAAAAAGTTATGCCGCACACACATGGTCGGACTTTTCCACGGGCAAGCCTCCGTCGGAATTTCGACCGTATGTACGCGGCATTAGGAGCAAAATCGCTCCTCCGCCCCTGCTGCCCCAATGCTTCGGCATATATGCCTTTTTTATTTAACTGTGGTGGTGAAATCACCTCCTACAGCACTGGAGTCGCAGGGATCAGGCCTGTCTCTGCGAACGCTGCAGTTATGTGTGTTTTTGTTTTGTAAGTGACAGTGATCGATCGATACTGCACTTGGGTGGCCTGGGCTGGACGGAGGGGCAAAACGCAGGTGCCAGCAGGTATCTGGGCTGATCCCGCTAACACTGCGTTTTTGGGAACCCTAAACTGCTGGGGACGCTAGTATAGATCTGATCAGATCAGATATTGATCTGTTCAGATACTATACCACTAAGGGGGGTGTATGCTTCACGCGTGGGTGTTAGCGTTACTGGCACTAACCTGAAGCTGCCTGGGGTGTGACGCAGACCCTCTCTGACGCTAAAACCTAATTGATATCACCCGCTGGGCGATCAGGGGGTTAAACCTTTATTGGGTTATATACGGCGGGTGCCCTGACACTATAAAAAGCAAACTAACCGGCGTCACCCGTAACACTTATATGGTGATCTAGGGGCAATCAGGGGGTTAAAACCTTTATTAGATAATATATGGGGGTACCTGACGCTATAAAAACCTGCGGCGAACCTAAAAAAAATTACTGGCTACCGATCTGCATCACCGACACTAAGACAGCGTTTAGAAAAACGATCGCTTAGCGACAGTGGTGATAGGGGGTGAAAGGGTTACCTGGGGGGCGATCAAGGGGGTTAAACCTTTATTAGATAATATATTGGGGTACCTGACGCTATAAAAACATGCGGCGAACCTAAAAAAAATTACTGGCTACCGATCTGCATCACTGACACTAAGACAGCGTTTAGAAAAACGATCGCTTAGCGACAGTGGTGATAGGGGGTGAAAGGGTTATCTGGGGGGTGATCAGCGGGTTAAACCTTTATTAGGGGGGTTAGGGGGCTGCACTGGACCTAAAACTGAATGTACTGACACTTTTACAGTCACAAATGTCACTGATTGCAGTGATCAGTAAATAAATGGTCACTGCAATCGGTGACACTGTGACTGGGGGCTGGGGGGGCGATTTATGTCCCTATGTGTCCTGGTGTCAGTGTAGTGTTGTGTGCACTGACCTGATGTCTTCTCTTGTACGGCGCTCGGTATATGTGAGCGCCGCACCAGAGATGACATCACTTCCTCCTGCTTCCTCTGCCTGACACAGACAGAGGGGGCATTTCTATTCGCCGGGAGCGATCGCGAGGGGGTGGCCGGAAACGAATGGCTGCCCCCTCATCCCGGAACGCTCCCGGACACTTAGCCACCGCTCACTGTATAGGAGGGGGGTCCGATGGGACCCCCCAACTATACAAAGGCAATCACGTACACTCTACGTGATTGTGCCTGTCGGTGCCATTCTGCCGACGTATATATACAGTGAGCGGTCGTTAAGTGGTTAAGATACACAGACTTTATTGTTGTGTTCCTTTAGGATATCACTATATCATTTACGTTTTATTCATTATATCACTATTCTGGTGGGGAGAGTTGTTCCCCTGTTTAGTTGCTGCAGAAGCAGTGTTGTGAACCGGGTCTCACGGAGCTCAGCTCGGGCGCATACTAGCACGCTCATGCCGCAGCCATGCCACCACCACAAGGTTTGACTGACATCTGCAGGAGTTGATGGCTCCGCTGCTGCAGAGTCTCCTAATGCCTGGTACACACTTTTTTTTTTTTTCTGTTCAACCCAGTAGGGCTGAACGAAAAAAACTGACTGCTCAGGAGGAGCCGCTGTACGAACTATGCGATGATAGTACAGCCATCTCCCTCACTGTGCTATGTGTTCTGACCCCCTTTGACTAAGCTTGCTGATCGGGGGTCGATCGACAGACCTTTTGTGGTCATGTCCCTTCGACAGAAGTCTGCCAAACCAGCTGCAGTACACATGGACCGAATGTCACCCCAACATTTGGGCAGTGTGCTCTAGGCTAGAGAAGAGAGGAGCTGCTGCAGATGGGTACAGTGCTGGGTCGAGACAGGGCCAATCGCAACCCATCTGTACCATGTGATTAGCTTTGACTAGTGAACTAGTTTAATTCAGAAAAATGCTGTGTTTTAGCAATGTATCGCACTGCTATAAGCAAAAAAATCCTGATCACTTCCCCAGAGCAGTACAATGTTACTATGGTAACCTATTGCTCTGGTCAGTATGTTTGAAAAAAAAAATTCCCCCCTTTCCTTTTTTTTTTCTTCGTACAGTCAGTGATATCATCGCTACGCCAGTTATATGATGCTGTATTGCATTGGTGACAGTATTGAAAAATTGCAAATTAGAACTTCAAAAAACCCACCATGCCTCTTCCTAAATAAATTGGACTGTTTACTTTCCAAAAAGGGGTCATTTGGCGGGTATTTCTACTGTCCTGGCATTTTTAGGGCCTCCAATGCCACCAGTACATCAGGATTGATCAATTGTCAGATATATACATAGTTTGTGCACTCTAAAGCCCCGTACACACGGTCGGACTTTTGCCCAACAAACTTCGTTTTAAGCAAGTTGGACCAACAATCCAACCATGTGTACGCTCCATCGGACAAACTTTTTTCGTTTTGGTTTTGGATTTCATCGGACAAAAGTTGGGTCTGCAAACGGACAAACTTTTGCCCAATAAAAGGCCGATGGAGCAAAGTCTGACCGTGTGTACAGAAAACCATAGGACTTTAGTCCGATGGACAAAACAACTAATGTTAAAATCAACCAACAATAGCAGAAGTTGACCAAAGGGTGGCAGTAAAGATTAGAAAAGAGCAGAAAAAACACGTGATGTAAGAAGTTTTAAGAAAGTTTGCAGAAAAGTCCGAGCGTGTGTATGCTATGGGTGTTCCCAACCAACTCCGTTCGGACAAAAATCCACGGAAAAGTCCGATGGAAGTCCGACCGTCTGTACGAGGCTTTAGTTTCCCACAGACTAAATCATATACACTGGGTTATTTTTACCAAATGTAGCAGAATACATTTGGGCTAAATTTATTAAATTTTTGCTAGATTTTATAACTAAGAAAACCGTGTTTTTTTATTTTTTTTTTTATTTTTTTTTGTTTTGGCAAAAAATACTCGGTGGTAATCGCTTCCCGGCCACTGCACGACAATATACGTTGGCAGAATGGCACGGGTAGCCAAACAGCTTTGAATTTGCTGCAGACGGCACGCGTGCCTTGGGAGTGTGCCAGCGGGTGCCGCAAACTTTTCCGGCGGCCCACGATTGAGGTGAGGAGAGGCAGAACGGGGAGATGCCTATGTAAAAAAAAAAAGCATTTCTCTTATCCTTGGACCGACACGGCGGCTCTTATTCACTGAACGTGTGGGTATATGTCCCTGCTTGCAGGAGAAGACCTAGGCAGAATGTTAAATGTTAAAACATTCTAGAACAAACCAGAGCTGAACAGCCCCGCCCAGGGGGGCGGTCCCTCCGGACATTACCCTCCCACCTGCAGCCAGCAGACCTGTTTACTCTTTCGTCCATGGACCGACACAGCTTCTCTATTGACAAAGTGGGTATTATCCGTTAATTAGGAGTGACTAGGCAGAAAAACTTGTAAAAAGTGTTGCATCACACCTTCTACAGTACCGCCCAGGGGGCGGACCCTCTGGGTATACCCTCTCAGTCTGCACATCGCAGATCAGTTTTTTTCTGTCTAGCAAGGAGTAGGACATGGCTCCCTTCGGGCTCATTGGTCCGGGGAAAAAAGATATATATATTTTTATTTTTTTGCTACATTTGTTGTTTCCTGCGATCTTCGATCAACTGCCGACTGGGTGACAGGCTGGATCCTCGATCCTTGTAGTCTCCCCAGTTTCGGCCATCGAGCGTGTGCCGACCCTAGCTACGCGCTGGGTTTTCCACGACATGCCCGTCGCTCCACGGGTGGCCGGTGAGCCTACGCTCCAGGGCCTGCATCGGACCGCTCAGCTTCGGCTGACCTTACGGCCGAGTCGCAGCAGCCTGGCCGGTGAGCTTACGCTCCAAGGCTTGCATCGGACCGCTCAGCTTCGGCTGACCTTACGGCCGAGTCGCAGCAGCCTGTCCGGTGAGCGTCATGCTCCAGGGCATACATATGATCGTCCCTTCTGGGTCCAATCACAGCATGCCTGGCCAACAGTCACCTTCCGTGCGCGGACGATGATCTGTTTGGAATGTCTTCCAGCAGAATACATGCAGGATAGGTAAGTAAAACTCCCCTGCCTCGGCTGGGTGATTTAGCTGGACATTCCTGGAGAGATCAAGTAAGTGGTTGTGGCCCCTTTCTTCCCTCTCTCCCTGCCTTTCCCTCCTCCCTGGGCTTCTAGCTAAAGGTTGCTGGGTGCTGGGGGTCACCTAGGGGGTCCCACTGGAGCGGGGCTGGCTGTAACTAACATTTAAAAGAAATGTCATTTTTGCTTACCTGTGTTTCTGTGTCTCCATGCTGTCGGCGGCCATTTTGAGGTGGTCCATGCCAAGTTTGGCCTCTTGTAACTGCCTGGCGGCCATCTTCCTGTAGTTCGGCCACACCCACTGGCCCCTATCAGGTGATCGGCGGCCATGTTTGTCCACCCTGTATGCAGATATTGCCGTTCGGCGGCCATCTTTTTTGTGGGCTATGGCTGCCTGACCTCTATCTTCTGTCGGCGGCCATTTTTCTTAGAGCCCACATTATCTTCCATACAGACGGTTTTGGCAACCATTTTGCGAGAGCCTCCGGCCTCTAGGGTGCATTACACTGGCGCGAAAATTCACACAGGAAGTGCTGATAAAAGAAGCAGACTGACACAGCAGCAAGGGGACAGCATCATAGGCGCAGCATAGCAGTACCTATCCAGGGTGGTGAGTCCTCTGGGTGACCCAGCATCTCTGCAGCGCAGGAGGGTGGCCTATTGATATCTTGCCTGGAGCCCTGTGAGTGTCAGCGTGTGGTCAGCATGGCATCTGAGCCAAATGTCTTCTCCCCTGAAACACCAGATTTAGCAGCTGGTGCCCCTGAGGTGTCTATGAATGCTATGACGGCAATCCTAGAGGCGTTTGCTGCCAGGGTGGAAGCAGCACACGGGAATACAGGGGGTAGTAAACGCCCCATCCCCTGCAAGCTTCTGGGGATAATTCTGGTGCAGAACCAGGTCCAGCTATGGCTCGGGGCCCAGATTCTGACGCACCAGAGACTGCAGACCGTGACCGGACAGTGAGAATGACTCAAAGTCCAGGTCAGTACGCGAGACGGCTTTGGTATCTGACCTTATTACTGCAGTGCGGGATATGCTAAAATTGGAAAATACTGCAGAAGCAGCAGAGACTCCGGTCCACTTGGGTTTCATAGACCTGCCCGCACTGCTAAGGTGTTCCCTTGTGTGTCTTTTGATAAACTCTTATACAAGGAATGGGAGAACCCACTGAGGGTCTTTACAGCCCCAAAGAGGTTTGCGGTACGGTACCCCTTTTGAGGAGAGTTTTCTGAAGAAATGGACCTCTCCCCCCTATAGTGGACCCTCCGGTGTCCAGACTTAATAGAGCCACCACAATTCCTGTAGAAGGGGCTCCTGTTTTCTAGGACCCTGTGGATAAGAAGGCTGAAGCACTCGCTTGCTACCTATACTCAGTGGTAGGCTCGGCAGTACGCCCGCCATTGGCGGGGGCCCTAGTGTCTCACACACTTACTGAATGGGCAAGATTGCTACTCCAGGGGTTAAGGAGCGAGAGGCTCCTCCTGATGAGATAACATTGGCCGACCTGTTGGTCCAGGGCCTTAGGTTTGTCTGCGAGTCAGACATGAATACTATTCCCCTGCTGTCTAAAACTTCGGTTTATGCAGTAGCAATACGCCACCTGATCTGGCTAAAAGGCTGGTCTGCGGACCAGACTTCCAAGAAAGCCCTGTTGGATCTGCCTTTTAAGGGCGACAGACTTTTTGGGGCTTCTCTGGATGACATCATCAAGGATGCCACAGGAAGTAAAAGCACTTTGCTTCCCCAAATTAGCAAGGGTAAGGGGCCACGCCAAGGGCAAGGGCCCTCCTTTACTGCACACAAGTGGTTTTTTCGTCCCCCTAGGGCGACAGGGAAAAGACCCCAGGCCGATAAAGCGCCTGCCCAAGGACAAAAGCGTCCCTGGTCCCGCATACCCAATAAGCCTGCGGACAAATTTGCGTCCGCATGAAGGTCCACCCCCACCCAGCTCTCGGGTGGGGAGACGTCTTCGCAAATTCGCGACTCAGTGGACAGCACTAATCTCCGACAGGTGTGTTTGCGAAGTAATCTCCTCAGGCTACAAGATAGTTTCTCTCTTGTCCACCGGACAGATTCAACACCTCCAATCTCCAGCTACTACCGACCCGTCGGGAGGCCCTGTATGGGGCGGTCCAGGGTCTACTGGAACGCGGGGTAGTTATTCCAGTTCCAGAACTGGAACGGGGTTTTTACTCAAATCTGTTCATTGTGCCGAAGAAGGAGGGGGTTCGTCCAAGCTTGGATCTCAGAGCCCTCAATTGCTTTGTGAAGGTACAAAGTTTTCGGATGGAGTCGGTTCGATCTGTAGTCACGGCTCTCCATCCGGGGGACTTTCTGGCCTCCTTGGACATCAAGGACGCATACCTGCATGTCCCCATATACTCCAGACACCAGAGGTTTCTGCGATTTGCTATCGGGAAGAACCACTACCAGTTTGTGGCCCTCCCGTTTGGCCTTGCCTCAGCACCCAGGACGTTCACCAAGGTGCTCGCTCCGATTCTGGCACTTCTAAGACAGCGGGGTATCGCTATCACAGGTTACTTGGACGACCTTCTGCTGAAGGGCCCTTCAAGCTCAGAATTAGAGGTAAGCGTGTCCATTACCTGTCAGACTCTTCGAGACTGTGGTTGGATACTAAACACGCAAAAGTCAGTATTGGTGCCCACTCAACGCCTAGTGTACCTGGGGTTGATTCTGGATTCCTCAGAGGCAAAGGTATTCCTCCCTGTGGAGAAGTTGCAGACCCTCCGGGCTGCAGTACGGCAGCTGACTTCCAGGAATTGGTCGTCACTCCGTTTTTGCATGCGAGTGTTGGGCCTCATGGTAGCCTCCTTCGAGGCGGTCCCATATGCTCAATACCACACTCGAGTGTTACAGAGGGAAGTTCTGTCCAGATGGAACAGATGCCCTTCATCTCTGGATTATCAAATCCGAGTGAGCCACCTAGTCAGGAGATCCCTGGTATGGTGGCTGACAGCACCGGCTCTAATGGCCGGGAAGTCATTTCTTCCTGTTTACTGGATAGTGATCACGACGGACGCCAGCCTTACAGGTTGGGGGGGAGTCTGGGGTGTCCAGTCGGCGCAAGGTCGCTGGACCCCAGAGGAAGCCCTCCTGCCGATCAATGTCCTGGAGATCCGGGCGATCAAGCTGTGCCTCTTCAAATGGTCTCAGAGACTGCAAGGGCGTCCAGTCAGGATCCAGTCAGACAACGCCACAGCAGTGGCATATGTCAATCATCAAGGAGGAACAAGAAGCTCAGCTGCAGCATCGGAGATCGCTCGCATCCTGAAGTGGGCAGAGAGGAGCGTACCGGCACTGTCGGCCGTGTACATTCCGGGTGTGGAAAACTGGCAGGCGGACTACCTGAGCCGCCAGATGCTGGACCAGGGAGAATGGTCCTTACACCCGGAGGTGTTCCAACTCCTCTGCCAAAGATGGGGCACACCAGACGTAGATCTTCTGGCTTCCCGACTCAATCGGAAGGTATTGAGGTTTGTGGCCCGGTCAAGAGACCCATGGGCAGACGCAACGGACGCGTTGGTAGCATCGTGGGGCCAGTATCGGCTAATCTATGCCTTCCCTCCCTTAAGGCTTCTTCCTCTTCTGCTCCGCAGAGTGGAGGCAGAGGGAATTCCAATGATCCTAATCGCTCCAGATTGGCCTCAGCGTCCTTGGTACGCCGATCTAGTACGTCTGGTAGCAGACGTCCCCTGGCGCCTACCACTACGGAAGGACCTGCTGTCGCAAGGTCCCATATTCCATCCTGCTTTACAGTCATTGGCTTTAACGGCATGGCTGTTGAGAACCAGGTACTGAGAGACCGGGGCCTGTCAGACTCAGTAATTTCTACTATGAGAAGTGCTCGGAAACCGTCCTCTAGGAAGGTCTATCACCGCACTTGGAGGGCCTACATCTCCATGTGTGAGGAAATGAAATGGCATCCGCGTACCTATTTGGTTTCCAGAATCCTGCTGTTTTTACAGCATGGGGTAGACCAAAGGCTTGCCCTAAGTACGAGTAAGGGACAGATATCTGCCCTGGCTGTCTTTTTTCAGCGACCCCTGGCGACTCACTCTCTCGTGAGTACATTTGTGCAGGGGGTTCGACATGTGGCCCCTCCGGTCCGCCCCCCGTTACCTCCGTGGGACTTGAACCTGGTCCTCTCGGTGCTTCAGAAGGCACCGTTTGAGAATATTAGAGATATTCCCCTGTTGACACTTTCTCAGAAGGTGGTCTTTTTGGTGGCTGTTACGTCAGTTAGACGAGTCTCTGAGCTGGCAGCCTTGTCCTGCAAGGCTCCCTATTTGATTTTCCACAAGGATAAGGTGGTGCTGCGGCCGCAGCCTTCCTTTCTTCCGAAGGTCGTTTCGGCTTTTCATCTCAACGAAGACATTGTACTTCCATCCTTGTGTCCTCAGCCGTCGAATCCTAAGGAGTCGGCGTTGCATTCCTTGGACGTTGTCCGAGCTTTGAGAGTATACATATCTGCTACTTCCCTGTTCCGGAAGTCAGACTCACTGTTTGTTTCGGTGGCTGGTCCCAAGAAGGGCAAAGCAGTCTCATCGGCCACCATCTCTAGGTGGATCCGACAGATAGTAATCCAGGCTTACGCCTTAAAGGGTCAGGCGCCCCCCTTTCCTGTCACGGCGCATTCGACCAGGGCAATAGGTGCCTCTTGGGCTTTCCGACATCAAGCGTCTGTTTCCCAACTATGTAAAGCGGCGACTTGGTCGTCCGCTCACACTTTCACAAAATTCTACAAAGTTGATGTAGGTGCATCTTCGGATGCCTCTTTCGGCCGCAAGGTTTTGCAGGCGGCTGTTTAGAGTTGCAACTCCTCCGTTGGAGGAGTGCTGTTTTGTGTTTTGGGGTGAAGTTTGTTTTTATGCTGTTACCACCCCTCGTTTTTTTCTCTGACACTGCTTTGGGACGTCCCACTTTGTCAATAGAGAAGCTGTGTCGGTCCATGGACGAAAGAGTAAATAGGATTTTTTACTCACCGTAAAATCCTTTTCTCTGAGTCCATGGACCGACACAGCACCCACCCCTCCTTTTAAGTTTGTACTGCTTTTTGACGAACTGATCTGCGATGTGCAGACTGAGAGGGTATACCCAGAGGGTCCGCCCCCTGGGCGGTACTGTAGAAGGTGTGATGCAACACTTTTTACAAGTTTTTCTGCCTAGTCACTCCTAATTAACGGATAATACCCACTTTGTCAATAGAGAAGCTGTGTCGGTCCATGGACTCAGAGAAAAGGATTTTACGGTGAGTAAAAAATCCTATTTTTTCTGCCTAGCAGAAGAAGACATGGCTCTCAAAAGCCAGCCTCCTGGAAGATTTTACTTTTAAATTTTATTCCTTTGGGAATTGTATTTTATTTTTGAGATCTTCAATGAACTGTCGGCTGGGCAACAGGTTGGGTACACTAGTATCCTCGTAGTCTTCCCTGTCCGACCATCGAGCGTGCTGATCCTCGCCTTGTGTGCGTGAGACTCCGTTCACGACATACCCCATGGCTCCAGGGGTGGCTGGGTTGCTTTCATGCTCCCGCGGTCCTCTCGAGATTGAACATTACCTACTGTATCTTTCGCGGTGGACCGGGCGGACAGCTACGCAGTACGACTGTGATAGGTCTGTCTGAAACAAGCCAGTGTGTCCCTCTATTGGCACCGAGGGTGTTCTCCAAGGTGCTTGCGGGACGGGTAAGTAGTCTCTCCTGCTGCAAGGTGAGTACATGCTGGCTGTGTTTCTGTGTGTGGGGGGGTTCTCCCTGTCTCCCCCCTGTTATGCTGCTCTCTGCACCCTGTTCTGCTGCTGTGCTGTGTGGGGATGCTTGGGGGGTCACTCTCCATGGCTGTTAATGTGTTTGGAAAGTGTTCTGGGGGAATGTGTGGTGTTTTTTGCGTGCACCATTGGCGCAGTGTTTTGAATTTAAAAAGTGCGCCATCTGCGGCCATTTTGCCGCGGCTCAAACCATTTTCTTGTAGCCGCAGCGCTTTCTGTTGAGTTTTCGGCCTCTAGCGGCGCTGCTGAACGGCGCAAATACCTCATCTCCTCACAGATTCTTCCCTCTCCTCAGGCTTCATTCGCGCTCCAGCGCGGCTCATACAGCGGTACCGAGCGGTCCCTACGGGTGGTAAGTACTCCGGGTATCCTCTCCTCAGCCCCAGCACAGCCAGTGGGTGGACTGTATTATTCACTGTAATGGTGACTAAGGTCTCAGAGGGTGGCAATATGGAGTCTGGTTCACCTTTTTCTTCACGCTTGTTAGAGACAACTGGCCGTGCTCCTGCACCTGCGGTCCTTATGGACCAGTTGTCGGCAGTCCTGGAATCATTCTGACCAGGAGGGAAGCAGTCTGTGTGCGCAAGGGAGCAAAAAGCCCCCCTCCCCACTTTTTTTTTTTCCACAAACAAAAAAAAAAGGGGGGGGTGTGTGCTTGTTTAGATATGGGCCTAGCCACTACCGCTCAGGACCCTAGCTCTGAATATATTGGATGGTTTTGAACAGGACATTCCTTGCGAGGAAGACTCCAGTTCTGAGTCAGTAAATGACAGGGCGCTTGTTAGTAAACTCATTGTTGCAGTGAGGGACACTCTCAAGCTGAATACTGCAGATGCAGAACCTCAGGCGGGGACAGTCTCCTCTGGTTCCTTAGGGCCGGGCCTTCTAAAAAGGTTTTTCCATATGTACCTTTCTTTGACCAGCTCATTAATAAGGTCTGGGGAAAAAGACGCAGAAGACTTTTATGGTCCCGCGGCGTTTGCCTATAGATACCCCTTTGAAGATGCCCTACTTAAAACGTGGGCTTCTCCCCCAGTGGTCGACCCTCCAGTCGCCCGGTTGAACAAGGCCACCACTCTCCTGATGGCATTGACTCCTGCATTTAAGGACCCCACTGACAGGAGGTCAGAAGTGGTTAGCAGAGCCATGTTTGCCTTGTTGGGGTCTGCCCTACGGCCTGTGGTATCGGCGACCCTTGTGTCTCCAACACTTACGGGATGGGAAAATTTTTTGCACCAAACTGTACAGTAGCATAATCTTCCTCCCAGACACTTGCTCTGGGCCATCAAATGGTGCGGGGCCTGATTTATGTTGCGACGCCACATTAGACGCGGCCCCTTATTACTCAGGGCCTCTGTCTTGGCGGTGGTATTGCATTGTCTGATCTGATAAAAATGCTGGTCTGCTGACCTAGCTTTTAAAAAGCCTCTGACGGATCTACCATTTAAAGGTGGTAGGCTTTTCGGTGCTGCGCTGGATGACATAAAGGATGTCACGGGAGGTAAAAGCACTCTTCTTCCTCAGGCTAGCAAGGGTAAGGAGGCCGCTGTAAGCAGCAGGGTCCTTCCTTTCCAGCAAAAAAGTTTTTTTTCGTCGGTCAACGGTGAGGCCCTCCCAGACTGACAGCGGTGCGGCTGGTGGAAACAAGCGCCCCTGGGTGCGTAAGCCAAACAAACCGGCTCCCAAGCCCGCCTCCACGTGAAGTCTTGCCCCCACCCGACTCTGGGGTAGGGGGGACGACTTTGCAGGTTCACGGATCGGTGGACCTCCCGGATCTCCTACCGGTGGGTGTGCGAGGTGATCACCTCAGGTTACAGGATAAAGAAAAAGGCAGTTGCGCTGCAAAAAATAACACATGATATATGAAATGCTCTCTTAGTATATACATATATATATATACATAGTGAAGAAAATTGACCAAAAGGTCTACATTGAAAAGAAAATGGCTAGTATGTGACAAACAGGTTTCCAATTCCATTCTGTTTCTAAACATTATGACACATATCATGATCGCAATCCAGCTAACACCCTATTTTTAGGGATCGATAAATTTGAGCCTCACTGGAGGGGTAGCTCATTAGTCAGAGAGTTGTCCAGGCTCGAAATGGCCTGGATATACCGTGTAAGATGTTATAGCCCTTATGGCCTTAACATTGACACTGACGTTAATGCGTTCATCGACAATGGTTAATTGAGATATTTTTGTTTTACCTTTGGTCATGTAATCAGTCCTGATTTATGGGGCAACATGTGAACCAGCACTGAACTCTAGGTAAACCTTTGGTAACCTGATGGCAGCATTTGGTTTAAGTTTCTGATGCGACTTTATATTCATATTAGTTGCCGTAATATATGATCTGGAACATATACTTTTTCAAATTAACATCATATGTCGTCCTATCTTAGCTGAGCATGGGTTATTGGATGGTCTGTTTAGATAATCTGGGGCCCATTCCTTCTTCCTTTTTAAGACATAATGACATTATTGTTAGATGTAATGCCAGTGACCTACCAGCAGGTGGGACAATGGGATATTGCGCATCTTTGCTCTTAGGTTATGTCAGTATTTTTGAGTTGATGTAGTTCCAACCACTTATTAAATTAATTTTTATCTGTGGTTTAGCACTATAAATTTGCCCTCTTTTGTCCAGTACTGGGACATTGTGGTCAACACAACGTCTAGTGGTTGTATTTTACATACTTACCATCCAGTATGTTTTTTAGCACTGATTGGACAATATTTGGTTATTACTAGGGTGTCCATTGGTGGAATATCTGCCGTTCCATTAACTGACATCACCAACATTGTTCATTCTATATTAGTATTTTGTATAATAATCTGATATGCATTGCTGTTTTTTTAGACAGCATTTGTGTATTTAATTTTTATTAAGTCGATACCCTTGGCACACCTATGGGTTTTGTCTTTAGAATATTGATTATATTGTATCCAATAGCAGCCTCCCTGACTGCTTTGTAAGCCGTAATACTAACGTTGGTTCTACCAGTAATATGGTGAGAACGGCAAAGTATTGGCTATTTTCCCCTTTCAAAGATGGTGGATCGAGATAGGATTTCCCGGAGTTCAGAGCTGGGCGTGCCTTTTAGTTTTAGGTTAGATATATAGCGGTGAGTCAGCACGCCGCTCGTGCCCCTGGAAGACGTCTTCTCTGACGAAACGGCGTAGGGAGGAACAGCGTGCTGACGTCACCGACTATACAACGCTATCCCGGAAGGAACGAGTGGATAGTAAGAGCCGGCCGGCTTGAATTTTTTAACAACTGCTTTTATCTTGCATTGGAATTGTAAGTGCAATTTTTTCGTTTTATTTAATAAATTTTAGTATGTACTTCACTATTGTGGCCCTTTTATATATGTATTTTTGGGGATCATACTCCCGGGAGTGCATTGAGGAGCCAGAGTGTTGAGGAGGAATACATCTTGTATGCTGATCTACAGTGTAAAGACCCTTGGCGGGGGAATCAAGCCGCAAGCGTTTGATCTCTTTCACTGAAGAGCTGGTAAGCGGATCTGATATCTGAGGTGGAGGATCTTTGCTTTATCATCATTGCACTTTCTCCTTTGGTGTCTAAGTGTGTGGAGTCACAATTATCTACCTGCACGAGAGATTGTCTACCTGCTATATTATCACTGTGGAACTTTACATATGGTCACTCCTGCCTTTCAGTATTGCAATGTGGACATTTTAAGGATTACCTCAGATTGTCACATACTAGCTATTTTCTTTTCAATGTAGACCTTTTGGTCAATTTTCTTCACTATGTGTATATATATATATATATATATATATATATATATATATATATATACTAAGATAGCATTTCGTATATCATATGTGTTGTTCATTTTTTGCAGCGCAACTGCCTTTTTCTTTAGCATTTGTTATTGTGTGTATCCACATTTTCAGTTGCAGCAGCAGTTATTTAATTTAACAATTTTTGTAATTTTTGACATGCGCAGTAGTTTTCTTTATTAAGGTTACAGAATAGGTTTCCGTTCCTGATCCCAGTCAGATTCTTCCCTCGAATCTTCCTCTCCTTCCTGCCCATCGGGCAGACCTATGGGGCCTATTCAGGATTGCTCAGGTCCGGAGTGATTGTGCCGGTTCCGTCACAGGAGAGGTTTCAGGGATTCTATTCGAATTCGTTTGTCGTCCCAAAAAAGGGACGGGGTTCGGCCTATCTTGGACCTCAAGGTCCGGAATGCCTTCATGAAGGTGCAAAGGTTCCGCATGCAATCCATTCGCACGGTGATCAATACACTCCGTCAAGGGGATTTTCTGGCGACCTTGGACATCAAGGACGCCTACTTACATGTTCCGATCTGCGCAAGTCGCCAGAAGTTTCTACGCTTGAGATCGGTGAAGTCCACTATCAATTTGTGGCTCTTCCTTCGGCCTAGCCTTGGCACCAAGGGTGTTCTCCAAGGTGCTTGCGCCGGTTCTAGCTTTGCTGAGATGGCGGGGCATCGCTGTCGTGGGCTCTCTGGACGATCTTCTCAGAGGAGGAAATGGCTCAGAATTTGAAGATAGTGTGACTATCGTCAGTCAGACCCTCAGACTTCGGGTGGCTCCTGAACATTCAGGAGTCAGTCCTGGTCCCGACTCAATGTCTGAAGTATCTAGGTCTGTTTCTAGACTCCTTGGAGGCAAAGGTCTTCCTTCCTCCGGGGAAGTTACTGACACTTCAGTCTGCAGTGCGGGTGCCGACATCCCAAAAATGGTCGTCAATCTGTTTTGCATGAGAGTCCTGGGACTCATGGTGGCCTCCTTCGAGGCCGTTCCGTATGCCCAATCATACACCAGGGCATTGCAGAAGGAGATCTTGTTCACTTGAGACAAATCCCCGTTGTCTTTGGATCTTCCGATCCAGGCGAGTCACCTGGTCAGGGCGTCCCTGACATGGTGGTTGGGGTCCCCGGCTCTTCGGTCCGGGAAGTCGTCCCTCCCCGTCCAATGGACGGTGTTCACTACGGACGCCAGCCTGAAGGGCTGGGGGGGGAGTCCTGTTGGCCCAAGGGCCTGGACTCCGGACGAAGCCCGTTTACCGATCAATGTTCTGGAAATACGGGCCATCAGACTGTGCCTCTCCTCGTGGTCTGAGAGATTGCAGAATCGCTCTATTAGGATCCAGTCGGACAAGTCACGGCGGTGGCGTATGTCGACCATCAAGGGGGGACTCAGAGCTCAGCTGCGGCTTCCGAGGTCCCCTGTACCCTGAAGTGGGCTAAAAGAAGCGTGCCGGCTCTGTCGGCCGTTTACATTCCGGGCATAGAACTGGCGGACTATTTGAGTTGCCAGACGCTGGACCAGGGAGAGTGGTCCTTGCACCCGGAGGTATTTCAACTCCTTTGTCACACAGACGGTGGGGCATGCCGGAGGTGGGCCCGATGGCCTCTAGACTCAATCGCAAGGTGTCGAGGTTTGTGGCCAGATCCAGGGATCCTTGGGCGGATGCCTCAGAGGCGTTAGTGACCCATGTGGTCATTATCATTTATCCTCCGCTGCAATTGCTCCCTCGCCTGCTGCGCAGGGTGGCGACTGAGGAATTCCGGTGATCCTCATTGCTCTGAATTGGCCTCGGCTTCACTGGTACGCCGATCTGGTATGTCTCGTTGCGGATGTTCCCTGGCGGTTGCCAATAAGGGATGACTTTCTGTCTCAAAGTCCTATATTTCATGCTGCTTTACAGTCTCTGGCCTTAAAGGCATGGCTGTTAAAAGCCAGGTGTTGAGAGACCGAGGTCTCTGACTCGGTCATTTCGTCCATATTAAGGGCAAGGAAGTCTTCCTACAGAATGATCCATCACCGTACCTGGAAAGCTTACATCGCCATGCGTTTCCTGCAGCATAGAGTGGCCCAAAGGCTCGCTTCAGGTATCATTAAGGGTCAGATTTCGGCCTTGGCGGTCTTCTTTCAGCGACCACTAGCGGGTCATTCCTTGGTTAGCACCCTTGTGCAGGGGGTTCGCCATGTACTCCCTCCTGTCAAGTCTCCTCTCCCCCCGTGGGATCTGAATTGGTACTCTCGGTTCTCCAGGAACCTCCTTTTGAGTAATCGGGGATATTCCCCTCTTGACTTTGTCTCAGAAGGTGGCCCTTTTAGTGGCAATCACTTCTGTTAGACGAGTGTCTGAGTTGGCGGCCTTGTCCTCCAAGTCTCCATATTTAGTCATCCATAAGGATAAGGCGGTGTTGCATCCGCGACTTTTTCTTTTGTCAAAGGTGATCTCGACCTATCCCCTAAATGAGGACGTTGTCCTCCCTCCCAGAGAATTGCGCGGCACACTTTGGATGTGCCACGAGCCTTGCGGGTGTACCTGTCTGCTACTGCTTCTATTCGGAAGTCTGACTCTGTTTGACTGTGTCTGGTCAAAAACGGGGCCAAGCGGCTTCGTTTGCCACCATTTTCTAGGTTGATCGGACAAACCGTCATTCAAGCCTATGCTCTCATGGGGCGGGCGCCTCCCCTTCCGGTTACGGCGCATTCCACCAGGGCAATTGGTGCTTCCTGGGCTTTCCGACATTAAGCGTCGGTTGCACAAGTGTGCAAGGCGGCGACCTGGTCGTCTGTTTATACCCTTTCTAAGTTTTATAGGGTTGATGTGACGGCATCTCCGGATGCTTCCTTCGGCCGCAAGGTGTTGGAGGCCACTGTTTAAAGTTGCAACTCCTCCGTTGAGGAGCTTTGCCTTGTTTGGAGTGAAGTTTTTTGGTTTTTCTATTTATACTGCTCCCATCCCTCTTGACACTGCTTTTGGACATCCCACACGTTCAGTGAATAAGAGCCGCCGTGTCGGTCCATGGATGATGAGAGAAAATAGGATTTTTGTACTCACCGTAAAATCCTTTTCTCTGACATCCATGGACCGACACGGCACCCACCCTTCCTTTTTAAGTTTGTACTGCTTTTGTTACGAACTGAGGTCTGCTGGCTGCAGGTGGGAGGGTTATGTCTGGAGGGACCGCCCCCCTGGGCGGGGCTGTTCAGCTCTGGTTTGTTCTAGAATGTTTTAACATTCTGCCTAGGTCTTCTCCTGCAAGCAGGGACATATACCCACACGTTCAGTGAATAAGAGCCGCCGTGTCGGTCCATGGATGTCAGAGAAAAGGATTTTACGGTGAGTACAAAAATCCTATTTTCCCTGCTCTGCCTAGTGACATAACAAAGATCTACTGCTCCCTGTCATCGGGAGCAGTGATTGCGGTCATGTCAGTGGTAGCCCATCCCCCTACAGTTAGAATCTCTCCCTAGGACACACTTAACCCCTTGATCGCCCTTTAGTGTTTAACCCCTTCCCTGCCAGTGTCATTTATACAGTAATCAGTGGCTATTTATAGCACTGATCGCTGTATAAATGACGACGGTCCCAAAATGGTGTCAAGTGTCCGCTGCGTCCACCAAATTGTCGCAATCCCGATAAATATTGCAGATCGCCACCATTACTAGTAATAAAAATACTATAACTCTATCCCCTATTTTGTAGACGCTATAACTTTTGTGCAAACCAATCAATCGCTTATTGCGTTTTTTTTTTTGTTTTTACCAAAAATATGTAGAATACATATCGTCCTAAACTGAGGAAAAAATTTGTTTTTTTATATATTTTTTTGGGGATATTATAGTAAAAAGTATTTTTTTTTTCAAAATTGTCGCTCCTTTTTTGTTTATAGCGCAAAAAATAAAAACCGCAGAGGTGATCAAATACCACCAAAAGAAGGCTCTATTTGTGGGGAAAAATACGTAAATTTTCTTTGGGTAAAACGTTGCATGACCAGGCAATAATCAGCTATAGCGACGCAGTGCCGAATCGCAAAAAATGCTCTGGTCAGGAAGGGGGTAAATTCTTCCAGGGCTGAAGTGGTTAAATATTACTGAAAGAAAACTATTTGTGTGAACAAAATGACCAAAATTTTGTTTGGTTACATTGTTGCATGATCCCGCAATTGTCATTCAAAGTGCAACAGCGCTGAAAATTGTCCTGGGCAGGAAGGGGGTAAAAGTGCCCGGTGTTGAAGTGTTTAATACAGAGAATGCATTAAGGTAAGAAACCTTCAAAAAAAAAAAAGTGCTTTATTGAAAAGTAGACATTACAGTATAGCTGAGAACCAATTTAGTTTCAGTAAATTGTTTACCAAGGGTGGGGATATATCCATAGCATAGCCCTAACTAACAAAAATCATCTTACTTTAGTACATAACATACAATATTGCAATCTGTTAAGCAGGAATATGTTGCACAGTACCCAGGAGGGAGATCTACAATGCAGAGATTTACCAAGCCAAGAAATGCCCCAAAATGGATTTGTGAGGGAGGTAAGGGAGGGAAAAAGTAAAAAAAAAAAAAAACTTGAGGACAACGGGGAGAGAAGGGAATGGTAAGGGGAGAACGGCATTTCTATCCAATACCACAAACCAGATGGCATACAGTTACCTAATGGGAGCATTTAGGTCAAGGTCCAAGGGGACCACACTTTTTTTTTTCACATTTCCAGAAGCACCCCCTATTTGAATACGTCATTTTGTATAGAGGGGAGAGCCGCATTTACCATAGCCTCCCAGGAGGACACATCGGGTTGAGCCAATGAAGACCATTTCATCAGAATTTCTTTTCTTTTTTGGCATAATAAAGGAGATACAATATGAGAAGCTTGGAATGGTGAGAACGCTGCTCATCTCGGATCCCTAATAGAGCTAGAGAGGGAGTGGGCATTTTAAGTCTAAGGTTTATTTAATCAACAATGGCCTTCCAGTAGGACATAACGGAAAGGCACTCTCAAAACCTATGCATGCAAGAACATTGTTGGAGTTTACAGCGGGGAAAAAGGGGGTATCAGTCAGGGAACATTTTCTGAAGCCTTAAGGGAGTACAGTAGACCCGATGAAGAAATTTTTTTTATTCAAATATAATTTTATTCGTTTTCAAGTTTTCATAAAGGAAAAGCAGAAAAAGTACAGAACTGCAGTCACAGTAGACCATATTACAAGCACGCAGGCTGTGCAAGGGGAGCAAAGAGAGTCACATACCTATCCGTTATCCTTCAGATGTCATTGTCATAATCCCATACACAACCTGCCCAGAACGGTTCATAAAAACAAAGCAAAATATATAACATAAAAAAAAAAAGTCAGTTGAGAGAAAGAAAAATAAGAACAAAGATATAGAGAATAGAAGAGGGGAGGAGAGAGGTTATGTTCAGCATGGAAGAAATGGAACCGCGGCCGCCCGCGTCCCACCTTAGGCCGGTGCCGGGAGGTCTATCCAGAGTTCAACAAGGCTTGCCCGTCATCCGAGTATATGTACAGATTCCAGAGCCTTCAGGTCTCAGAGTGTTTTTCTCGTTGATCACGTGCCGTAAGCACCAGATCCTCTAGAGCCTTAATTTCCTCCACCTTACGTAACCATAATCCTATGGATGGAGGTGTGGTTTGTTTCCAGGTAGCTGGAATACAAGATTTTGCGGCATTGAGCAGGTGTCGCAAAATGGATTTCTGGTAAGACCGTGCCGGAATGGTGGCCGCGTGTAGTAGGAAGAACGCTGGGTCCTTGTGGATTGTGTGATCAGTAAAATTCTGCATGATACATTCTATGGTCGTCCAGAAGTGCAGCAATAGAGGGCACGACCAGAAGATGTGGAGGAGTGTACCCGTATCTCTCTGGCAGCGCCAGCACTTATCTGTCGTAGTAGGGAAGAATTTATGGAGCAACTGGGGTGTATAGTACAATCTGGTTAGAATTTTATAGTTTGTTTCTTGGATTCTAGTGCAGATGGAAGATTTCATAGAAAATCGGAGAGCATTTTGGACTTGGCCGTCAGTAAAAGTTAGGTCCTGTTCCCAGCTTCGTAGAAATGTCAGGTCGGGCTGCGATGTCGGGGTGTTAAGTAGCGAGTACGTCTTCGCAAGAACTTGGGGTAATGTTCCGTCATCTTTACAATGCTTTTCAAATGTTGTCAGGTCACGGGTAAAACAGGGTCCAGTAGTGAGTGGATGAAGTGATGTAACCGTATGGCCTTCCAGAACGAAAGACGGAAGCCACCCACATCGCTCGTCAGGGGTTGGATCGACGGCCATCTATCGGCGTCAGCAAAATATAAAGCAGTCTTTCCCTTCCACCACTAGTTCCCCATAGTCTGATTGGGTCAGTCCCGGGGGAAACGCAGGATTGCCGAGAATCGGGAGCAGTGGGGACGTCCTTTATGTCAAGGAAGCAGCGTTCACCATCTCCGAACCCACGCGTAACGTAGCACCTATTGTGGGGTGCGTCTTCATATCCGCAGGGAGATGGTCATAACACCAAATTGCCCCCTTTAGCAGAACATGTACCTGATCCCGTTCTATCTGCGTCCACAGTTTGAGGTGTACGTGTCTGTTCCAGTCAATAATCCTCCCCAAGTGTACTGCCAGGTAGTAGTTTTTTATGTCTGGGAGGGCCACTCCGCCATGTTGTTTTGGGAGAGTCAGGTATCTCATGCGGAGCCGCGGCTTCTTGCGCGCCCACACAAATTTGGTGAAGAGGGATTGTACTTACTTGAAATATAGAGCTGGGATTCTTATTGGCAATGCTTGGAATAGGTACAGGAATTTCGGGAGAATGCACATTTTAAGGAGGTTGGCCATAGCCCCATATCTTTTTAAACTCTCTAAGCAAGTTTGGGAGGGATACCACCGGATTGGTAAGAGAAAACCGCAGATCATCCGCATATGCCGAGATCTTGTATTGGACGTGATCTACCGTGATACCTGTTATGTCCGGATTCCGCCGAATCGTGCATAAGTATGGCTCTAGAACTAGGGCGAAGAGAAGAGGGGGCAGCGGGCAGCCCTGTCTGGTACCGTTAGAAATCGTGAAGGGCTCGAATAGGACTCCATTGGCTTTAACTTGGGCGGTCGGCACGGAGTAAATATTAGAGACCCATTGAAGCATCCTACTACCTAACCCGATGTGCCGGAGAACAGAAAGCATAAATTCCCAGCTAACCCGATCAAAGGCTTTCTCAGCGTCCGTGCTGAGAAAGACACACGGTGTTCTGAGCAGTGTGGCCTTGTGTACGAGGTTAATGACTTTGGTGGTATTGTCTCTGGCTTCTCTGAATGGGACAAACCCCACCTGATCCAGATGTATGAGGTTTGTCATGTATTGAGACAGTCTGTTGGCCAGGATTTTAGTGAAGGATTTAAGATCTACATTCAGAAGGGATATAGGTCTGTAGCTGCCACAGGCAGCAGGGTCCTTGCCTTCCTTGTGAATAAGGGAGATGTGAGCTCTCAGGGTATCTCTTTGGAGGCGTCCTCCGTCTGCAAAATTGTTTAAAGTCCTAACCATGTATGGGCCCAGAATTGGTAGGAGGGTTCGGTAATATTGTAGGGTGAGGCCGTCTGGGCCTGGCGCCCTACCTGGTTTCATGCCCTTGATGGCACACTGCAGTTCCATCAATGTAATGGGCTCCTCTAGGGCTGTCCTCGTCTCCTCTGAAAGTTTGGGGATAGCTGATTGGGCCAGATAATTCCTCATATCAGTGTCAATAGTGTGTTGCCTCGGGAGGTTGTATAAGGCAGAATAGTATTCCCGAAACTCCTGAGCTATTTGGGAGGGCATGACCTTCTTTTGTCCCAATGGGGAGATAACTTGGGGTATATACGCTAGGGCCGAAACAACTAATCGATTAAAATTCAACTAATCGATTATGAAATTAATCGATTACAATTTTCATAATCGATTAATCGGCCAGTAACATAATGAGGTTAAAAATAAACTAAAATGAACCCTTTATAGTACAAAAAGAGCAAATTGCTACTGTAAATATTACTTTCACTGTCCCACTGTAAAAAATGAACCCCTTACAGTAGCGATTATTTGCTCTTTTTGTACTAATTTTAGTTTTTTTAACCCCATGTTACTAAACATCTCAGGCCTGGGTCACACCTCCGTGTTTTTTGGTGCTTTTTGCAGAAACACACTACAGTTCATTTACATGGTTTCCTATGGGACACGTTCACATCCATGATTTTTTCAGCTGCTGCGTATTTGGAAAGGACGAGGACTTTTTTTAACGCAAAACTGTGCTATTTTAGTTTTTTGGTTCAATATACTTCAATGGAGAAGCTGCAGAAAGGCATGTAATGTGTTTTTGCGGCAATTTGTGTTTTGTAATCTGCCCAACAACAAATTGGCCCAAAAAAATGTAAAAATGCAAAAAATTACCTTTTTTTTTACGGTTATTAACCGATTAGTCGATTAATCAAAACAATAATCAGCCAACTAATCGATTATGAAAATAATCGTTAGTTGCAGCCCTAATATACGCTCGTTGCCTCTGCTGTTTAACTGCATTTGCCAACAGTTTCCCACACTTATTACCTGATTCATAGGATAGTTTCCTACAGACCTGGAGTGCTGCTTTGGCCTTCTAGTGCAACAGGTCCGTCGTTTGTCTTCTAACCGCCAGGAGTTCTGTGTCTAGTAGGGGGGTTGGATTGTGTTTGTGTTTTGCTTCAAGCACACTAATCTTGTCTAATAGCGCCAGAAGCTTCTTGTCTCGGTCTCTTTTAATACGTGCACCGTGTTTGATTAGGACTCACCTAATCACAGATTTGTGGGCTTCCCACAGTATGCCCGGGTCACAGTCTGCAACGTCGTTGGTCTGGAAGTAGTGTGTCAGTTCGGTTGTCACGTCAGTCAATACAGTAGCATCTTGTAGTAAACTTTCGTTCAGTCTCCAGAGCCGCGTTCGAGACGTCAAGGCCCGAGAGAGAGAGTAGCGCATAGTTATAGGGGCATGGTCTGACCAAGTGACATTTCCTATTACCGGGTCATATGCTGCATCTAGGTTGCGGTGTGGTATCAGGAAGTAATCGATACGTGAGTGTGTTTTGTGCGAAGACGAGTAGAACGTGTAGTCCCGTTCTCCCGAATGATGGAGTCTCCATATGTCTAGTAGTTGGGCCTTATGTAAATCTCGAGATGTTCCTATGCACGCTGGGTCGTAAGGAGGAGGTACCGGATGATGTATCAATGGATGGGACTAGGGGAACATTAAAATCACCTCCTAAAATCAGGTGTCCCTCCGTGAAGTCTGTCAAGAGGGATAAAGTACCGTGCAGAAAGGCATCTTGTCTGTCATTCGGCGCATAGACCGTAGCTAGCGTCACCAGTACTTCCCCTATTGAACCTTTAAGGAACACATACCGGCCCTCGGGGTCTATTTTGGAGTCACGCAGAGTCCAGGGTTCACTTCCCGATAGGAGCATAGACACTCCTTTGGATTTGTTTGTGGGATTAGTGGCGTGATAGTTTATGGGGAAATGCCGATTTTTATTTTATTTTTTTTAAGCACTGCGGAGAGCCCGTCTTAAAGTGGGTCTCCTGGATAAACGCTATATCAGCTCTAGCCCTTCTAAGGTCATTCAAGAGCATGCGGCGCTTCTCAGGAATGTTTAGCCCTTTGGCGTTTAGTGAGAAAAGAGTGACGTGATCCATCACGACCGTGCTTCAGGAGGGGGGGTGAGGGTAGAGTAGTAAGAGGTGTAGTGAAGGTACTTAGAGTAGGAGGGAGAAAGTAGAGAGATGAGAGAACAGATTTAACTTAACAGAGCAAAACAAGCAATAAATGCTCCTAAGTGTCCTGTCTGCAATTGGTCGTTAAAATGCAACCAATCGCAATGCAATAGATTTCGGTGAAGCACACTCCGGATCACACCAGGTGCAGTGCTTCGGCCTAGTGGGGAAGGGGTTAGACTACGACCGAAGGGGAAGCCCCCGGCCTCGCCCCAGCTCCCCCAGCCCCAGGATATAACTTGGGCAAGTACAGTAACAAAACCTGAAAAATAAAACAGAGCAGAACGGAAACACAAAACTGTTAGAGAAATCAGCATGTAGCAATAAATTCACATTCCCATGGGAGACCATACCACCCCGCATCTAGTACAAAAATTATAAAGCCTATGTCATGGCGATCATAAAATATACCCCATAGAACCATGTGCCCCCGTCAGTGTCCCACCCGTCCCCTCAACAAACATTACTAATGGATAAGTATCTGATGACAAGGAAAGAACATTAGCCTCCCACGTGCAGTAGAGTACTACTAGATCCCATTTCTATCAAGCATAACATTCACTGCAAAGTAGTACATCATAACAAGACCTAGTAGAGAACATCCTCAATGCGGTACACTGGGGGAGAGAGGCGAAGGGACGACTCTAGTGTAGTCTCTATAATTAGCACATAAAATCAGGTCCAGGGTTATAATTGTCCGGCCCCCCATTACTTATCTAATCCCACCCGGAGGATGAAATTGTCAAGGTCACCTGTGGCCAGGTGACAGATGCACACCGTAGGGGGACAGGAGTGCACCGCAAGGTAGTGAACCCTATGGCTGGCTTCTGCGGATAGGAAACTGGGTGGTTGTGGAAAGCGGGACCAGAGGAGCACAACCGGGATCCTAACGGAAGCTAGAGCCAAGATTCCCCAGGGCGCGGAGTCTAAGACCCAGCAGGTCTTCTCCAGAGCCTCTAGTGGTGAGGATGTTATGCTGCAGGCTGGGACCAGGTCGCGGCCCCTGGAGTTTCCTAGCTCACGCCCCGTAGGATAAGGGTAAAAGAAGGGAAGCAGCAGCACAAGATATGAGAGAAACAAATAACAAGCTGAAGGTCAGGGGCCACAAGCAGACAAGGATAACGAAAGAACGAGCCGAAGGTCAAGGGTCACGAGCAGACAGGGATAGTCGGGGACAAGCCAAATATGTAACAGAGAGACAGACGTAGCACACGGCAGGCAGGAACCCAAACACACAATGCCTAACAAACACGTTGATCAGCAAAGCAGGCTTGCAGTGCACAGGTTAATAGTGTTCTGTGATAGGGCCTGGGGTGGAGTCAGGCTGGGAGGAGATTATAAAGGAAGCCAGGTGAAAAGGGTTCTGGCCTCTAAGATGAACACATGAGGAGGAAAGGTAAGATGGCAGACAGACATTAATGCATATCCATGACAGAAATGAAGCCCATAATAAGAAGAAAATGAAAAACTGGCGAGGATCGACAAAGCACCCCTGGGGGTATATATGTAAAAGGTGCCGTTCTCTCCAGAGCCCCACGGTGGCCGCAGCTGTGCACAGTATTCCCAAAACCTGTACAGATGGCACAGGAGCTGGGTAAGGAAGTTAAGCAGGAGATCAGACTCCCCTGTGAGGGGGGTTCTACCATACCATATATCAGTGTTTCTCAACTCCAGTCCTCAAGGCGCACCAACAGGTCATGTTTTTGGGATTTCCATTGATTTTCACAGGTGATTTGAGCAGTTTCATTGCCTTAGTAATTATCACAGCTGTTTTATCTGCAGGAAATCCCAAAAACATGACCTGTTGGTGCGCCTTGAGGACTGGAGTTGAGAAACACTGCAATATATACACTGGGGTACCACTCTACAGTCTGATTATCTCAGTTCCCAGAGTGAGGATGACTCCAGCCATTCGAAAGTAATATGGATTGATCGGGGGCGAGACAGTAGAAAGTCTTAACTCTCTCAGATTCTCCTATCTCATGTTTGTTTCCTCCCTTTCCCCGTCCTTGGCAGGCCTCAGGTGTATCCGGGGAATCCAGTGTAGATCAGGGGAAGGTGAACGGGGGAATCTACATAGGGGGAGCTAGGTGGAGTAGTTGTCCCTAATCTGGTACTAAGATCAATGGATGCGTATGCACGGTCTCCCCATAGTGGTCGCCGCCACTAAGCCTCCCTGGATTCTTCCGCAGATGTGAGGCGAGATCTCCGGCTGCGCTGTTGCGGCCGTGGGGAACGGAACCTCCTCTGACCCGAACCGCCGGGTCTGGTGGGAAGACTCAGAAGAACTTGCAGCCAATCCGGGACATCAATGGGATCCGTTTCAAAAAAGGCAAATAGCGCAGGGAGATCAGATGGTGAGCGCAGGGTAAAAAATTGTGCGTTTTTCTTGAAAGTCACTGCTATGGGAAAACCCCATCTGTAGGTGATGCCGGAGTGCTGGGCAACTTCCAGCACTGGTTTCAGCATCGCCCTCCGTTGCAGAGTGGCTCGTGAGAGGTCTGGCAGTATTTGAACGATCGCCCCATCAAAGTCAGTGTCTCTCACCTCCCATGCCTTCCTTAAGATGAGCTCTTTATGGACATATTGATGGACCCTGCAGATCACATCCCTTGGGCGGTTCGGGTCTGCGGATCGGGGACCCAGGGCCCTGTGAAAACGGTCAAAAGACACCGTCGGTGGGAGCAAGTCCCCAACAACATTCCGAAATACTGCCAATGCGGTTGCTGCCAGATCTTCTGACCCAGTGGCTTCAGGTAAACCCCTAAGTCTCAAGTTGTTGCGCCTGCTGCGGTCCTCAAATTCCTCTAAGCGCAATTGCTGGGTCAGGATGGAGGTTGCCTGTGCCGCCTGTGTGTCTTCTACACGCTGCAGCCTCTGCTCTAATGTAGCCACTGAGGCTTCTCCTGCTCCCACCCTGTCTGTCAGCGCGGAGATATCTGTGCGGACCTCGGCAATCTCCTTGCGGTGTGATGCCTCCAGCCTGCTGGCCAGAGCCTCAAAGTCGGCTCTCGTAGGCAGAGCCTGTAATAAAGCCCGCAGCTCTGCATCAGCATGGAGGGTCAGCGGTGTAGGAGGTGAGCAGAGCGCGTCTTCGGGGTCAGGGCGGGACTCCGCCGGTGTGTCGGGATCTCCCCCCACGTGAGGCTCTTGGGGATGCCTGAGAAGTGTGGGGAGAAGAACTCGCGTTCTCGCCGCGCCTCGTGGGTTCCGCCATCTTGGGGATTGGGGATGAGTCCTGCGAGCCGGGGAAATACCGACGGATCTCCCCGCTGGGTCTGGCTTTGGGCGTCTGGTACTTCCTCTGCTTTCCTATTCGTTTCCCAGCAGAGTACATGCCGTTTTTCTGAAGCGTCAGGCTGATGTTAGGGCTGGTAAGGCCAGGACAGACCGGGAGCTCCACACACACACACACACACGTCCTTACTCGGCCATGTCCAGACCACGCCCCCCCCCGTTGAAGAAGTTTGACCTCAATTACGTTATCTCTAGAGGAAATTACAAGCTTGGGGCCCTGCTCCAAACAGTCCTCCCAAGCCTCCCTATCTAAAGAGGATACCTCCATAGTTTTTCCATCTTAGGTGAATCAACACAAAGGAGGGCACCATAGAGGTTCGATAAAGGTTTATCTAAATCACCAGGGGCCAAGAGTTCCTCTATAGGATTAACTTTAGGGGTAGGAGACAGAGGGAACTGGTCCCTAACAGCATGAAGTAGCTGGAAGTACAGGAACAGCATCCAGCCCGGCAGACAGAACTTCTGAAAAATTTGTGAAAGTCCAATAAGTTACCAGTAGACATCTCCAAGGATCTAAATCAACTGCCGGGCGACGGGCTGGACACTTTATTCAGTGGTCACCCCAGTCTGGCCAGTGAGCATGTGCAGACCGCAGCTACACGCTAGGTCGGCCGCGACCTAGCCCCACTGGACAGGCTGACCCTGCGAGTTAAATGTCTCGCGAGGTCGCATACGACCGGGTCTCGGGCTGTGTCGCAGCATTCCTCATGGCCGACAGCCCCCCCACTTCAGTGGCGAGGAGGATCTGTCTGGTAGCGCTACCCGTGCTTTTCGCTGGAGAGGTAAGGGGTTCCCTCCTCTCCTTCCCTGGTGTGTTGGGGGGCGGGTACTCCCTGGGGTGGTTGATCCCTCCGGGGTTCTCTTCCACCCCCTCCCTCCTTTCTCCCCCCCTCCTATCCCGGGTGAGGCCCAGGCTTCCAGCCTAGGGGCTTTTTGGACACGGTACCCCTTTCCACCCTCAGGGTTGTTACGGGGGGCATCTGGTGATTGGGCCTGGGAGGCTGCTGATCGAATGTCCTGCTCCTGTAATTTAGACCGTGGCTTTGCGGCCTACCAGCTGGGATTGGTCTGGTCCCCCCCTGGGCCGCACTCGCGCGGATCGGTCCGGTCCCCCCATAGGCCGCACACTTGCGGCCGAAAATTTAGGCCGCAGCCTGCCGACTCGGATCAGTCCGGTTCTCCCGCGGGCCGCGTCCTACCGACCCGGTGTCTGTTCAGGGCTAGGATCGGGGGTCCCCCCTGTGAGGGGCCTCGGGCGGGGGGGTCCCGGTTGGTGCGGCCCCCTGGGTTTTTTGGGGTGGCGCTTGGGCATATAGCCTAGTATATGGCACCCCTGCCCTACCGCCTCGGTCTCGAAAAAATCCTATCTGGCTCTGCCGCCACAGACTTGGCCCACCTTGCGGGGTGGTTGCCACGCTCCCTATCTTGTCAGGGAGTGGGGATGACTGCAGTAGGGCACGAAGAGGCGGTCTTGCTTATTACATCTGCGGGAACCTTTCAAGATGGGGATGCAGTGGTGTCTGCAGCGGAGAGCCGGTAACCCCATAAGCCATCTTGCGCGGCGAAAGCGTTCCCTTCTCCCTCTTATTTTGACAAATGTGTCCACGAAGACTGGGAGGGTCTAGAGTGCCCTTTGTGTTTCCAAAAAACGCTTGCTGTGAGGTACCCCTTTGAGAAGGGGTCTATTCCTACAGTAAGTGGACCTTTTACTGTCTCTAGGCTGCTCAAGGCACCCATGGTTCCAATAGAAGAATCTCTGGCTTCTAAAGATCCGGCTGACATACCTGGAGGGGGAGCAGAATCCCCCTGTCTTTGTTGCATTGGCGGACCTGTTGGTCTAGGCCAGTGTTTCTCAACTCCAGTCATGTTTTCAGGATTTCTCCTCAGATGAAATAGCTGTGGTAATTACCAAGGCAGTGAAACTGATTAAATCACCTGTGCAAAATGATGGAAATCCTGAAAACATGACCAGTTGGGGCACCTTGAGGACTGGAGTTGAGAAACACTGGTCTAGGCACTGCAGTTTGTCCGCTATGCCTCTTGGCCGCAATTCCCGTGGTTGCTGAGCTCTGTCTCCTCAGTGGTGCTTAGAAATGTATTTTGGGGGGCTACCCGGGATGACATCATGACCTGTCTTGTTTTTGTCCAGTTACAAGATAGTTTTGTTCCTCCAAAAAGTTTTTTTGCTTCAAATGGGCGTCTGTCGCCAGACCGCTTACTGTTTTCTGCAGGGGGGGGGGCTGTGCAACCCCCGTAGCTGCGGAGCGTGGTTGTCCCGGTGTCGAACAGTTTCAGGCCCTGCCTTGTGTGGGTACAGAAGTTCTGGATGGAGTCTGTTCGCACGGCGGTGGCACCCCTTCAATATGGGGACCTCTGGTTTCTATCGACATCACAAATGCTTACTTGCATGTTCCATTATGTGACCGACTCCAGCACTTCCTCCATTTTGCTGTGGGTGCGGAACATGATCAGCGCATGGTGTTGCCCTTTGGTCTGGCCACCACTCCTCAGGTGTTCACGAGGTGTTGGCCCCGGATGGGGCATGGGTTACGCCAGTGGGGGGGGTTTGCGGTCCTGGGCTGCCTGGACAATCTTCTGCCACTCCTCGACTACACTGAGGGGCAACATAGTTCCTATACAGACAATGACTGTTTTCAGTAGGCATCTAGTATCTGAAGTCTGCTTGGGCCTTTCCAGAATGTTGGCTTATCTGAGCCCGGGCTTCAGCTCTGGCAGCGTGTTTTCTTCTCTTGGACAAGCTCCAGAAGTTGCATACTGCGTTTATTTTACTGTTCGGCAGGTGGGCCCCTCTGCGGACCTGCATGTGGGTGTTGGGTCTAAGGGTATCTACCTTTTTTTTGAGGCGATTCCATTTGTGCGGTTCCATACAAGCTCCCTTCGGGGAGATCCTGGCATGAGACAAATGCATGAGGTCTCGGGACAATCGGGTTTGGCTGAGTCAGGAAACCAGAGGTTCCCTGGTCTGGTGGCTTCGTTCTCAGATTCTTCGGCGGCGTAAATCCTTTCTCCCCTTGTATTGAACAGAGTGACCACCAATGCCAGTCGGTCTGGGTGGGATGTCCTGGGACTGAGCTTTGCTCTGGGTCATTAGACGCTGGTGGAATCTGGATTACCGGGTTATATCCTGGAACTTTGAGCAATCAGACTAGGTCTGGATCATGGACAAATCGACTTAGGGGGCTCCCGGTACAGATCCAGTCGGACAAGGCACCCACGGTGGCTTATGTCCTTCACCAGGGAGGCCCAAATAGGAGTGGAATACTGACAGACGGATACCTCAGTTGGCTAGGCCATGGATGGGCCCTTCACGGGGCCGTGTTTTATCAGATTTGTTACTGCTGGGGCACTCCTGAGGTAGCTCTGTTTGCGTCCTGGCTCAACAGGATGGTACCAAGATTTCTGGTAAGGTCACAGGATGCTCTGGTGGCCCATGGGGCCGGTGACGTTTGCTCTACGCGTTTCCTCCTCTCAGCTTCTGTTGTGGGTTTTATGCAGGATCATGGCTGCGGGGCTTCCGGTCATTCTATTGGCTCTGGATGTGTCCAGTGGGTCTGGGTGCGCCTGGTCGCCGGTGTTCCTGGACTGCCTCTCAGGAAGGATCTATTGTCCCAGGGCCGTTCTTCCATCCTGCTTTAGAGTCACTGACTTTAATGGCCTGGCTGTGATGAGCCAGGTGCAGCAGTTCCGACACTGTTGATGGCTAGGGAGTCTACCTTCTAGGAGGTTTTACCTCCGGATGTGGAGAGTGCATATATCCTGGTGTGAGTCACCGGGCATTCATCCTCGTTCTTTCTAGGTGGCTCCAATTCCGACCTCCATTTACGGGGGGCTGAGCAGGAATGGGCCTCGCGTACCATCGAGGGCCAGGTGTCAGCCTGGGTGGTCTTCAGTGTCCCCTGGTGCGTATCCTTTATTCAAGGGGTTAGACGTCTGTTTCCACCAGTGCACATTTCTTCTACCAACATGGAATCTGAACTTGGTGATTTTCTCTCTCTCGCGCCTCTCTCTCGCGCCTCTCTCTCGCGCCTCTCTCTCGCGCCTCTCTCTCGCGCCTCTCTCTCGCGCCTCTCTCTCGCGCCTCTCTCTCGCGCCTCTCTCTCGCGCCTCCCTCTCGCGCCTCTCTCTCTTTCTCTCGTCTCTCTCTCGCCCCTCTCTCTCTCGCCCCTCTCTCTCTCGCCCCTCTCTCTCTCGCCCCTCTCTCTCTCGCCCCTCTCTCTCTCGCCCCTTTCTCTCGCCCCTCTCTCTCCCTCCCCCCTCTTTCTCCCTCCCCCCTCTTTCTCCCTCCCCCCTCTTTCTCCCTCCCCCCCTCTTTCTCCCTCCCCCCTCTTTCTCCCTCCCCCCCTCTTTCTCCCTCCCCCCCTCTTTCTCCCTCCCCCCTCTTTCTCCCTCCCCCCTCTTTCTCCCTCCCCCCTCTTTCTCCCTCCCCCCCTCTTTCGCCCTCCCCCCTCTTTCTCGCCCTCCCCCCCCTCTTTCTCGCCCTCCCCCCCCTCTTTCTCGCCCTCCCCCCCCCTCTTTCTCGCCCTCCCCCCCCCCTCTTTCTCGCCCTCCCCCCCCCCTCTTTCTCGCTCTCCCCCCTCTTTCTCGCTCTCCCCCCTCTTTCTCGCTCTCCCCCCTCTTTCTCGCTCTCCCCCTCTCTCGCTCTCCCTCTCTCTCGCCCCTCTCTCTCCTCTCGCCCCTCTCTCTCCTCTCTCTCGCCCCTCTCTTTCTCGCTCTCGCCCCTCTCTTTCTCGCTCTCGCCCCTCTCTTTCTCGCTCTCCCCCCCTCTCTTTCTCGCTCTCCCCCCCTCTCTTTCTCGCTCTCCCCCCTCTTTCTCGCTCTCCCCCCTCTCTTTCTCGCTCTCCCCCCTCTTTCTCGCTCTCCCCTCTCTTTCTCGCTCTCCCCCCTCTTTCTCGCTCTCCCCCCTCTTTCTCGCTCTCCCCCCTCTTTCTCGCTCTCCCCCCTCTTTCTCGCTCTCCCCCCTCTTTCTCGCTCTCCCCCCTCTTTCTCGCTCTCCCCCCTCTTTCTCGCTCTCCCCCCTCTTTCTCCCTCTCCCCCCTCTTTCTCCCTCTCCCCCCTCTTTCTCCCTCTCCCCCCTCTTTCTCGCTCTCCCCCCTCTTTCTCGCTCTCCCCCCTCTTTCTCGCTCTCCCCCCTCTTTCTCGCTCTCCCCCTCGCTCTCTCTCTCTCTCTCTCTCCCCCTCGCGCTCTCTCTCTCTCCCCCTCGCTCTCTCTCTCCCCCTCCCCCTCTTTCTCGCTCTCCCCCTCTTTCTCGCTCTCCCCCTCTTTCTCGCTCTCCCCCTCTTTCTCGCTCTCCCCCTCTTTCTCGCTCTCCCCCTCTTTCTCGCTCTCCCCCTCTTTCTCGCTCTCCCCCTCTTTCTCGCTCCCCCTCTTTCTCGCTCCCCCTCTTTCTCGCTCTCCCCCTCTTTCTCGCTCTCCCCCTCTTTCTCGCTCTCCCCCTCTTTCTCGCTCTCCCCCTCTCTCTCCTCTCTCTCGCCCCTCTCTCTCCTCTCTCTCGCCCCTCTCTCTCCTCTCTCTCGCCCCTCTCTCTCCTCTCTCTCGCCCCTCTCTCTCTCGCTCTCCCCCCTCTTTCTCGCTCTCCCCCCTCTTTCTCGCTCTCCCCCCTCTTTCTCGCTCTCCCCCCTCTTTCTCGCTCTCCCCCCTCTCTTTCTCCCTCTCCCCCCTCTTTCTCCCTCTCCCCCCTCTTTCTCCCTCTCCCCCCTCTTTCTCCCTCTCCCCCCTCTTTCTCCCTCTCCCCCCTCTTTCTCCCTCTCCCCCCTCTTTCTCCCTCTCCCCCCTCTTTCTCCCTCTCCCCCCTCTTTCTCCCTCTCCCCCCTCTTTCTCCCTCTCCCCCCTCTTTCTCCCTCTCCCCCCTCTTTCTCCCTCTCCCCCCTCTTTCTCCCTCTCCCCCCTCTTTCTCGCTCTCCCCCCTCTTTCTCGCTCTCCCCCCTCTTTCTCGCTCTCCCCCCTCTTTCTCGCTCTCCCCCCTCTTTCTCGCTCTCCCCCCTCTTTCTCGCTCTCTCTCTCCCCCTCGCTCTCTCTCTCCCCCTCGCTCTCTCTCTCCCCCTCGCTCTCCCCCTCGCTCTCTCTCTCCCCCTCTCCTATTTCAGGGATCGGGTTCCTCCTTTCCCTGATACGGTGCTTTCTTCTCGGGTGCTTGGTGCTTCTTGGGCCTTCTGTCATCCGGCGTTTGTTGCGCATTTTCACAAGTTCTACGAAGTGGTTGGGTTGGCATCTGCGGATGCCTCTTTTGGCCGCAAGTTTTTGCAGGCTGATGTTTAGAGGGTCTATGCCCTCTTGAAGGGGTATCGTTCAGGTTGGGTTCCAGCTTGTCCTGTGTGAAGCTCCTGTTACCTGGTTGGCTCTTGTGTTAGCCTTGGGATTTTTCGTTGTCCCACCCCTCATGTTTGGCACTGCTTTGGGACGTCCTGACGGTTCTGAATAAAGAAGGCTTGTGTGTCAATGAACGAATGAGAAAATAGATTTTTGACTTACCGTAAAATCCATTTCTCTGAGTTTGACAGACAGCACCCACTCCTCCTATGGAGTTTGTTTGATACTTCTATTACTGCTTGCTACTAAACTGAATACCTAGAGCAGGGAGGGGGTTATATACTGACTGAGGACAGCCCATGGGCGTAGCCAGGTGTTTTCTTCTACCTTCTCCTGCAGAGACGATATAACCCCCACGGTTCTGAATAAAGAAGGCGGTGTAGGAATTACAACAGTTTGTATATGTGCCTCCCACTTTTTAAGGGACCAAAAGTAATGTGACAGATTAACAATCATAAATCAAACTTTCACTTTTTAATACTTTGTTGCAAATCCTTTGCAGTCAATTGCTGCCTGAAGTCTGGAACGCATAGACATCACCAGACGCTGGGTTTCATCCCTTGGTGATGCTCTGCCAGGCCTCTACTGCAACTGTCTTCAGTTCCTGCTTTGGTCTTGGGGCATTTTACCTTCAGTTTTGTCTTCAGTTAGTGAAATGCATGCTCAATCGGATTCAGGTCAGGGGATTGACTTGGCCATTGCATAACGTTCCACTTCTTTCCCTTGAACTCTTTGGTTGCTTTCGCAGTATGCTTCGGGTCATTGTCCATCTGCACTGTGAAGCGCCGTCCAATGAGTTCTGAATCATTTGGCTGAATATGAGCAGATAATATTGCCCGAAACACTTCAGAATTCATCCTGCTGCTTTTGTCAGCAGCCACATCAATAAATACAAGAGAACTAGTTCCATTGACAGCCATACATGCCCACGCCATGACACTACCACCACCATGCTTCACTGATGAGGTGGTATGCTTTGGATCATGAGCAGTTCCTTTCCTTCTCCATACTCTCACTTCCAATCACTGTGGTACAAGTTGATCTTGGTCTCATCTGTCCATAGGATGTTGTTCCAGAACTGTGAAGGCTTTTTTAGATGTTGTTTGGCAAACTCTCTAATCTGGCCTTCATGTTTTTGAGGCTCACCAATGGTTTACATCTTGTGGTGAACCCTCTGTATTCACTCTGGTGAATTCTTCTCTTGATTGTTGACTTTGACACACATACACCTACCTCCTGGAGAGTGTTCTTGATCTGGCTAACTGTTGTGAAGGGTGTTTTTCTTCACCAGGCAAATAACTCTTCGGTCATCCTCAACAGTTGTTTTCCGTGGTCTTCTGGGTCTTTTGGTGTTGCTGAGCTCACCGGTGCGTTCTTTCTTTTTAAGGATGTTCCAAACAGTTGATTTGGCCACACCTAATGTTTTTGCTATCTCTGATGGGTTTGTTTTGTGTTTTCAGCTTAATGATGGCTTGCTTCACTGATGGTGACAGCTCTTTTGGATCTCATATTGAGAGTTGACAGCAACAGATTCCAAGTGCAAATAGCACACTTGAAACTTGAACTCTGGACATTTTATCTGCTTTTTGTAAATGGGATAATGAGGGAATAACACACTCCTGGCTGTGGAACAGCTGAGCAGCCAATTGTCCCATTACTTTTGGTCCCTTAAGTGGGAGGCACATATACAAACTGTTGTAATTCCTACACCGTTCACCTGATTTGGATGTAAATACCCTGTGGTGGTGTATAGAGCCAAAAAGATTAGAATTATGTTGATGTTCAATATTTATGGACCTGACTATATATGTGTGTGTATGAGAGATGTACAGTGCCTTGTGAAAGTATTCGGCCCCCTTGAACTTTTCATCTTTTTGCCACATTTCAGGCTTCAAACATAGATATAAAATTTTAATTTTTTGTGAAGAATCACCAACAAGTGGGACACAATTGTGAAGTGGAACGAAATCTATAGGATTTTTGAAACTTTTTTAACTAAGAAAAAAATGAAAAGTGGGGCGTGCAAAATTATTCGGCCCCCTTGCGTTAATACTTTGTAGAGCCACCCTTTGCTGCGATTACAGCTGCAAGTCGCTTGGGGTATGTCTCTATCAGTTTTGCACATCGAGAGACTGAAATTCTTGCCCATTCTTCCTTGCAAAACAGCTCGAGCTCAGTGAGGTTGGATGGAGAGCGTTTGTGAACAGCAGTTTTCAGCTCTTTCCACAGATTCTCGATTGGATTCAGGTCTGGACTTTGACTTGGCCATTCTAACACCTGGATACGTTTATTTGTGAACCATTCCTTTGTAGATTTTGCTGTATGTTTGGGATCATTGTCTTGTTGGAAGATAAATCTCCGTCCCAGTCTCAGGTCTTTTGCAGACTCCAACAGGTTTTCATCGAGAATGGTCCTGTATTTGGCTGCATCCATCTTCCCCTCAATTTTAACCATCTTCCCTGTCCCTGCTGAAGAAAAGCAGGCCCAAACCATGATGCTGCCACCACCATGTTTGACAGTGGGGATGGTGTGTTGAGGGTGATGAGCTGTGTTGCTTTTACGCCAAACATATCGTTTTGCATTGTGGCCAAAAAGTTTGATTTTGGTTTCATCGGACCAGAGCACCTTCTTCCACATGTTTGGTGTGTCTCCCAGGTGGCTTGTGGCAAACTTTAGACGAGACTTTTTATGGATATCTTTGAGAAATGGCTTTCTTCTTGCCACTCTAACATAAAGGCCAGATTTGTGCAGTGTACGACTGATTGTTGTCCTGTGGACAGACTCTCCCACCTCAGCTGTAGTTCTCTGCAGTTCATCCAGAGTGATCATGGGCCTCTTGGCTGCATCTCTGATCAGTCTTCTCCTTGTCTGAGCTGAAAGTTTAGAGGGACAGCCAGGTCTTGGTAGATTTGCAGTGGTCTGATACTCCCATTTCAAAATGATTGCTTGCATAGTGCTCCTTTGGGATGTTTAAAGCTTGGGAAATCTTTTTGTATACAAATCCGGCTTTAAACTTCTCCACAACAGTATTACGGACCTGCCTGGTGTGTTCCTTGGTCTTCATGATGCTCTCAGCGCTTTCAACAGAACCCTAAACGATCACAGAGCAGGTGCATTTATACAGAGACTTGATTACACACAGGTGGATTCTATTTATCACCATCAGTCATTTAGGACAACATTGGATCATTAAGAGATCCTCGCTGAACTTCTGGAGTGAGTTTGCTGCACTGAAAGTAAAGGGGCCGAATAATTTTGCACGCCCCACTTTTCATTTTTTTCTTAGTTAAAAAAGTTTCAAAAATCTAATAGATTTCGTTCCACTTCACAATTGTGTCCCACTTTTTGTGAAGAATCACCAACAAATTAAAATTTTATATCTTTGTTTGAAGCCTGAAATGTGGCAAAAGGATGAAAAGTTCAAGGGGGCCGAATACTTTCGCAAGGCACTGTGTGTATATGTGTGTGTATGTATATGTGTGTTTTTTTTTTCTCAGACACCTTAGAGCAGTGATGGCGAACCTTGGCAGCCCAGATGTTTTGGAACCACATTTCCCATGATGCTCAACTACACTGCAGAGTCCATGAGCATCATGAGAAATGTAGTTCCAAAACATCTGGGCTGCCAAGGTTCGCCATCACTGCTTTAGAGCAGTGTTTCTCAACTCCAGTCCTCAAGGCGCACCAACAGGTCATGTTTTTGGGATTTCCATTGATTTTCACAGGTGATTTGAGCAGTTTCACTGCCTTAGTAATTATCACAGCTGTTTTATCTGCAGGAAATCCCAAAAACATGACCTGTTGGTGCGCCTTGAGGACTGGAGTTGAGTAACACTGCCTTAGAGAGTGAAATGGCGGTCGTTGCAATACTTTGTCACACCGGATTTGCGCAGCGGTCTTACAAATGCAGTTTTTTAGGGAAAATTATTTTTTTTTTTAATTAAGAAATAAACCAGTAAAGTTAATCCAATTATTTTCTTGTTATATTGTGAAAGATAATGTTCTGCCGAGTAAATTGATACCCAACATGTCATGCTTCAAAATTTGTGCCCGCTCGTGAAATGGCGACAAACTTTGACACTTAATCTCCATAGGCGAAATGTAAAAAAAATTCTACAGGTTACCAGTTTTGAATTGGAGTAGGTCTTTTGCTAGAATTATTGCCCTTGCTCAAACGTTTGTGGTGATATCTCACGTGTGTGGTTGGAACGCCGTTTACATATTCGGGCGCAACTTGCGTATGCGTTGGCTTCTGCGGGAAGGGGTGCTTTGTAAAAAAAAATTTTGATTTTACTTTTTATTTTTACTGTCCCTTTAAAAAAAAAGGATGTTTTTTTTTTTTCCCTATTACAAGGAATGTAAACATCCATTGTAATAGAAAATAAAAGCATGACAGGACCTCTTTTAATGTGAGATTCCCCTTTTAAGACCATTGGGCGGAAGTGACGGTTGACATCACTTCCATCATCCAATGGTATGGAGTCAAGCGGGGGCAATCATTCTCTCATTCGACTGGCAGGGGAAAGGACCGTAACGCGGCGGGAGTGGGGTGGGCTCCTCTCCCGCCGCCTATACTTCGCTGCAAGATCATTTATCTGAAAGCGGACCGCCCACCATTTTTAAAAATACTGGGTTTTTGGGCAGCGATCTGCTGCCAAAACAATGATATTCAATGTCAAAGCACCAAAGTATAACGGCGAGTGGTCAGTAAGTGGTTAAGCAAACAAATTATTTTACATCAGAAGTGAAATTTTTTGGAGATAGGATAAAAATTGAAAATTCACAATTCAAGGATCTAATGGAAAAGGGGAAAACAATAGAAGAATTAACCACTTAACGACCGCTCACTGTATATATACGTCGGCAGAATGGCACCGACAGGCACAATCGCGTAGAGCATACGTGATTGCCTTTGTATAGTTAGGGGGTCCAATCGGACCCCCCTCCTATACAGTGAGCGGTGGCTAAGTGTCCGGGAGCGTTCCGGGATGAGGGGGCAGCCATTCGTTTCCGGCCACCCCCTCGGGATCGCTCCCGGCGAATGGAAATGCCCCCTCTGTGTCAGGCAGAGGAAGCAGGAGGAAGTGATGTCATCTCTGGTGCGGCGCTCACATATACCGAGCGCCGTACAAGAGAAGACATCAGGTCAGTGCACACAACACTACACTGACACCAGGACACACAGGGACATAAATCGCCCCCCAGGCCCCCCCAGATCACCCCCCCAGTCACAGTGTCACTGATTGCAGTGACCATTTATTTACTGATCACTGCAATCAGTGACATTTGTGACTGTAAAAGTGTCAGTACATTCAGTTTTAGGTCCAGTGTAGCCCCCTAACCCCCCCTAATAAAGGTTTAACCCCCTGATCATCCCCCAGATAACCCTTTCACCCCCTATCACCACTGTCGCTAAGCGATCATTTTTCTGATCGCTGTCTTAGCGTCAGTGATGCCGATCGGCAGCCAGTAATTTTTTTTAGGTTCGCCGCATGTTTTTATAGCGTCAGGTACCCCAATATATTATCTAATAAAGGTTTAACCCCCTTGATCGCCCCCCAGGTAACCCTTTCACCCCCTATCACCACTGTCTCTAAGCGATCGTTTTTCTGATCGCTGTCTTAGTGTCGGTGATGCAGATCGGTAGCCAGTAATTTTTTTTAGGTTCGCTGCAGGTTTTTATAGCGTCAGGTACCCCAATATATTATCTAATAAAGGTTTTAACCCCCTGATTGCCCCTAATTAACCCTTTCACCAGTGATCACCATATAAGTGTTACGGGTGACGCTGGTTAGTTCGTTTGCTTTTTATAGTGTCAGGGCACCCGCCGTGTATATAACCCAATAAAGGTTTAACCCCCTGATCGCCCGCCGGGTGATATCAATTAGGTTTTAGCGTCAGAGAGGGTCTGCGTCACACCCCAGGCAGCGTCAGGTTAGTGCCAGTAAAGCTAACACCCACGCGTGAAGCATACACCCCCCTTAGTGGTATAGTATCTGAACAGATCAATATCTGATCTGATCAGATCTATACTAGCGTTCCCAAAAACCAAGTGTTAGCGGGATCAGCCCAGATACCTGCTGGCACCTGCGTTTTGCCCCTCCGTCCAGCCCAGGCCACCCAAGTGCAGTATCGATTGATCACTGTCACTTACAAAACACAACACACAACTGCAGCGTTCGCAGAGACAGGCCTGATCCCTGCGACTCCAGTGCTGTAGGAGGTGATTTCACCACCACAGTTAAATAAAAAAAGCATATATGCCGAAGCATTGGGGGAGCGGAGGAGCGATTTTGCTCCTAATGCCGCGTACATACGGTCGAAATTCCGACGGAGGCTTGCCCGTGGAAAAGTCCGACCATGTGTGTGCGGCATAACTTTTTTGCGGGAGGATGCCCCCATGCTTCGGCATATATAAATGGTGCGTGTATGCCCATCATTGGAAGTGGGTGGATGAAGGGCGGTATTCTAATGGTGGGCATACCCACCGATCAATCTCTTTTTCGTTCAGCCAACTGGCTGCATGAAAAAAAAAAAGATTACAATACATGTCCAACAAGGACCAGCAACGTACTGGTATGTTGCTGGACTTTGAATGTTTATACCAGAATGATGCCTGCGGGTTTAGGTATCATCTTGGTATCATTCTTTTCAGCCTGCGGCCGGCTTTCATGTAAAAGCAATCCTAGCGGCTAATTAGCCTCTGGACTGCTTTTACAAGCAGTGGGAGGGAATGCCCCCCCCCCCCCCGAATATAAAAAGCGCCATTGGGAAAGCATTTTATCACACCGATCTTGGTGTGGTCAGATGTTTTGAGGGCAGAGGAAAGATCTAGGGTCTAGAAGACCCCAGTTTTTTAAAAAAAGAGTACCTGTCACTACCTATTGCTATCATAGGGGATATTTACATTCCCTGAGATAACAATAAAAATGATAAAAAAAAAAAAAAATACTTGGAAGGAACAATTTTTAAAAATAAAATAAAAAAAGCAAAATTAATTAAAAAATAAAAAAGCACCCCTGTCCTGCCCTGCTCTTGCCCAATGGCGAACGCAAGCGTCGGTCTGGCGTCATATGTAAACAGCAATTGCACCATGCATGTGAGGTATCACCACGAAGGTCAGATCGAGGGCAGTCATTTTAGCAGTGGACCTCCTCTGTAAATCTAATGTGGTAACCTGTAAAGGCTTTTAAAGGCTTTTAAAAATGTATGTAGTTTGTCGCCAATGCGCGTTTGTGCGAAATTTTAAAGCATGTCGTGTTTGGTATCTATGTACTCGGCCTAAGATCATCTTTTTTATTTCATCAAACATTTGGGCAATATAGTGTGTTTTAGTGCATTAAAATTAAAAAAAGTGTATTTTTTAACCCAAAAAATGCGTTTGAAAAATCGCTGCGCAAATACTACGTAGAAAAAAAAAATGCAACACCCACCATTTTAATCTGTAGGGTCTTTGCTTTAAAAATATATATAATGTTTGGGGGTTCAACATAATTTTCTTGCAAAAAAAAAAAATGTTTTCATGTAAACAAAGTGTCAAAAAGGGCTTTGTCTTCAAGTGGTTAGAAGAGTGGATGTAAGCTTCCTAATGTTGTGTATAAAATGCCAGAACAGTTCAAAACCCCCCCAAATGACCCCATTTTGGAAAGTGGACACCCCAAGCTATATACTGAGAGGCATGTCGAGTCCATGGAATATTTTATATGTTGACACAAGTTGCGGAAAAACGACAATTTTTTTTTTTTTTTTTGCACAAAGTTGTCACTAAATGATATATTGCTCAAACATGCCATGGGCATATGTGGAATTACACCCCAAAATACATTCTGTTGCTTCTCCTGAGTACGAGGATACCACATGTGTGAGACTTTTTGGGAGCCTAGCCGCGTACGGGACCCCAAAAACCAAGCACCGCCTTCAGGCTTTCTAAGGGTGTAAATTTTTGATTTCACTTCTCACTGCCTATCACAGTTTCGGAGGCCATGGAATGCCCAGATGGCACAAAACCCCCCCAAATGACCCCATTTTGGAAAGTAGACACCCCAAGCTATTTGCTGAGAGGTATTGTGAGTATTTTGCAGATCTCGCTTTTTGTCAAAGTTTTGAAAATTGAAAAAAAAAAATATATATATATATATATATATATATATATATATATATATATATATATATATATATATATATATATATATTTCTTTCTCGTACATCACGGGACACAGAGCGGCATAGTCATTACTATGTGGGTTATATAGATACCTTCAGGTGCTGGCACTGGCAACTTCCAAAACCGGAAGTACCCTCCCCTATATAAGCCCCTCCCATCCGGGAGTACCTCCAGTTTTTTGCCAGTGTCTAAGGTGTTGGCCAAGAAGTAACATGTGTTTTTCACTGAGCTTGCGTACAGGTTCTTTTGGGCCTCAGTAAGCTATTCCGGATCCGACCAAAAAAGCTTAATAGCTAAACGGTCGGTACCCGGGCCTTGCAAGAGAAGAGCAAGGTTTTGCCTGTAATGCCTCTCTTAGGAGGGCTGGACCCTGGGATCCAGAGCTCTGGTCATACCCACGACCAAGATGTTTTCTGTGCAGGGTGCTATACAGGTCCAGGGGAGTGGAATCCTTGGGAACCCGGTCCCTGAAGGTTTAATTACAATGCCTGCCGTGATAGGTGAAGTTTGGGCTTCTGTGGACCAAACAGAGTCCTGCGGCGAGGAAAAGGTAAGTGGGGGCCCTCAGGAACTTGGTTCTATTGGGGGACCCCCAAGCCTATTTTGTCTTTCTGCCTGTTACCTAAGGTATTCCCGCTAATATTCTGTGCATGCCTGTTACTACTGAGAAAATGTAAATTTCAATAGTAGGCAAGAAAAAAAAAAAAAAATGTAAGACCGCGGTACCTGTGTTAAACACTAGAGGCCGCTATGGTTCTTTTTCTTGTAAATGTGGATTTTTTTCTTCCGAAGTCAAATCCAGGCAGTTGGTAAGTTCTCTTTGGAAAGCTGTCTCCTCTGCCCTGTTGCTGCGCTCATCCATCCCCGGGCCCTGCGGCAGGGACCCTGGCTCCCATCTAGCTCCTTATTTTTCAAAAAAGGCGCACGCGCCTCTCTATATAGAGGCGATCTGGAAAAAGGGGCGGAGCGGGTGGATGACGCTCGGTGTGCGGCGCTACTGCGCATGTGCGGGCGTCCAGCATGTTTAAAGGCACAGCTGGCTATTGAAGTACACAGACAGAGCTAGCAACAGTAAAAAGGCACACAGAGGCGGTTGATGCAGGCATCCCCTAGAAAGGCACTTTAGTAGACACCAACTGTTATATAGCAGCAATTGTGCTAGACTATTCTCAGTAAAAGTGGTGTATTACGGCTGGAATACCTCAGCTTTGGGCTTAGGAATATGCCGTCCAGAAGCTCCGGAACTAAATCTTCCAGGAAGCGAAGGGGGTCTCCATCGGGCTCTGAGGATCTTGGGCATGCTTCTGCTGCACCAGTCTCCCCTGAAAATTCAGAGGTTAGTGACCGTAGAGACCCCGCAGGAGTACCTGGTACTGTGGCTGTCCTCAGTTCACCTGCTTCTGTGTATGTAACAGAGGAGGTTTTTTCCTCAGCTCTGGGAGGATTAGAAGAGAGATTGTCAACATTGATCGCTGCCTCCCTGTCACAGGGAAAGCACGCCCGATCTCCGTCTCCTCCTTCAGAGTACCTGTTAGCGGAGCAACAGTCCCATACAGGGATCGACCTGCCTGAAGGGGATCAGGAGGAGGTTGATTCTGTTATAGAGGAATCAACAGTGGAGGAACCTTTTCTCAGCATCTCAAGCTGAAAGATTATGGGTTCAGTCTTTGACTAACATGGTCCGATCAGCATTTAAAATGCACCTTGCGGAACCATCAACCACTACTGTCTCCTCGCTGGGGTCGCTAAAAGCTCCCCAGACTGTCTGTTCCTTTCCACTTCACCCTTTATTGGAAGGGCTCATGTACCAGGATTGGGAACATCCTGATAAAATATTTACTCCCCCCAAGAGATTTCAGGTGGTCTATCCCATGGAGGATAAGTTCATCAAAAAATGGAGGGTCCCTACAGTGGACGCAGCCATCTCTTGTGTGAATAAATCACTGACATGTCCAGTGGATAATGTCCAAATGTTCAAGGACCCAATAGATAAAAAATTGGAGTCCTTATTAAAATCTGCTTTTTCTACAGCAGACTTGGTGACACAACCAGCAGTGGCAGCTATTGGGGTCTGCCAAGCAGTGAAGGATCAGTTGAAACAGGTCTTAAGGGACTTGCCGGATCAGCAGGCCCTTGCCCTAGCTGATCTACTTAGAGCCTTATGCTTTGCGGTTGACGCCATAAAGGATTCAATCCATCAGGCCTCCCGCCTTACGCTGTCTGTAGTACATATGCGCAGGCTTCTATGGCTCAAAAACTGGTCTGCTGAAGCTCCCTGTAAAAAATTGCTGGTTAGCTTCCCATTTCATGGTGAACGCTTATTCGGGGAAGACCTGGACAAATATATCCAGAAAATTTCCAACGGTAAAAGTACACTCTTGCCGGTTAAAAACAGAGTTAGAGGTCCCTCTTTTAAGATGAAAGAAAGGTGCGCCAATCTAAGTGCAGTAAAACAGGCTTTAATTAGCAAATTTGTATAAAAACAGCCAAATGGCTACTCACAGGATACAGGAATAATACAGGCATGTAAGGAGTTAAAGGTGGTCCGGAGTCATCTAAGGCGGTCCTCAGGGGAGATGTTGGTTCCAGATGGAGAGAGGTAGCTGAAGATGGCTGAAGGCAGGAAGGCAGGTTGCGGTGTCAGCAAGGGAAGTCAAGAAAAACCAGGCATCCAAGCTGCAGGTGTTGTGATGCGCCCTGTGTCATCAGGGTAGACATGGGATAACCAGGAAGCTGCAGTTCAGCGAGGACTTCAGCGTGCGCTTCAGCGTGGAGCGCAGCGTGCCGTCGGACCGGAAGTGACGTGGGGATAGAACGGACCAATGGGATGACGCGTTTCACAGCATCCGCTGTTTCATCAGATCCATAGAAGGCATTATCATAGGTGGGTGTGATATAGTAGAGAGACGTGGCGTGATTGGTTGAAATCATACTGGTGGAAGTAAATCAGCATGGTGATTGGTTGGAAGCAAGATGTAAGGGAGATGATGACACGGAATTTTTTGGGGGGTGCAGGGGGGCGAGGAAAAAGGAAAATGGATGACAGGGGATATTTTGTATGGTATTATGATATGAAATAAAGATACAATGTTTATATGGTAGTGAACAACGCTAATGTGGAATTTAAAATCATAAAGGATATAAATACATAGATGGTATTAGTACATAGGAGAGAGAGCAAAAGAGCAGCACTGTAAAGGGGAACGTATGTGGAAATAATTATATTGAAATATAGGGGAAAAAATTAATTAAATATTATGTGACCTATGGAATGTGGACGAAGACGATGACCTGATAGTTTGGTCTCAATACACCCAAACTAATCCTTCTATAGTTCACACTTCTTTTAGACCTAAATCCATTTTTAATCCCACTCAATCGAAAGGTCCCTATCTGTCAACCTTCTATCAAGTAGTTTTCAAAGAACTCAGCGACCTATGTACATTGGAATCCTCTAAAGTTCAACGGTTCAATAACAACCTCAGTCCACCTGAATACCAAGCTTTAAAATCTTTGAGTGCCAACCCTGATATCATCATCAGATCAGCTGATAAGGGAGGAGGGATAGTAATACAAGATAAAAACAACTACATAAAAGAGACCACTCGACTTCTCTCTGATAAAAACACATATGTCAAATTAAATACTGACCCTTTGCCCAAATTCACTGAAGAAGCCACCATCATTATTAAACAAGCCTGCACGGACGGAATACTGAACAAACTAGAGGCTGCCTTCTTTCTGAAACCATTTTTTCAAGTTCCCTACCTATACCATCTACCAAAAATTCATAAGGACATCTCCAACCCGCCGGGCCGTCCTATCGTTGCCTCCATGGACAGCATCACTACCAGTTTTTCTCTCTATATCGACCATTTTCTCCAACCCTTAGCCCAAGCCCTTCCGTCTTACATCCGTGACGGTACCCATTTAATTGATTTGTTGAAACCATACACTTGGGAACCATCATACACCTGGGTATCCCTAGATGTATGTTCTCTTTACACTTCTATACCACATTCCATTGGACTCGAAGCAGTTGCGCATTTTCTGAAAGACGATCCCAATCTTAATACCACCCAAATAGACTTCATCCTTTTAGCCACTCGGTTCTGCCTTGAGCACAACTATTTCCTATCAGGAGGAGAATTCTACCTCCAAAAGCAAGGTACTGCCATGGGCGCCAATTTTGCCCCGAGCTACGCTAACCTCACTATGGGATTATGGGAGTCCAGATTCATTGACACCAACAATCCTTTTGCAGCCAACCTTATTTTTTACGGTCGATATATAGATGACATTATCATCATTTGGGATGGGCCCACCACTTCAGTCAAAGAATTCTTAACTTATTGCAACTGCAACAATTTTGGATTATCTTTCACTATAGTTATGGACCCTGTATCTCTATGCCTCTTAGATCTCGAGCTCTTCCATAAAGACAATACCATATTCGCCAAAAATTTCACTAAACCCACAGCTGGAAATTCGTACTTACATTTTTCTAGTTGCCATCATCCCATGTGGATCAAAAACGTCCCGAAGAGTCAATTCAATCGACTCCGACGTAACTGTACCAGATTAGAAGATTATACATCCTTAAGCACTTTACTCGAAAACAAATTCATCGAGAAAGGATATCCCCCCAACTTGATTAAAGAAGCTCGCACCACCTATCAACAAGAATCCCTGCCCCTCCCCAAAATATCCAACTCTGAACCCAATACTCGTTTCATTACCCAGTACCACGCAAAACACAAAAAAATGGAGAATATTTTTAAAAACCACTGGAGCATCCTCACCCAAGACCCCTACCTATCAAAAACTGTGTCAGTTACTCCCAAGTTTGCCTATCGAAGGGCCCCCAATATTAAAAGCAAGATCGCCCCCAGCAAAACCAAAACATCTAATCGTCACCAAAACTACATGCTCAAAACAGCTCACTTTAATTCCCATTGTAGGGATGTATCAATGCAAAAAAGCCCTATGCCTTACCTGTTCCCATGTCACCCATGGCCAAAAAACCTTCAAGGCCAACAGTAAGACCTTCAATCTCGGCTCTTTCTACAACTGCTCTACCACGTATGTAGTGTACTGTATTTCCTGTCCATGTGGCCTACTATACGTAGGCAGAACTATCAGAGCTCTACGGACCAGATTTGGAGAACACCGCCGTGCAGTCCAAAAGAACAATCCCAAATACAGCGTGGCACGTCACTTTGCAACACACCACCACCAAGATGCCAGCGTCCTTCAGGTGTGGGTTATCGAGGCAATACCATGAAACCCCAACTGCCATTAAAAGATTCCAACGCCTTTAAAGAAAAAATCCAATAAGTTTCTTGTCTACAAATACCATGTCACCCAATGGCCTCAACGAAGAAATCGAAACCAACAACATAATCTAATATTCCTATATTACCACCATTCTATTAATCGCATTTCTCCATCTCTGCGATTTCTTGTGCGTTCTTGTACTCATATATCATTTTATTCGATCTTCTCATATATATTTTTTTATGATGATTTTTTAATTTATTCTTTCAATTTTATTGTATTTGATTCGATTTTATTCAGATTTTATTATCATCCTATTTTTCATGATAAATAATTTTTATAATAAGCTTTCATTTCCAAATCACTTTAAATATTTCTCTGTACTGCTCGTCCATCCCACGTACTAGTGCTTTCATCTGTCGGAGATTTGTGTGCATGCATGTGTATGCACACGTGTATATGTATATACATGTATATGTGTGTATGTGTGTGCGTTTACTCACAACTCTCATATATGCTTGGTCATATGTGCATGTATGCACCTTGTGTTGCCCTCGTAGATCTGTTACCATTCATGCTGCCTTGCATCTTTGGTGTATCCTTTATACCAATGATTATGTACCCCCTTTTTTTTGGTAATAAGCTTTGACTTGTTATATTATACTTCTTCATGTGCAATTTACATATGTTTTATATATTATTATATTATCAATTCTTTTTTATATATATATATATGGATGTTCCCTTCCAGATGTGTGTGTATATGTATATATGTGTGTATATATACACATGCATGTGTATTTTCTATACTATGAATCATACTTCTGTACTACTTCTACATGATAGCCAGCCTTTATCATTCATTCACTGACCCATCTCTTCCGCCTCCCCATCTTGTCCTCCTTTCTTCTTTCCCCCCCCCCCCCCTATTTTTGTTTTCATTATTATTGTCCATTTATTTTTATTTTTATTTCTCATTATTACTTTTTCATTATTATTTTTCATTATTTTTCATTATTATTACATTTATTATTTTTCTGTATTGTTTTTTATTTTTATTTATTTTTCTTTATTTTTCATTATTTTTATTTTTATATTTATTTTTATTCTCATTTATTTTATTTTTTATATTCATCTTCATTATTATTATTATTATTTTCATTATTATTTTTATATATTTTTATATATATATATTTTAATTTTTAATTATTATTTATTATTTTTTATTTATTTTTTTCCCCCCTTTTTTACCCCCCCCCTTTTTTTACCACCCCTTTCCCTTTTCTTCCCTTGTCCACATTAATATGTTCCCATCTCCTACATGTTGCACCCATTTGTTCTCATGCCATACACAGCTTGTTCTCATACCCCCCAACTAATTTAATATTTAATTAATTTTTTCCCCTATATTTCAATATAATTATTTCCACATACGTTCCCCTTTATAGTGCTGCTCTTTTGCTCTCTCTCCTATGTACTAATACCATCTATGTATTTATATCCTTTATGATTTTAAATTCCACATTAGCGTTGTTCACTACCATATAAACATTGTATCTTTATTTCATATCATAATACCATACAGAATATCCCCTGTCATCCATTTTCCTTTTTCCTCGCCCCCCTGCACCCCCCAAAAAATTCCGTGTCATCATCTCCCTTACATCTTGCTTCCAACCAATCACCATGCTGATTTACTTCCACCAGTATGATTTCAACCAATCACGCCACGTCTCTCTACTATATCACACCCACCTACGATAATGCCTTCTATGGATCTGATGAAACAGCGGATTGTGTGAAACGCGTCATCCCATTGGTCCGTTCTATCCCCACGTCACTTCCGGTCCGACGGCACGCTGCGCTCCACGCTGAAGCGCACGCTGAAGTCCTCGCTGAACTGCAGCTTCCTGGTTATCCCATGTCTACCCTGATGACACAGGGCGCATCACAACACCTGCAGCTTGGATGCCTGGTTTTTCTTGACTTCCCTTGCTGACACCGCAACCTGCCTTCCTGCCTTCAGCCATCTTCAGCTACCTCTCTCCATCTGGAACCAACATCTCCCCTGAGGACCGCCTTAGATGACTCCGGACCACCTTTAACTCCTTACATGCCTGTATTATTCCTGTATCCTGCGAGTAGCCATTTGGCTGTTTTTATACAAATTTGCTAATTAAAGCCTGTTTTACTGCACTTAGATTGGCGCACCTTTCTTTCCTCATTATATTTTACAGAGTCTGCTTCTGCTCATGGTAGCTGCCGCTAGTGCTTGCAACATCAACATTAATATTCATTGATCCCTTTGATTTTTACTCTGCCTAGAACTCATTCTGCGCCATTTTTTCTCCCCTTTTTTTATTATCCTCTTTTAAGAGGCCTGCTTCTCCAGTCCCTGGGGCATCGGCTGTGAAACAGTTCCGACGGCCTCCTCGGTCAAATCCCGGGGGTAAAAATCAGGGACAATCGCAGGGTAATAAGAAACCCTGGGTCAGGAGAGGTACAAAACCTCCCCCAAAGTCAAATGCATGAAGGGTTGCCCCCACTCAATCGGGTGGGGGGAAGACTCCAGTTGTTCGCAGAGACCTGGCGGGACACGATCAGAGACAGATGGGTGCTCTCCGCAGTAAGTCTGGGATACAGATTGGAGTTAAAAGACTCTCCTCCTTCCCATTTTATGAGGTCAAACGTGCCAAGGGATCCCCGGAAGAGAGAGTCCCTCCTGTTGGCACTAGAACAACTATTGCTCCAAGGAGTAATTATGGAGGTTCCCCTGGAAGAATGGGGGTTCGGGTTTTACTCAAACCTCTTTACAGTCCCGAAGCCAAACGGGGACGTGAGGCCCATATTAAATCTAAAAGGGCTAAACAAATTCCTGCATATCAGGACTTTCCGGATGGAGTTGATCCGATCGGTGGCCACTGCCCTACAAGGGGAGGAATGGTTAGCCTCGATCGACATCAAAGATGCTTATTTGCACATTCCCATCTTTCCAGTCCACCAAAAATTTCTACGCTTTGCAGTAGAAGGGCACCATTTTCAGTTCAGAGCCTTACCCTTCGGTCTGGCCACAGCACCACGAGTGTTCACAAAAATTCTGGCCCCATTATTGGCCAATCTAAGAACGCAAGGTGTAACGATAATGGCATATCTGGACGACTTGTTGCTGATAGACCACTCAGTGAAAAAACTAGAAGTGGTCGTTCACAAGACAATCAAGTATCTGGAAACTCACGGTTGGATTATCAACCGAGACAAGTCAGCCCTAAAACCAGTCAAAAGTCTGGAATACTTGGGGCTAAGGCTAGATTCAGGCCAGAGGAAAATATTCTTGCCTCGAAAAAAGGTGTTGTCTTTGAGAGATTTGATCCACCTAGTGGGTACAAAAAGACAGCCGTCCATACGCCTGTGCATGAGGCTGCTGGGAAAAATGGTGGCATCATTCGAAGCAGTACCCTACGGTCAATTCCATTCAAGGAATTTGCAAAGGGCCATACTGTCAGCCTGGAACAAGAAAGTTCAGGCCCTAGACTTACCAATGTCCTTGTCCCCTTCCGTTCGCAAGAGCCTCCATTGGTGGTTGGTTCCCCAGAATCTGGAAAAAGGGAAATCCTTCAGTCCGATTTCTTGGAAGGTGGTCACTACAGATGCCAGCCTTATAGGCTGGGGAGCAGTACTGGAGCAATGGTCTCTCCAGGGCAGATGGTCGGATGCGGAAAAGGCCCTGCCCATCAATCTCTTAGAGATACGAGCAGCCCGGTATGCCCTAGTAGCATGGACATCCAAACTCCAAGGGTCCCCTGTTAGAATTCAATCAGACAATGCCACGGCAGTGGCATATATCAATCATCAGGGTGGCACCAGGAGTCGTGCAGCCCAGAGGGAAGTAAATTGCATCCTGAAATGGGCAGATAGATATGTCCCAGCCATATCCGCGGTATTCATTCCAGGAGTGGAGAATTGGAAGGCGGACTTTCTAAGTCGCCAACAATTATGCCCAGGGGAATGGTCCCTTCACCCCGAGGTTTTTCGGACAATATGTCAGCGGTGGGGAACACCGGATGTAGATCTGCTAGCATCCAGATTCAACGCAAAGGTGGACAGGTTTGTCTCTTGGACAAGGGATCCCCTAGCTTGCGGCTCGGATGCCCTAGTGTTCCCTTGGGATCAGTTCAAGCTGATATATGCATTCCCACCGCCACAATTGTTACCTCGATTACTCCGCAGAATCAGGGTAGAAAAGAAACCAGTGATTCTGGTGGCTCCAGCGTGGCCCCGAAGAGCATGGTACGCAGAGATTGTAAAAATGTCTGTGGGGCGTCCTTGGACCCTCCCACATCGTCCGGACCTGCTTTCGCAAGGACCGATATACCACCCTTCCTTACCAGCCCTAGGTTTGACGGCCTGGCTATTGAAGCCCACATTCTAAAAAAGAGAGGGCTCTCTCTAATCCTGTGGTATCTACCATGATCAATGCCAGGAAGCCGGTATCCAGGCAGATCTACTATAGAATCTGGAAGGCGTACATCGCCTGGTGTGAGGCCAAGAAATGGCATCCACGAAAGTACGTAATAGGTAGGATTCTGGACTTCCTACAGTGGGCTGTAGATAGGAAGCTTGCCTTGAGTACTATCAAGGGTCAGATTTCGGCCTTGTCAATATTTTTTCAAAGGCCCTTGGCTTCGCATTCACTAGTCAAAGCCTTTATACAAGGAGTGATGCGTATTAGCCCTCCGGTTAATATTCCCATATGTCCATGGGACTTAAAGGAGTTGTAAAGGTACATTTTTTATTTTCTAAATAGGTTCCTTTAAGCTAGTGCATTGTTGCTTCACTTATCTTTTCCTTTGATTTACCTTCTAAAGGTTTGTTTTCTTTGTCAGAATTTCTCACTTCCTGTTTCTCCTCACTGAACTCCACACCATCATCCGAGTGGTGTGGAGTCATCCAGAACAGCTTACTGAACAGCTTACTGAGGATAAACAGGAAGTGAGAAATTCAGACAAAGAAAACAAAGAAAAAAAATATTTAGAAGGGAAATCTAAGGAAAAGGTAAGTGAAGCAACAATGCACTAGCTTAAAGGAACCTATTTAGAAAATAAAAAATGTACCTTTACAACTCCTTTAAACCTGGTTCTGTCGGTTCTACAGAAACAACCATTTGAACCATTACAGCATATTTCCCTGGTTCTTCTCACCAGGAAATTGATTTTTCTAGTAGCCATTTGTTCGGCTAAAAGAGTGTCGGAATTAGCCACTATGTCCTGTAGGGAGCCATATCTGGTTATCCATAAGGACAGAGTAGTGTTACGTCCTCATCCAACCTTTCTTCCGAAGGTGGTATCGAGGTTTCATTTGAACCAAGATGTGGTTCTTCCTCCTTTTTCCCCAAACCTAGTTCAGTAGAGGAAAAATTATTACATTCTTTGGATGTAGTAAGAGCAGTTAAAGCTTATCTAAAAGCCACTGCTCAGATTCACAGAACGGATACTTTGTTTATTCTGCCGGAAGGCCCCAGAAAGGGTCAGGCAGCGTCAAAATCTACTTTAGCCAAGTGGATTTGACAGGTCATAATGCAAGCCTATGGCTTGAGAAGGAGACCGCCTCCGTTCAAAGTTAGGGCGCACTCCACGAGAGCAGTTGGAACTTCATGGGCAGTGCATCACCAGGCCTCCCTGGCTCAAATCTGTAAGGCCGCAACATGGTCTTCAGTACACACGTTTACTAGGTTCTACCAGGTGGACGTTAGAAGTCAGGAGGATGTCGCCTTTGGGCGCAGTGTGTTGCAGGCCGCAAAAGATCCTCATGTCTGATAGTGCTCAGCTTATGTATGGTGTATCCCCCCCCTCATTGGGCATTGCTTTAGGACATCCCACATAGTAATGACTATGCCGCTCTGTGTCCCGTGATGTACGAGAAAGAAAATAGGATTTTTATAACAGCTTACCTGTAAAATCCTTTTCTTGGAGTACATCACGGGACACAGAGCTCCCACCCCTCTTTGGGGACACTTATTGCTTTGCTACAAAACTGAGGTACTCCCGGATGGGAGGGGCTTATATAGGGGAGGGTACTTCCGGTTTTGGAAGTTGCCAGTGCCAGCACCTGAAGGTATCTATATAACCCACATAGTAATGACTATGCCGCTCTGTGTCCCGTGATGTACTCCATGAAAAGGATTTTACAGGTAAGCTGTTATAAAAATCCTATTTTTCTTTCTTCATTTTCAAAAACAAATGAGAGCTGTAAAATACTCGCCATGCCTCTCAGCAAATAGCTTGGGGTGTCTATATTCCAAAATGGCGTCATTTGGGGGGGTTTTGTGCTATTTTGGCATTTTATGGCCTTCCAAACTGTGATAGGTAGTGAGGAGTGAAATCAAAAATTTGCGCCCTTAGAAATCCTGAAGGCGGTGCTTGGTTTCCGGGGTCCCGTACGCGGCTAGGCTCCCAAAAAGTCCCACACATGTGGTATCCCCGTACTCAGGAGAAGCAGCAAAATGTATTTTGGGGTGCAATTCCACATATAACCATGGCATGTGTGAGCAATATATCATTTAGTGACACCTTTTTGTAATTTTTTTTATTTATTTTTTTTAGTCATTATTCAATCACTTAAGACAAAAAAAAAATTCAATGGGCTCAACATGCCTCTCAGCAATTTCCTTGGGGTGTCTACTTTCCAAAATGGGGTCATTTGGGGGGGTTTTGTACTGCCCTGTCATTTTAGCACCTCAAGAAATGAGATAGGCAGTCATAAATTTAAAGCTGTGTAAATTTCAGAAAATGTACCCTAGTTTGTAAACTCTATAACTTTTGCGCAAACCAATAAATATACGCTTATTGACATTTTTTTTACTAAAAACATGTGGCTGAATACATTTTGGCCTAAATGTAGGACTAAAATTGAGTTTATTTGTTTTTTCTTATAACAAAAAGTAGAAAATATCATTTTTTTTTCAAAATTTTCGGTCTTTTTCCGTTTATATCGCAAAAAATAAAAATCGCAGAGGCAATCAAATACCATTAAAAGAAACCTCTATTTGTGGGAAGAAAAGGACGCAAATTTCGTTTGGGTGCAACATTGCATGTCCGCACAATTTACAGTTAAAGCAGCGCAGTGCAAAATTCTGAATTCACCTCTGGTCCTTTAGCTACCAAATGGTCCGGGGCTTAAGTGGTTAAGGCACAAAACAGATTTCATGGTGATTGATGAATGGCGGTATTTCCAGTTGAAACATTTCGTTCAGGAGAAGATCTATTACCTATGGAGCGTTTCTGTATAGCAACAAACACAAGAAATGGTATATCCCGGATCTATAAAATATTGGTGGCAATGGTTGGGCTGGAAATTCCACCATACATAAAAAAAATAAAAATAAAAATTGGGGACAAAATTAAGAGCACGAGGGAACAAACAATTAAAGATTTTGAGATTCGTACATAGTTCTGCAGTAGATACTAGCACAGTGGAAATTAACTATAAATGTCTGACAAGATGGTATATAACACCAGATAAAGCATATAAATATCAAATCTGGAAATGACTATATTGTTGGCAAGGTTGTAAAGTGGGACTGCCCAAAAAAAAAAAAAATATTGGAAAGAGGTCCTGCAATAATAAGATACAAATCTAGAAATGCTAGAAGAGCCTTGGACGTGCCTATTCCATGGGGTAGAAAGTTCAATAAAACAATACAAAGAATGCGTGATACCTCACATGTTGAATGCAGCCAAAAGTCTGATGCCAAGACATTTGCTAGAATTGGAAAGCCCTACAACAAGGCAGTGCATTAAAGTAGAAGATGCATATAATCATATAATATGGAATACGGTTGGAGGGGGGGGGGGGATGGAGGAATTAAATGCATTTATCAATGTAATCATTTCTGAACTTGGAAACATTTTGTGTTTTGATAGAACGAAAAAACATTTATAGAAAAAATAAATAGGCATATCTAGGCTTCAACGTTGCATTGTTTCATTGTTAACCGCTTGCCGACCAGCTCACACCGATGTAAGTTGGCAGAATGGCACATACAGACAGTTTAACGTACCTGCGCCCCTACGAGCTCTGTGAGTTTGACCGCGGGTCCTGCAGATTCGATGTCCACGGTGATACCCGAGATCGTCTCACGGAGAGGAAGAACGGGGTAATGCTAATGTAAACAAGCATTTCCCCAGTCTTCCAATGACAGGACACTGATCACAGCTCCCTGTGGTCTGGAGCGGTGATCAGTGTCATGTCACACATAGCCCATCCCCCCTACAGTTAGAACACATCCCTAGGACACAATGCCTTCCCAGCCCCCTGCTGGTTAACCCTTTCACTGCCAGTCACATTTACACAGTAATAAGTGCATTTTTATAGCACTGATCGCTGTATAAAATGGTCCCAAAATAGCGCCAAAAGTGTCCGATAAAAATCGCTGATCGCCGACAATAGAAATGCCATAAAACTATCCCCTATTTTGTAAATGCTATAACTTTTGCGCAAACCAATCAATATACGCGTATTGCGATTTTTTTTTTTTTATTAATTTTTTTTACCAAAAATATGTAGAAGAATACGTATCGGCCTAAACCGAGGGAAAAAAAATGTTTTTATATATTTTTTGGGGATATTTATTATAGCAAAATGTAAAATATATTGCTTTTTTTTTTCAAAATTGTCTCTCTATTTTTGTTTATAGCGCAAAAAAAAAAACCCGCAGAGGTGATCAAATACCACCAAAAGAAAGCTCTATTGTTTGGGAGCCACGTCGTACGGCCGCGCAATTGTCAGTTAAAGCGACGCAGTGCTGAATCGCAAAAAGTGCTCTGGTCTTTGGCCAGCCAAATGGTCCGGGGCTGAAGTGGTTAATGCATTTATCATATACCATATCGCCCTCCCAAAGAGGAAAAAAAACAATCCTCTCCCTCTCATTCAGGTCTTATTATAAAATCATATCTCTTCCTAAAGCGGTGTTCCGCCGAAAAAAATAATCTCCATTGTCTTAGCATCGCTTGAAGAGAAACAGGCAAACAGGCTAGTCTTAAAATTTTCATTCTATGCTCATCTCGAAGGGCTTTCATTTTCCCAAGTAAGGTGGAAATTTAGGTTCTACTTCCTTTACCAGGATTTTGTATATTTTAGGTACACTTTGCTTTAAGCATAGGGGGGAGCAAAACTACCTCTCTTGGTCTCATGTTTCCCTTTCCCCCATAGTGGCTGCGGTGTTTGTGTAAAGTGCTGCATTTGTGGTACCTCCATCTATCTAAGGGCATACTTCCCCACTTTTGTGCAATTTCAGTAAACGTGCATATTCTATTCCCTTTCATCACATCCTGTAATATATCCTTTTTTTTTTTTTTTTTTTTTTTTTTTTTTTTTTTGCGCTCATCTAGTAAAATATACATAATCCTCTTTCCCTGGCTTAAAGTGGTGGTCCATCTGCAATTTTTTTTAAGTCAGCAGCTACAAACACTGTAGCTGCTGACTTTAATAAGGTCACTTACCTGTCCAGGGAGCCTGCGATGTCGGCCCACTGAGGCCGATCCGTCCATCGGATCAGGTCCAGGTGCCACCATTCTACCTAAGGGAAACCGACAGTGGAGCCTTGCGGCTTCACTGCCAGTTTCCTATTGCACATGCGCAAGTCGCGCGGCGCTTTGTCAATGGCCAGCTGTCTTCTGGGACATACACAGGTCCCAGAAGACAGCGGGGGTGCTCGCAGCACAAAAAGGATGTGATGTTCTGTGCAGTGTACCGGATGGATCGGAAGTACACTATGGGGGTTATTTACGAAAGGCAAAGCCACTTGTACTACAAGTGCAAAGTGCAATTGCACTGAAAGTGCACTTGGATGTGCAGTCGCTGTAAATCAGGGGGGTAGATCTGAAATGAGGGGAAGTTTTGCGGATTTTATTCAATCATGTGCAAGCTAAAATGCTGTTTTTTTTTTTTTTTTTTTTTTTTTTTTTTTCCTTGCATGTCCCACTCGGATCTACACTTCCAAGTGCACTTTGCAAAGTGGATTTGCCTTTAGTAAATAACCCCCTATGTACTTCATAAAAAGGTACGATAGAAGGGAAAAAAAATTGGAATATCCAAAAACGAGTTGTGGTCTTTCGTTTTAAGACCACCACTCAAAAGTATGTGGAACTCCGCTTTAAAGTAAATTTGTGTCTAATAAACATATTAGAGGTGCGTTATGTTCCCAGTGGTATAGTCTACCCATAACATTCCATATCCTATGTGTTCCTAGTCAATAGATTTGTGCTACTAGCTAAATCCTGGTGATGCCAGGGTATCCATACCATCTTCCCTAAGTCTGCTTTACATTGTGACATCTCAATATCCACCCAACTTTTCCCTTTCTTATTGTGTATCCACTTAATCCGTGAAATAGTAATTGCCTGATATTTCTTAAAATCCAGTGCTGCTGACCCAGTTTTTTTTTTTTCTTCTCTTTTGCGAGTGTTGCGTATGAGATCCTAGGAAGTTTATGTACCCATATATATTTTAACACTATAGATTTTAGTTTCCTTAAATATTCCTGAGGTAATGTCATTTGAAATATGTATGTTAATTTTGGCAGAATATTGATTTTTAGTGCATTTTATTCTTCCTAGCCAAGAGGGGTTTGTCTCAGGTGGTTTAGTTGTTCCTTAACCTTGTTGAGTATCGGGATCTAATTTGCCTTCATATAGAGTCACTAAAGATGCTGTTGGCTTTATTTAAGTTACTCTCTGCACCATAGGAAAGGGAATTTAGGTTGACTTGCCTGCTGTTCCTCCCTTGGAGTGGTTATATACAAGATCTCGGATTTAGATATATTAATTTTAAAGTTTGTCAACTTCCCATATTGGCCCAATTTCTCTAGTATATTTGGTATTGTTATCCTGGGGTTGGAAATACAAAATAGCACATCATCTGCGTATGCAGCTACCCTATACTCTGTCCCCTACTCTCACCCCTCTATCTGCGTTTTTACGGATCGCTGCTAATGGGTTCCAATGCTATTACAAATAGCATTGGTGAGAGGGGGCATCCCTGTCTTGTACCATTAAATAATTTGAGGGAGGAGGCTAATCTTCCATTTATTCTAATTTTAGCTGTTGGATGGTGATGGAATGCAGATATCCATTGCATTATCCTTTCCCCAATGTCTAAATGTCTTAGTGTTTTTAACATAAAGCCCCAGTCCACTCTGTCGAAAGCCTTTTTGGCATCTCGACAGTAGTAAGACTGGGGCCTCCCTCTCTCACTTCATATATCAAAAACAAAGGCTTAAGACAGTTGTCCCGCCCCTCCCTGTCACAAACCCTACCTGATTTGTTAAAACCATTATTGCCAAGATGGATTCATAATCTTTCTGCAATTATTTTAGTGAAGATCTGTCTGTTTACCAGCGATATCGTTCTATAACTCAGGCGTTACTGGATCCTTCCCCTCCAAAATAAGAGTTTTATATGGGCCAGCAGTGACTCCTACGGTAGATTTTTTCCCTCTGCTAGCACATTCAGATAGTCGCATAATTTAGGGATCAGGAACTTTTGGAACCTTTTGTAATGTAAAATAGTGTACCAGTCGGGACCCGGACTCTTCCCCCGGGCCATGTTCTTTATTGATCTTTGAACTTCCTCCTGTGTGATTGGAGCCTCTAGTTGATCCGGCTTCTCCTTAGGCACTGTTGGAAGGTCTAGTCCCCACAGATACTCTTGGACTTCCCGATTCTCTTCCCTGCTCCCCCTACTTTCTTTCCTCTTTGTCTCGTGCTGTAAAGTTGACTATTTCAGAGGATGAATATTCAGTTTGTCCTTTTAGTTTTAAATTATAGGGCTGAAGGATGCTTTTTTTTTTTTTTTTTTTTTTTTCCCTTACTGCTCTTGCTAGCCATTTCCCAGATTTATTACCCCATTGGTGTCTCTATGTGGTAGGCCTGTTTTTTCTCCTTTTATAATAATGCTGCTAGCTCCTTTTTTTTTTTTTCTTTTTTTTTTTACCGATCTTGCTTGCTGGGTCTCGTCTGTTCTAACTCCTGTATCTCCTTTTAAAAAGGGTATTCATCTTCTCCCCCTTTTTTTCCTTCGTGCCCCGATGCTTATTAATATACCCCTTATATACAGTGCCTTGAAAAAGTATTCATACTCCTTGAAATTTTCCACATTTTGTCATGTTACAACCAAAAACGTAAATGTACTTTATTGGGGTTTATGTGATTTACTTCACCACAATGTGCCACTTTGTGTTGGTCAAAGGAAAATATAAATTGTTTATTTATTTTTTTTTTTATTATTTTTTTACAAATATCTGAAAAGTGTGGCATGAATTTGTATTCAGCCCCCTTTACTCTGATACCCCTAATTAACCACTTTTCCACAAAGTATGTCATATGACGTCCTTGACTTTGAGTGCTGATATCTGAATGATGCCTGCAGCTACAGGCATCATTCAGATATCATTCTGTCATGCCGGCGATTCTGCGCACCATAAGAACGATCATAACGGCAGTTCCGCCGCTTAATCGTTCTTGTAGGGGACATCACCCCTCCCACCGCCATCCGGTGCTTCTCCGGGCTCTCCCGTGCCATCGGGGGCCCGGAGAATGAATCGGCCGGCGTCGCATGGAGATCACATAGTTTTCCGGAGTTGTGACATCACGCCCGGTACCCGGAAGTAAACAAAGTCGAAATTGCGGCTGTCAGCATGAGATCGGTGAATTTTTTTTCACCGATCTCATGCTTTCCAGCCTGGAGGAGAGATCCGTATCTCTCCATAAAGAGGACCTGTCACAATGATTCCTATTACAAGGGATATTTACATTCCTTGTAATAGGAATAAAAGTGATCAAATTTTTTTTTTTTAAAGTGTCAAAATAAAAAAATTTCAGTAAAATAAAATGGAAAAAAAAAAATTAAAACTCCCCTGTCCCCGGTAGCTCGCGCTCAGAAGCGAACACGCATGTAAGTCCCGCCCACTAATGTAAACGCCGTTTAAACCCCACATGTGAGGTATCGCCGCGTGCCGTAGAGTGCGAGCAACAGTTCTTGCACTAGACCTCCTCTTTAACTCGAAAATAGTGACCTGTAAAAAAATTTAAAGCGTCGCCTATGGAGATTTTTAAGTACCGAAGTTTGGCACCATTCCATGAGTGTGCGCAATTTTAAAGGGTGACATGTTGGGTATCTATTTACTTGGCGTAACAGCATCTTTCACATTCTACAAAAAAATTGGGCTAACTTTTTACTGTTTTTTGTTATTTTTTTAATTCGTGAAAAATTATTGCGCAAATACCGTGCAAGATAAAAAGTTGCAATGACCGCCATTTTATTCCCTAGGGTGTCTGCTAAAAAAATATATATAATGTTTGGGGGTTCTGATTTTGTAGAAAGAAAAATGGATGATTTTTACAGGGAGAGAAGTGCCAGAATAGGCCCGGTGGAGAAGTGGTTAAAATATAGTGGAATCAAATGCTTTCAAAAGTCACCTAATTAGTAAAGAGTCCACCTGTGTGTGATTTTATCTCAGTATAAATACAGCTGTTCTGTGAAGCCCTCAGGTTTGTTAGAGAATCTTGGTGAACAAACGGCATCATGAAGGCCAAGCAACACACCAGACAAGTCAGGGATAAAGTTGTAGAGCAGTTTAAAGCAGGGTTAGATAAAAAAATATATCCCAAGCTTTGAACGTCTCATGGAGCACTGTTCAATTCATCATCCGAAGATGGAAAGAACTGTAAACCTACCAACTGTAAACCTATCTAGACATGGCCGTCCACCTGAACTGACGGGCCAGGCAAGGAGAGCATTCATCAGAGAAGCAGCCAAGAGGTGCCATGGTAACTCTGAAGGAGCTGCAGAGATCCAGAGCTCAGGTGGGAGAATCTGTCCACAGGACAACTATTAGTCATGCACTCCACAAATCTGGCCTTTATGGGAAGAGTGGCAAGAAAAAAGCTATTGTTGAAAGAAAGCCATAAGAAGTCCCGTTTGCGAGAAGCCATGTGGGGGACACAGCAAACCTAAGGAAGGAGCTCTGGTCAGATGAGACCAATATTGACCTTTTTGGCCTAAAAGCAAAACTGTGTGTGGCGGAAAACTAACACTGCACATCAGCCTGAACACACATGAAACATGGTGGCAGCATCATGTTGTGGGGATGCTTTTCTTCAGCAGGGTCAGGGAAGCTGGTCAGAGTTGATGGGAAGATGGATGGAGCCAAATACAGGGAAATCTTAAAAGAAAACCTGTTGGTCTGCAAAACTCTTGAGACTGGGGCAGCAGTTTACCTTCCAACAGGATAACGACCCTAAACATACAGCCAGAGCTACAATGGAATAGTTTAGATCAAAGCATATTCATGTGTTAGAATGGCCCAGTCAAAGTCCAGACCTAAATCCAATTGAGAATCTGTGGCAAGACTTGAAAATTGCTGTCTACAGATGCTCTCTATCCAATCTGACAGAGCTTGAGCTATTTTGCAAAAAAATAATGGGCACAAATTTCACTCTAGATGTACAAAGCTGGTAGAGACCTACCCAAAAAAACTTGCAGCTGTAATTGCAGCGAAAGGTGGTTTTACAAAGTATTGATTCAGGGGGGGGGGGGGGGGCTGAATACAAATGCACGCCACACTTTTCAGATATTTATTTGTAAAAAAATTATCACTCTTTCGTTCATGGGCCGAGACAGCTTCCAATTGACAAGTGGGTATTATCCGTTAATTAGGAGTGACTAGGCAGAAAAAAAACTTGTAAAAAGTGTTGCATCACACCTTCTACAGTACCGCCCAGGGGGCGGACCCTCTGGGTATATCCCCTCACTCTGCATCTTGTAGATCAGTTTTTTTCTGTCTAGCAAGGAGTAGGACATGGCTCCCTTTCGGGCTTATTGGTCCGGGGATTTTTTTTTCAAGATTTTGTTTCCTGCGATCTTCGATCAACTGCCGACTTGGTGAAAGGCTGGATCCTCGATCCTTGTAGTCTCCCCAGTTCGGCCATCGAGCATGTGCCGACCCTAGCTAAGCGCTGGGTTTTCCACGACATGCCCGTCGCTCTACGGGTGGCCGGTGAGACGACGCTCCAAGGCTTGCATCGGACCGCTCAGCTTCGGCTGACCGTACGGCCGAGTCGCAGTAGCCTGTCCGGTGAGCACTCCGTGGCATTCATATGATCGCTCCCGAGGGTTCAATCACAGCATGCCTGGCCGACAGTCACCTCCGTGCACGGATGATGATCTGTCCAGAATGTCTTTCAGCAGGAAGGGCAAGTAGCTCCCCTGCTTCGGCAGGGTGACTTGGCTGGACATTCCTGGAGAGATCAAGTAAGTGGTTGTGACCCCTTTATTTTCTCTCTCCCTGCCCTCCCTCCTCCCTGGGCTTTAACTAAGGTTTCTGGGTGCTGGCGGTCACCTGGGGGGGCTCCATCTGGAGCGGGACTGCACTGTGTATCATTTTTAAATAACTTCATTTTGCTTACCTGTGTGTCGGTGTGCTTCTCCCTCCATGCTGTAGGCGGCCATTTTACGTTGGTCCATGCTGGTTTCGGCCTCTAGTGACTGTCCGGCGGCCATTTTCTTGTGGTTTCACGCCAATAGCTATAGATCGCCGCTCGGCGTCCTTTTTCTTGTGGTTCGCGCCCGTTTTGGCCTCTATATTCGGCCTGGCGGCCATTTTCTTAGAGCCTACATTGTTCAATACAGCCGCTTGGCGGCCATTTTGCTGGAGTCCCTGGCCTCTAGGGTGCATGTTACTGGCGCAAAAATTCACACAGAACGCTGATGAGAATCAGACTGACACAGGCAGCGGTGGGATGGCATCACAGGCGCAGCACACGTCAGCATAGCGGTACCGTTCCAAGGGTGGTGAGTCCTCTGGGAGACCCTGTATCTCTGAAGCAGCTAGGAGGGTGGCCTATGATACCTTGTCTGTATCCCTGTGGGTGTCAGCGCATGGGTCAGCAGGGCGTCTGAAGCAGACGTTTGTTTCCCCTGAAACACCTGACTTTATAGCGTCCACAGATACATCAGGGGCACCAGCTATGTCTGTTGCCAGGGTGGAAGCGGCACACGGGAACACGGGGGGTAGTAAACGCCCCCGTCCTCTGCAATTTTCCGGGGATAAGTCTGATGCAGAACCAGGTCCAGCTATGGCTCATGGCCTGGATTCTGAAGCATCAGCGACTGCAGACCGTGACCGAGCGGACAGTGAGAATGCTCCAAGTCCAGGTCAGCACGCAAGAAGGCTTGGTATCTGACCTTTTGTTTGCAGTGCGGAATACGCTAAAAATGGAGATGCTGCAGAAGCAGCAGAGATAAAGGTCCCCTTTTGGGTTCCGTTAGCCGGACCACACTGCTAAGGTGTTTCCTTGTGTCTTATTTTGATAAACTCTTGTACAAGGAGTGGGAAGACCCACTGAGGATTTTTTTGCAGCCCCAAAATTTATTTCATTTTGTTGGGGAGAGTCCCGAAAGGCTAGACCCCCCTGTGTTCAAACTTTACGAGTTACCACAATTTCAGTGGAAGGGTCTCCTATCTTTAGGGACACTTGCTACCTATATACAGGGGGGCTCAGCGGTAGGCCCAGCAGGGCTGGGTGTTTTCTGATGTCTCGGACACTGAATGAGTAGGCAAAGATGCTACTCCAGGGGTTAAAGGCACGGGAGGCTCCTCCAAACGAGGTAGCGCTGGTCGACCAGCTGGTACAGGACTTTGAGTCTGTCTGCAAGTCAGACATGGATACTTCTGTCCCTCAGCGTCTGCTGAGGGACAGAAGCGTCCAACCTTGCTTGCCTACCGAACAGCTTTTTTCCCTCAACCGACTCGTCTGGAAGTCCTATATGGGGTGGTTCAAGATCTGCTGATACACAGGGTGGTCCTTTCTGTCTCAGTACAGAAAAGGATTCAAGGGTTCTACTCGATCTGTTCGTAGTGTGGAAAATGCGATGTTGTCGACGCCCTCCATCCGGGGGATTTTCCGGCATCCTTGACATCTAGGATACATGCTTGCATGTCCCCAGATGCACCAGGCATCAGAGATGCCTAAGTTGGCGGCCGGGGAAGACCACTACCAATGGTGGCTCTCCCCTTTTGGTCTAGCATCGGCACCAAGGGTCTTCACCAAGGTGCTTACCCTGATGCTGGCCCTACTAGACAGCGTGGCATCGCTATCATGGGCAATTTGGACGATCTTCTTCTGAGGGTCACTTCAAACTCAAATCTAGAAGTGAGCAAGTCTATAACCTGTCAGACCCTCTGATGCTTGGTTGGGTGCTGAACACTGTCAGTATTGGTAACCTCCTTCGAGGCGGTACCATAGGCACTATTCACTAGTTCACACGCTAGTGTTACAGAAGGTCAAGTGCCCTTCATCCCTGGATTATTAAAATCCGGGTAAGCCACCTAATCAGGACCTCCCTAGTTGGTGGCCGACATCGCAGGCATTTCTGTATGGGAAGTCGTTCCTTCCTCTTTACTGGATGGTGGTCACGGCGGATGCCTGTCTTCCTGGTTACAGAGCTCAGTCAACCTTGGTCGTTGTATTCCGGAGGAATCCTATTGCAGATCATTGGCCCGTAAACCGGGCGATCTGGCTTTGCCTCTCCACATGGTCTGAGGCTACAAGGGCGTCCAGTCAGAATCCAGTCGGACAAACAGCACAGTGTGGCGTATGTCAAACATCAAGGAGGAACAAGCAGCTCTGCTGCAGCATCGGAGGTCGCTCACCTCCTAATGGGGGCAGAAAGGAGCATACCAGGCCTGTCGGGCCTTATACATTCCGGGTGTGGAAAACTGACAGGCGAACTGCCTGAGTTGCCAGGCTGGACCAAAGAGAATGGTCTTTACACCCGGAGGCCTTTCAGCTCTTTTACCAGAAGGGAGGCACGCCAGTTGTATATCTCCTGGCTCCTCGACTCAATCGGAAGGTATTGAGGTTTGTGGCCAGGTCTAGAGACCCAAGGGCAACATGACGGATGCGTTGGTGGCACCGTGGAGTCAGTACAGGCTAATCTATGCCTTCCTTCCTTCCTCTGAAGCGCTTCCTCATCTGCTTCGCAGACTGTAGGCAGAGAGGATTCCAATGGTCCTAATTGCTCTAGAGTTGCCTTCGGCGTCCTTAGTACGCCGATCTAGTGCGTCTGGTAGCAGATGCCTTTTTGACATCTACCGCCAAGATGGACCTTCTGTCGCAAGGTCCCATACGCCATCCTGTTTTTTACAGTCACTGGCTTAAGGGCATGGCTTGAGAGCCAGGTACTAAGAGACCGGGGCCTGTCACTCGGTATCTCTACCATAAGGAAGATCTACCGTCGCACCTGGAAGACCTACAGATCCAATTGTGAGGAAATGAGGTGGCATCCGCGTACTTATTTGGTTCCAGAGTCCTGCTGTTCTTCAGCAGGGAACGGGCCAAGAATTTTACTTAAGTACAATTAGGGGGCAGGTATCTGCCCTGGCTGTCCTTTTTTCAATGACCCCTGGTGGCCCCCTTCTAGTGAGAACGTTTGTACAGTGGGTTCGGCAGGCAGCCCCTCCGGTCCACCCTCCACTACCTCCGTGGGGCTTGTGTAGCAGACATCTTTTTGGCATCTACCACTGAGAGGACCTGCTGTCGCAGGGTCCCAGACGCAATACTGCTTGCAGGCAATTGCTTCAATGGCATGGCCTCTAAGTGCGTTAGAAACCACTGTTTAAGAACTTCAGGGAAATTCCCTTGTTGACACTTTCTCAGAAACAGCCTTTTAGTGGCTGTTACGCCAGTTAAGACAGGTTTCTGAGCAGGCAGTCTTGTCATGCAAGCCTCCCTATCTGATCATCCACAAGGATAAGGTGGTGCTGCGTCCGCAGCCTTCTTTGCTTCCTTCTCAAGGAAGACATTGTACTGCCATCCTTGTGTCCTCATTCGTCGCTTAAAGAGACGACGTTGCATTCCTTGGACGTTGTCCAAACTCTAAGAGAATGCTTGTCTGGTACTGCTCCGTTGCGGAGTTCAGACTCAGTTTGTTTCGGTGACGGGTCCAAAATAGGGCCCAGCGGTCTTGTCGGCCACCATCTCTAGGTGGATTTGACATATCGGGATCAGGCTTACGCCATGAAGGGTCAAGCGCCTCCCTTTCCCGGCGCATTCGACCAGGGAAAGAGGTACCTCTTGGTGCTATGTCAGTAAGACGGTTGTCTGAGCCGGCAGCCTTATGCAAGGCTCCTTATCTGATCTTCCACAAGGATAGGTGATGCTGCGTCCGCAGCTTTCTTCTTCCAGCTCAAGGAAGACATTGTTCTGCCATCCTTGTGTACTCATCCGTCAAATCCTAGGAGACGACGTATGTTTTGAACGCTGTCTGAGCTCTGAGAGCATCAAGCATCTGTTTTCACAGGTGTAAGACTTGCCCTCCAATGGATCCTCCCGTCCGTTCACACATTCACTAAACTTTCCGAGGAGTTTGTGCATCTTCGGATGCTTCTTTCGGCCGCAAGGTATTGCGGCTGTTTAGAGTTGCAACTCCTCTGTTGAGGAGCTCTGTTTTGTTGGGGGGAAGTTTTAATGCTGTTCCCACCCCTCGTTTTTTTTTTTTTGTAAATTATGTTTTTATTGGTTTTTTCACAGTACAGAAAACAACACTCCACACAGCGTGGAGACAGCCAGCCACAAAATTTGCCGGCGTATACAGTCATAAAACAGAACACAAATTATCACATTAAACCTGTGACACTCCCAACCCCCCCCCAAGACCAACAAATTATACCTCCCCCCCCCCCCCTTGCCTAGATAGGAACACAGATGTCACGGGCCAGCCACCAGATGCGGCCCGCCATGATTGAGAAGTACAGTCCAGTAGCTCCCTGCAAAAACAAGTTAGATAAAGCTTATGAAAGCAGTTCCCCCCTCGCCCCCAAACCCCCCCACCCAGACACAGGACCTCAGGAAAGGAGACACTACCCCATCCCTACAATTTTAATAGATCAATCGGATGCCGTATCTATAGTAGCCATCCAACCCCACCAAACCTTGTCAAATATAGTCAGTGCCCCCCTACTCAAATAAGTGGCTTTATAAAAGGGTATTGCTTTATTGACCAGTGCTTTCCACGCGTCAACAGTAGGAGCTACAGAACACTTCCATGATAGGATGATGCGCTTTTTAGCGTAGTATAACAAAAGCATGAGTAAGGTTCGTATAGCCCTGGTAGTGGCCAGGGGTTCAACCAAATGTAGGAGACAAACCTCAACAGACATGGGGATAGATATAGATGTGACCGACCTAATACAGTCAGAAACGGCCTGCCAGTAGTGTTTAATTGGTGGACACTCCCAAAAGATGTGCATAAAGGTGGCTAAGGGTGCAGAGCATCTCCAGCAGAGAGAGCTCTGCGTCCCATACATCCTTGCCAGTCTTGCCGGAGTAAGATAAACTCTGTGCAGAAACTTATACAGGATCAGTCTGTCCCTACTCAAGACCAAACATTAAAAAGCCGTCCCCCACATGTCATCCCAATCATCTCTGTCCAACCCCGGGGCCACAGCCTCCCAAGCATCTCTGCAGGGTCTGAGTAGGAAAGCAGTTTCTGGGAACAGGTCTTTGTAAAAACTGGAAACTGGTTTTGATAGAGATTCGCTGCGCGCCAATAGCTCAAGATCACTGGGCTCCAGGCTAAGGGTCCCCCCAAACTGCGAGTGAAAGGCATGCCTCAACTGCAGATACCTGAAAAAATGGGAGTTGGGTAAATCATACTTTTGTTTCAGTTCATCAAAGGACAATAGGGTACCATCGGACACAACATGGGCCAAAAGCTTAATTCCACACCTCGTCCAAACCGCCGGATCCGGGTAGCAGAAAAAATGTGGTAGGTTAGGGTTCCTCCACAAGGGGAGACTAGGCGATAATCTAGTAGAGCTAGGTGACCGCAATCCCTGGACCACAGCCCAGGCCCTCATCACTGAGCGCATGGAGTGTGTCAAAGGGTAAGGAGCCCTCAGGCCCCTGTAGACCAAATGAGACAATGCCTCATAAGAGCCCACACAGGCAGCCTCCAGGGATACAGACGTATCATCCGGAGGAACAGTTAACCAGCGGTGGGCCACCGCTGATTGCCCAGCCAAAAAATATTTATGGAAGTTAGGGACTGCAAGCCCGCCCTCCCCACATGGCTGCTGCAAAATCGCCAATTTAAGGCGAGGGACGCCTCCCCGCCACAAAAAGGAGGAAATCATGGTATCAATGGGTTTAAAAAGGGACTTGGGAATCCACACTGGAGAATTTCTAAGGGTATATAGCAATAGTGGCAGAACCTTCATCTTGATCAAATTGATTTTCCCTATGAGGGACAATGGGAGATTTTTCCAAGCCTGAAATTTTTTAGATATTGCAATGAGTAGCGGAGAGATATTGAGATTAACAAAGTCCGTCACAGAGTTAGTGATCTGGAGCCCTAAGTATTTAATTTGGGAGACCCACTGCAAAGGAGCGTCGGGATCAGCCCGGTCAGGGACAGGGTGGGAGCACAGGGGAAGTATCTTAGACTTCGTCCAGTTAACCCGGAGCCCAGAGACTGCAGCAAATTTTTCCAAAAGTGACAACGCCGCCCGTAGAGAAGGCCCAGTATCTCTGATAAACAACACTAAGTCATCCGCATAAAGTGCTGTGGTTTCAGTTAGTGTGCCCACGCAGATGCCCTGGATTTGGGAGGAAGAACGTAGCGCAATCGCCAGAGGCTCCATGACGAGAGCAAACAGGCCGGGTGAAAGCGGACACCCCTGCCTGGTGCCCCTGGACACCGGAAAAGTCCCAGACACCCCTCCATTAAAGTAACCGGGTGGTCATACAACGAAATCCATTTAAGGAACCTGGGGCCGAACCCCATGCGTTGCAGGACATAGGTCATATAACCCCAATCAATGGAGTCAAAGGCCTTTTCCAGGTCAAAGAACACCAGAGCCCCCCCGAAGACACCCCAGCCCCCAACTGTGTGTGAGTAAACACCCGTCTCAGGTTTATATCAGTGGCTTTCTGGGGCATGAATCCAGTCTGGTCAGGCGATACCAAGAGGTGTATAATTCCCATCAGTCTATTAGCTATCATTTTGGTGAGGATTTTCAGATCCATATTTAAGAGCGCTATGGGTCTATAGGAAGAACAGCAGAGAGGGTCCTTATCGGGTTTGGGGAGTAACACAACATGCGCCTCGTAGAAAGATGCCGGAAGGTCCCCTAAGTCAAAACAGTCACTATATAGTTTTAAGAGTCTGGGGGATAAAACATCCAAATACTGCCTATACCACTCTGCCGGGAGTCCATCCGGGCCCGGCGACTTAGAGTTAGGGAAAGATGCAATGGCAGACGCCAATTCTTTGTCCGTGAAGGGGGCCTCCAGACTGGCCACCACCTCCTCGGACAACTCCGGGATCCGAAGGGGACCCAGCAGGTCAGTCAGGTCCCGGTGGTCATATGGTGGGATAGCTGAATAAAGTTCCGAATAGTAGGACACAAAGGCCTGCATTATGCCCCCACTATCTCTTATTATGGTCCCATCTGGGGAAGAGACACACGGGACGACGGTATGCGCCCTAGTGTCCGCAGAGAGGTACGCCAACAGCCTCCCATTCTTATCGCCCCTCTCAAACAATTCTTCAGCCCTACTCTTGCGAGTGCAGTGGGTCAAGTCCTGAAAATGTACCAGAAGGGCCCTCCTAGCCATTTGCAGCTCAATCAGAGAAGCGGGGGAAGGCGCATTGGCATGCGTCTGTGCGCACAGAAGTTCATGGGCCTGCAACTCCTCAGATTTTGAGTTTTTCTCCATCCTAGCAGCCTTTATGGCCGACACATATGCCCCTCGTGTAGACACTTTAAACGCGTCCCACACCACCGGCCCACCCGCTGAGCCCTCATTATGCTGCCAATATTCCTGCAAATGAGGTGAAACCAGGGCCTCGACGGAGGGTTCGTCCACCCAACCAGGGTGTAGCCTCCATACCCTCCTGCGGCCCCGAGCAGCACAAGTCATTGCCACCCACAAAGGGGTGAGGTCAGAAAGACCCCCGGCCAGATAACGGACCTCCTCAACGTGGGGCAAGAGAGCAGGGTTGGCAAATGCCAAATCAATACGGGAAGAGGAGGTACTGACGTGGGAAAGATAGGAGTAACCTCTTTCACCAGGATGCTTCCACCGTCAGACCTCCTCCAAAGCCGCCGCGTCTGCCCAAAGCCCCAGGTCAAGGTTCCGCGCCCTATTTGGATTTGAGGAATCCAAGGAGTAATCAAGAACATTATTAAAATCCCCAGCCACAAATAGCCTCAGGGGGCCAAATGCGGCCACCTTGTCCAGGACCTGATAGAGAACCTCGTTTCTAAAGGGAGGGGGGACATAGACATTAACTATTGCAATTAATTGAGACTCAACAGTGAGGACCACAATAGCATAACGGCCACCCGGATCCGTCACCACATGTTCAATGTTACATACCAGTTTCTTATGGATTAAGATAGCCACCCCTCTCGCATAAGAGGAGTAGATGGAGTGTATGGCCCTCTGTATCCAGTTCCTGTTAAGGGACAGTATCCTAGAGCCCATGAGATGGGTCTCTTGTAAAAGGATAATGTGGGGACCAAGGGTTTTAAGATATTGCAGGACCAGCGAGCGTTTAAATTTAGAGTTCAACCCACGGACGTTCCATGAGATAAGTGTTAGGTCACTCATCACGTTGAAGAGAATACAATATGGGGGAAGGAGAAGAGCACCAGACAGGGGAGGCCGGAGGGGGGAGAACCTGAACACAGAGAGCCACGGACCACCATATAACAGCAGTTGCACAATAGGAACCATACTAGGCAAGGTACCCACCCATCTGCACCAGCTTGTGAAGCAGGGCGCAAGCGGGGTAAAAAAAATAACCCCAAACAACAAAAAGGAAAAAGAAAAAAAGCAAAACAGTCCAAAAAATTAACAGTTCAACATCCCAACGCCCTGTTTGCTCTAGGCGAACCAAATCAAAAACACGCCCGAGAAACTTTGTTCCCAGAAACCAGAGAAACAGTAGTGGATAGTTCAGAGAGTTCATCCACTCAGTAGGGGGTCACTTCCAGCGGACACGTAGTATCATCCAGCAGGGCTCCCGATGATGAACGGACCAAAGACCCCGGGTAGTAGACACAGTGCCCTCCCCCCAAAAAAAGGTAATTGCAGCTAGATGACCGCACAGTATCGGATATTCATGTTGGAAACAACAACCACTTGTCCCAGCAAGGGGACACGCAGTTCCAGAGTCAGGATTCACAACCAACCTGTCACTTGCACACCTCTCTAGGCAATGGAGTCTAGCCATTCCGCCACCTCCACAGGGGAATCAAAAAATTTTGAAGAGCCATGATGAATAACCTTTAGACGACTCGGATACAGCATACTGTAGACCAGGTTCTTCTCCCTCAATCGCTTGCGGACATCCGTGAAAGAGCGCCTTTTCTTCTGTAAATCCGGAGAAAAGTCAGGATAGAGATGTATGATAGCATTATCATTTTTCAATTCCTGATGCTTGCGGGCCTCCGCCAGGATCAGATCCCTGTCTCTGAAGTTAAGCAGGCGGACCAGAAACGCACGCGGCCATGCGCCGGCAGGCCTCCGACCAGTGGGCACTCTATGGGCACGTTCCACAACATATACTGGTGACAGGTTCTGCAGGCCAAGGAGTTGTTTAAAAAAAGTCTCTGCAAATACAACAGGGTTGGGGCCCTCCGCACCCTCAGGGAGCCCCACCACCCGTACATTATTGCGCCTGAGGCGATTCTCGGCGTCCTCAGAGCGCGCCATAAGGACTTTAACCTGCTGCTGTTGCTCAGACACGGAGCGCAATGTGGTGGCGGTGGTGTCCTCCACAGCAGATAAGCGGTGTTCTGCTTCCGTAAGTCGGCCCCTGAACTTGTCCATGTCCTGCCTAATAAGCCCACACTCGATGGCTAGGGTATCAATCTTACCCTCCACAGAGGCCTTACTGTCTGCAAGGGCCGCCAGGATCGCCGCGGTGGACTGCTCCCCCAAGGGTTCCGGATCCTCACGAGATGCTGCCGAGGCTCCCTCCAGAGCAGATGTCCCGAGAGCCGCCATCCCTGGGTCCGTCTGTACCGCAATAGAGCTCAGAGACAGGGAGATGGCAGGCAAGATGGCCGCCGCACGAATGACAAGCGGCGAAAGATGTCCGGATTTCGCTGCTGACTTCTTAGCCAATTTACGTTTCCCAGTCATGGGGAGGACCGGGGTGTCCCCCCAGACCACAGCCCGGTGCTTGCTGAGCAGGATGGCAGGGGAATAGAAGGATTAAGGCGGATTAAGTGGACGGATGGCGGGAGCCTATGCTGCACACGTCCTTCCTCGCTCACATCCCGGCCACGCCCCCCCACCCCTCGTTTTTTGACACTGCTTTGGGACGTCCCACTTGTCAATTGGAAGCTGTGTCGGTCCATGAACGAAAGAGTAAATAGGATTTTTTACTCACCGTAAAATCCTTTTCTCTGAGTTCATGGACCGACACAGCACCCACCACTCCTTTTTGTTTAAGTTTGTACTGCTTTTTGACGAATTGATCTGCGAGATGCAGAGTGAGGGGATATACCCAGAGGGTCCGCCCCCTGGGCGGTACTGTAGAAGGTGGGATGCAACACTTTTTACAAGTTTTTTTTTTTTTCTGCCTAGTCCCTCCTAATTAACGGATAATTAACGGATAATATCCACTTGTCAATTGGAAGCTGTGTCGGTCCATAAACTCAGAGAAAAGGATTTTACGGTGAGTAAAAAATCCTTTTTTTCCCTTCCACTTCACAATTATGTGCCACTTTGTGTTGGTCTATCGCATAAAATCCCAATAAAATACATTTACTTTTTTAGTTGTACATGACAACTGAGTAATAAAACGTATTGTCCCGAGCCTCTGGGTGTCTAATTCTCCAAGCAGCCACTAGTTGATCTAATAATCTCTTTATTTCATTCTGCCTTTGAGCTGGGAATCTGGGGGAAACCCCCCTAGTATCTACCCGTCAATCTATACACATTAAGATCTCCTGCAACTATAAGTTTCTCTTCTTTTAAATACCATCAGTTTTTTAAAGTTTCTCTCAAACTTATCTGGTTCTCTATTTCAGTGTTTCTCAACTCCAGTCCTCAAGGCGCACCAACAGGTCATGTTTTCAGGATTTCTCTCAGATGAAACAGCTGTGGTAATTACTAAGGCAGTACTGATTACATCCCCTGTGCAAAATAATGGAAAGCCTGAAAAAATGACCTGTTGGGGCGCCTTGAGGACTGGAGTTGAGAAACCCTGCTCTATTTGGTGAGTAAATACTTTGAAAGTACAGACCGTATTATACAATCTCCCCTTTTATAAAAAGAAACCTTCCCTCCCGGTCTGCCAGCTGCTCCTTTACCACAAATACCATACTGCTATCAAATCCAATGGCTACTCCTCATGAGCGGCTCAATGTTAAGTTCCCATAAATCCAATCTGAAGCATGTGTAATATGTGTTTCCTGAAGACAAAACCACATTTGCTCCATGGTAATGCAGTTCTTTATTGACCTTATACTTTTTACTAGGGGTATTTAAGCCTCTTGTGTTTTATAGGTCACTAGATTTATTGTAACCATAGTTCATCTTGAGGGGCAGCTGTCAGACCCTTTTTCCCCACATAGGATCCTGAGGAAGTAGGGGAGAGAGGAAGAAAAAAAGATCCCCCCCCCCCCGGGACATCAACCCTGTAGAGAGCTGAACAAGTTTCCACACTTTGTTCAATGCACGGATCTGGTGGCATTTATCTAGACGTCGCCCCGTGTCCATACCGTCAGAGGGGCGATTACTCCTGGCACTTCTAACCCATCCGTTAAACCCCCAGACCCACCAACCCGTCTCACCACCCTGCCGGTTTCCTTTTTATTTCCTTCCTACCTGCCTCTTATCAATCACCTCCCGCTAATCTTATCTGCATGTGTCAATCTATAAGGCTGCCAAGAGCAGCGGGCCTGCATCATTTAAATAAAGGAGGGCACCGTCCGCATACAAGGACCATTTCTCCGCCAGTCGTCCCACCCGCAGGCCCTTGACCTCGGAAGAATCCCTAATTACAATAGCCAGGGGTTTCAAGGCCAGAGCAAACAAGGAGGGAGATGAGGGGCATCCCTGCCGCATACCTCCTGTAAAGCAAAAACGCATTTGATAACCAGTAGTTAGTGCAGACCTGGGCCCTATAAAGCAACTGAAGCCAATGGCGGTATTTAGGGCCAAATCCATAGCGCCCCATGACCTCCCAGAGGTAGACCTATTCTACCGAGTCAAATGCCTTCTCAGCGCCAAGTGAGGCGATGACTCTAGTGTTTAGTTTGTCATGTGGTAAGATGTGGAAAGATTAAGGAAAAGGCAAATTAAGTTAATATCCATTTGCTTACCTGGCATGAATGCCCGTCTGATCAATATGGTTCAGATCTTCAATAATGGTCGAGAGGCGGTTGGCCAAGACCTTCGCCAAGATCTCTGCATTAACATTTAGAAGAAAAATTCCTGGGGATCCCTGCCGGGTTTGGCAATCAATACAATAACTTCCTCCTTTAAGGATTCGGGGAGTGTCGAGATGACAGGTCAGAAAAAGGGTCCTAAGCTTGGGAGCTACAGTTTCTACAAAATTAGAGTAAAATTCAGTAGGGAGACCATCAGAACCAGGAGTCTTACCTGCCTGCAATCGCCCAATAGCAGTCTGTATCTCCTCCAGAGAAATATCCACATCTAGGCATTCTCTATCTGCCATGGCCAATGTTGGGAACTTGATTTGAGTCTAAAAAAGTACCTAGTATGTAAGAAATAATAATAAAAAGATTTGATCAAAAAAAAAAAGTACCTAGTTCACTCTGTGAATAAATAACTTTGGACGCATAAAGATCTCTAAAGAACTGCATAAAATGATAAGATCTGGGCTAAAAGTGGATATCCATATGCATCCCGAACACTAGCTATGAGTCGTAGGACTTTGACTCTGCCAGCCAGGCTAGCAAGCAGGTATTTTTGTCACCATATTTAAAGACTTTTTGTTGGGAATATAACAGGTCCTTTTGAGTATTTTCCACACGGAGAAGGGAAAGTTGTCTGAGTAGGCTACCAGGCCTGATACCTATACGAGGTCGAAGAGGAAATTTACTCCGTCTCCAACCCAGCCGCCTCAGCCTCCAGAAATTCTAATGAGGGAGACGCCTCCCTCTGAAGCGCTGCAATCCGAGAGATATATGCACCTCTGACCCAGGGTTTAAATGAGTTCCACAGCATCAAAGGAGATTAAGTGTCCCCTTTCAGATAGGCTCCTGCAATCGATCATCCATTGCCCAAAACCTGGATAAACGTCACAACCTAGAACCCGCGGGGTTTGAAAGGGAAATGGTTAGACTGAGTGGAGTATGGTCAGGCAAGCCTCGTGAGAGTATACGTGCCTCTGTGACCCAATGGAGGGCACTGGAAGAGACAAAGGCCAGATCCAACCATGACAGGGTTTTTAAGGTCGAGTGACAGGTGTAATATCTGTAGTGTCTGGGTGAAAATGCCGCCAGACATTCACCAAGGCAAAGGTGGAAGCCCACTACATTAAGGCAGATACCCCCCGCAGTCTATCCAGATCTGGGCAAGGAACCAAATTTAAAGTCACCCATCCAAAATATAGCTGATGTGTCATAACCTAAAACTACTTGCATGTCGCCATTGAATATTGTTACTGATGCCGGGGGTGGCAGATCAAGAACCACATTTTTGTCATAATACAGGTGTGTAGTATAACATATCTCCCATCCAGGTCCGTATGCACCTCTATTACTCGAAATAGTAAGGCCCTCCGTACTAAAATACTTACTCCCCGGGCATAGTTGGAATATGTCGCATGAAACTGCACGCTAACCCAGGGCCGCCGAGACCTTTGATTCTGGAGCCCTGGAGGTTGGTCTCCTGCAGTAAACAATTGTACTTTTGAAGACATTTCACTACTGGGGAAAGTTTCACCCCCAAATTAAAGGAGTTGTAAAGGCTTAAGATTTTTTTATCTTGATGCATTAAGATAAAAAAAACTTTTGTGTGTAGCAGCCACTTCAGCCCCCCCCCCCCCTTAAATGTCTCTCCAGCGATGTCCACGTATGTCTAAGCCGTCCGGAACACTCCACCTGATTGCCTGAAACACTGCAGTGGCGACATTGGCTCCTGCTTCTGTCTGTCAGGCAGCCAATCGGAACAGAGGGGGCGGGGTTGGGGCTCTGTGTCTGAATAGACACATGGAGCTGTGACTCGGCTCCAGTACCCCAATAGGAAGCTGCTGACTGTGGGTGCACTCGATAGGAGGGAGAGCCAGGAGCAGCAAAAAGGACCCGAGGAAACAAAGAACTGCCTTCACCTGGTTGAAGGATTTTCTGAGCTTCTGGGTCTCAATAGAGAAGTCAGGGAAAATGAGCAGTTGGCCATTTTGGTATTGCACTTCTCACTGAATTCTGGCAGAGCAAAGCACCTCATCTCTATCCTGAAAATTGAGAAGCCTCAGAATAAACGTACGTGGAGGGGACCCTGCAGGCCTAGGTGGAATACTATGCACGCTCTCAACAGTGTAGTAAGGAGAGAATTGGGCATTCGGCAGCAGGGTGCACAGCAGGTCCTCCCCAAACACTGTAGGGTTTAGTGCCTTCTACTCCTGATAATCCCACAATATGAAGATTGTTTCTCCTGTTGCGGTTATCCTCATCATCTGCCTTATATTTCAGTACTTTGAGCTTGGTTTGTAAGGTGCGGAGAGCAGAGGAGTTTTCAGTGACAGTGTCCTCGGCCCTACACGCTGCTCCATCTGACACGCGAGACCGGAGCTTGTTAATGTCCTGCCTGATGAGACCCATATCAAGCTGCACCACCTCGATGCGGTGAGCGTGGCCTGGCATGTGGCAATCGCTGACATTATGTCCATAACAAAGCCCGGCTGAGAAGAGGCATCCAGCTCCGGAGGCTGTTTGCAATGCCATGTTGGTTCTCCACGTGGTGCGATGCTCCACGAGGGAGGGAGGGAACAGGGTCTGTACCTCCTCGATTGGCACGAACCGGAGCTTCTTTCCTCTTCCAGGGGTCACTCCGGACGAACGGCGTCTCATCTGGACAAAGATTCAATAGTAGCAGGCTGTAACAGGGCCCAGGAGGATAAAATAGGCTTATCCAGCAGAGCTCCGAGATCTGCAGCCGCTAAGGTGGCCGTCTTGGATGCGCCCCCCCAAGAAACCTTTTTTTATCTTTTACAACTCCTTTAAAGTGGTTGTAAACCCAATTTTTTTTTTTTTTTTTTTAAACCTGCAAGACAAAGGCATAATGAGCTAGTATGACTAGCATACTAGGTCATTATGCATTACTTACCCTAGATCGAAGCCCCCAAATCCGTCCTCATTTCCCCTTCTCCGCCATCTCTCCCAGAGGTTACTTCTGGGTATCGCCGCTCCGGCTCTGTGATTGGCCTGAGCAGCGATGACGTCACTCGGCACATGCTGTGATTGGGTGTAAAAGCCGGCATTTACAGTGCCCCGAACTGCCGCACTCTGTAAATAAACGATTTATTTCCAAAATTTCAAAATAAAATCCAAAATTAATCCATAAATTCAAAAAATCCAAAAACAGGCAAAACAGAAAACTGACATGCAGGGATGGATGGCTGACGCGTTTCACATCAAAGTAGATGCTTACTCATAGTCATTAATTTTTGGATTTTATTTTGAAATTTTGGAAATAAATCGTTTATACAGTGCGGCAGTCCAGGGCTCCTTTCTTTTCCATGCATCAGTGCAGAGCCAGCACCTGTTCCAGTATCAGGGCGGGAGCATTTTGAAAGCCCTACAGCTTAAAAGAGCGGTACAACCCTTCATTTACAGTGCCCCTGCGGCGGTGTGTACGACGCGCATGCGCCGTACACAGCGGTGTACTTTTTTGCAAATATCTCCTAAACCTTGTAGGTTTAGGAGATATTGCAAACACCTTAATCTAGGCTTACCTGTAGGTGCAAGTTTCAAGAGTGGGTTTACAACCACTTTAAGGAGTGTTCTTCAGTTATTTATCTGTCTCATTTGACGAGTAACTCCAGAAAGTTCTAAAATATCTGCTAGATCAACTTACAAATAAAAATCACTGTGTGTATTTGCAGACTGATATTAATTTGCCATACCTGACTATGGATGCTTCTGGACCAAAACACTTAAACATGAAGCTAACTCGTTCCCAGTTTGAAGGGATTGTGGCTGATTTAATTAAAAGAACCATTTCGCCAAGCCAGAAAGCTATGCAAGATGCAGAGGTCAGCAAAAGTGACATTGGTGAAGTTCTTCTAGTTGGTGGAATGACCAGAATGCCAAAGGTAAGCTTTAAACTTCTTTGTTATCTTATTTGACTATTAAGTTGGCCATAGAATTTTAAACGAAAAGTCTTAGGCCAGCCTTACACAAGCAAATTTCTTTCCTGAAACCCATGGCTGCAGGAAAGACATTTGCTCCAATTCCCCCTTTAACACAGTGTTAATGCAGGAATCCCTCCTGCCGGGCCATCGTCTTCTCCCAGAGGGGGCGGCTTCTCTGAGAAGACCGTGATTATTTCAAGTGGCTCTAGCAGTCGCTATCAATAATTGCAGGTAAAACCCGGCATGCTGGTTGTACCTAAGTTGATTGATCAACTTGGTACATTCAGCCTGCCCATAGAGTTAGAATCTCAATTCTCAGATTTTAAAACAAGTATGGCCTGCCTTAGGAAAAATTGTACACAATTTCTCAGAACACTCGAATGTCATTCGAAAAGATGTTTGCATTTAACATCTCATTTTGGAATGAAAAAACGTTATCAGATGAAAGCCACATGCATGGTTAGAAATTTTTGATCCTGCTTCTTTGACTTTTTTCTCGTCACTGGTGTCAAAAAAAAATGTCATGACCCACTGATTAGAAAAACAAACTTTCTTAGAACATTCTTTTTCATAACCATTTTTGTTTGAATTTCTACCCATCAATGGCCAGCTTAAGTTTTTAAGAAAAGTATAAAATGGAAGATTACAATTTTTATGTGGTTTCATTTAGGTCCAACAAACCGTGCAAGACTTGTTTGGCCGTGCTCCAAGCAAAGCTGTAAATCCAGATGAAGCTGTGGCTATTGGTGCTGCTATTCAAGGTGGTGTATTAGCTGGTGATGTGACTGATGTTCTGCTGTTGGATGTCACTCCTCTCTCTCTTGGAATTGAAACACTTGGTGGAGTCTTCACAAAGCTAATAGGCCGAAACACAACCATTCCAACAAAGAAGAGCCAGGTAAAAATATAATGCAACGGGAATAAATTAAGTTACACTCCATAGGGACAATGTAGTGGTGAGCTAGGAAGAGCAAAAAAGCTATAATTTCTGCAATTTTTAGAAAGCACAGTACTGAATAATTTTAAACAGAAGACTTATTACTTGCCAATGTCTTAATGCATACTATAGGCCTGCTTATGCTGGGTACGACAAACACTCCGACATTGGGAGCACATGTTCCCTATGAGAGCCATCTTAACTGGTCCGACTTTGAAAAAGGTTACTGCACTACTTTGATCCTACTTCAGCTCATTGAAACTCATTGAAATCAGATCAACGTCCTAACTGATCTGAATTTAGCATGCAACTTGTGCTCTGAGGATCTTGAAGGGGAACCCTACGCCACATAAAAAAAATGCAGAGTCCCCCCTCCAAGATTTTAAGGGGTAGCCCACAAACGGATTGGTCCCCCAAAATCCATACCAGACCCTTTATTCGAGCACGCGGCCTGGCAGGTCAGGAAAGGGGGTGGGCACGAGCGAGCCCACCCCCCTAACCACACCAGGCCACATGCCCTCAACATGGGGGAGTGCTTTGGGGCAGAGGGCCATCTGCTACCCCCCCCCCCCCCCCCACAGCACCTTGTCCCCATGTTGATGGGGACAAGGGCCTCTCCCCGACAACCCTGGCCGGTGGTTGTCGGGGTCTGCCGAGGGGCACTTATCAGAATCTGGAAGCCCCCTTTAACAATTGGGCCCCCAGAAACCCGCGCCCTACCTCCGTTTTTTTTCTCCTCACGCTGAAAGCTTAAGGAGAAAAAAAAGCCGATCGCCGGCTTATGTTCAAGGGACATCGGTCCAGAAGAGGAAGGAGGCACATCTGCCTCATCTGTGCCCACAAATTACCGCCTGCCAGCGCCACCTATCAATGCCCTTCAGTGCCACCTCTCAGTGCCCACCAGTGCCGCCTTATTGGTGCCCATCAGTGCAGCCCATCATTGGTGCCCATCAGTGCAGGCTATCTGTGCCCATCAGTGCAGCCTTATCAGCGTACATCAATGAAGGAGAAAAATTACCTGTTTGCAAAATGTTATTCAAAAAAATAATTTGTCTTTTTATAAATTTTTTTAACAAAAAAGAAAACCGCAGAGGTGATCAAATACCACCAATAGAAAGCTCTATTTGTGGGGGGAAAAAAGGATAAAAATTTCATTTGGGTACAGTGTTGTATGACCGCGCAATTGTCATTCAAAGTGCATCAGCGCTGAAAATTGGTCTGGGCAGGAGGGGGATTTAAGTTCCCAGTAAGCAAGTGGTTAAACAAGAACTTAACTTGTCCTGTAGATCACGCGCAGGGCTTGAAAGACCCTGTTGACAAGAGATTGGAGTCATTATTAAAGGCTTCCTTTTCTTTGGCCACTTCAGCCATTCAGCCAGCTGTTGCATCAATAATTTGGATCTGCCAATCCATAAAGGATCAGGTCAAACGGTCTGATGGGCCTAACCAGGGAGATGATTTGCCTGAAAATAAGACCGGCATTCCTCGAGTGCTGTGTTTTTGCTGTTGATGCCTTAAAAGTATTAAATACAACAGGTTTATCGTTTTGGCTCTCTTGTGTGTACATATGCGCAGACTTTTGTGGCTTAAAAACTGGTCAGCCGAGCTTCCTTGTGAAAAGTTATTGTCAGGTTTCCCTTTTCATGGGAACGTTTGATCATTTGGACAAATATATCCAAAAGAGCACTAGGGCCAGGGGCAATGCCAGGGCCAGAAAAAGCCCTGTGTCCAAAACTCTTCTAAACCCAGCACCAAGCCCTCCTTTTGAGGGGATGCCCCCACTCCATCGAGCGGGGGGAAGGCTGCTGCACGTTGCGGACATTTGGAGAACAATAGTTCAGGACAAGTGGGTCACCTCAATTATATCTTGCGGTTTCATGCTGGAGTTTTGGGGGGTTCCCCCTCAGGTTTTTAAGATCCAGCATTCCCTTTGATCCTCCAAAAAGAAACTTGTCGATTCATCATCTAGTGTATCAAGGAGTGATTGTAGAGGTTCCTGTATCCGAAAGGGGCACAGGGTTTTACTGGAACCTGTTTACGGTTCAAAAACCAAATGGCAACACAAGGCCTATTTTGGACCTAAGATCCCTGAAAAAGTATCCACTGATAATAATTTTTTGATGGAGTCTGTCCGCTCAGTAGTAGCCTCACTCCAGAGGGGAGAATTTTTAGCCTCCATTGATATAAAATACATGTATTTACACGTACCTATCTTTCAGCCTCATCAGAGGTTTCTATGTTTTTCAGTAGAGGAACGTCATTTTCAGTTTGGCTCTAACCTTCAGGCTTGCTACAGCTCCCCGGGTGTTCACAAAGGTCCTAGCACCAGTACTGGGTCTTTAAGGGCCCAAGGGATCCTGGTGCTCGGGTATCTGGACAACCTCCTGTTCCAAGATCGCTTATTACAGGCTCTAGAACAGAGCATAACATGCACAGTGCGGTATTTGAAAAGCTTAGGCTGGATCATAAATACCGAAAAGTCGGCCTTGAAACTAACTCAAAGTCTAAAATATTTAAGTCTGATCCTAGATACGGTCCAAGCAAGAGTGTGCTTGCCACCTGTAAGGATTTGTGCCCCGAAGGATCAGGTGCGTCAGATAAAGGGCACCAGATAACCCTCCTTTCGGCTCTGTATGAGTCTTCTAGGGAGGATGGTATCCTCCTTTGAGGCAGTGCCCTATGCCAGTTCCATTCCAGGCCTTTACAACAGAAGAGGACAAGCCCTTGATTATCCAAATGTGCTTATCTCCTCGGGCACGCTTAAAGCTGAGTTCCACCCAAAAGTACTTTGGTGGAACTTCCGCTCATCGGATTCCTCTCCTCCGGTGCCACAATTGGCACCTTTTGAGGGGGACAGGATACCTTTTTGACAAGTATCCCTTCCTACTTCCGGGAGTCCGGGCCGGAGCCCGTGATATCAGTGCAGGTCTCCCCCAGCCACCGGGTCAGTAGAAGAGGAGAGCGGGCCTCATGCATGCGCAGTAGGGTTTCCCGGCGTGAAGCCGAAAGGCTACACTGCCGGGGTACCCTTTCCTGCAATGGTAGCGGCAGCACCCGACAGCTGATGGAAACGTCAGCTGCGGGTATCAACATCGCTGGACTCCAGGACAGGTAAGTGTCCATTTATTAAAAGCCAGCAGTTGCAGTATGTGTAGCTGCTGATTTTAAATTTGTATTTCTTTGGGTGGAACACCGCTTTTAAGCCTAAACTGGTAGTTGCAGGATCAGAACCTGCGAAAGGAAAAATCCTTCTACCCCGTAACATGGAGAGTACCCGCTACAGATGCCAGTCTCTCTCAGGCTGGGGATCGAGCCTAGAAGGGCTCACAGCTCTGGGGAAATGGTCAGGGTCAGAGCAGATTCTGCCCATCAACGTCCTAGAATTAAAGGCAGTACGTCTGGCCCTACACTGCTGGATGGTGGAGCTTCAGGACTGTCCTATCAGAGTTCAGTCCGACCATGCCACTGCAGTGGCCTATATAAACCACCAAGGCGGTACCAGGAGTCGTTCAGCTCTGAAGGAGGTGAAACGCACACTAGCCTGGGCAGAGGAACATGTGCCGATTCTATCGGCAGTCCATATTCCTGGAGTAGAGAATTGGAAGGCAGAATATCTCAGTTGCCAACAGATCTGCCTGGGGGAAGGGTCCCTACACCCAGGGGTGTTCCAGGACCTCTGGCCAACATGGGGATGGACGGAGGTCGACCTACTGGCATCCAGGTTCAAAACAAGCTACAGCAGTTTGTGTCTCGAACAAGAGGTCCTCTGACAATCGGAGCAACTGCTCTGGTAGTTCCATGGAGCCGGTACTCCCTGGTTTATGCTTTCCCTCCGATACCTCTCCTTTCACATTTGTTCCGCAGGATTCGGAGAGAGCGGGCTCCAGTCATTCTGGTGGCCCCAGCCTGGCCCAGAAGGCCCTGGTTACCGGAGATTGACAATAGACTGGCCATGGACGCTTCCACGTCACCCCCGATCTACTGTCTCAAGGTCCTATATTCCGCCCCAATTTACAATCTCTAAATTTGATGGCATTGCTATTGAAGCCATGGTGTTGAAGGACTGTGGCATCTCAGGATCAGTGGTGTCTACCTTAGTGAATGCTAGAAAAGCTGTCACTAGGAAGATCCATCATAAGGTCTGGCAGACTTATAGTGCTTGGTGTGAAGCCCAAAAAAATAAATGTTATCCTCGGAAATACGTGATTGGGGAATTCTTTTCTACAGTCAGCTGTGGAAATCAGATTGGCTTTGAAGTACAATCAGATGTCAAGTTTTGGCCCTGTCAGTGTCCTTTGGGACTTTAACTTGGTGTGGTCTGTGTTACAGAAGCAACCATTTGAACCTATTAAGGAAATTCCATTAGATTTGGTGTCACGCAATCTAGCCTTATTGATGGCTATCACCACTGCTATAAGGGTGTCGGGAGTTGGCGGCGGCCCTTTCATGCAGGGAACTGTACTTGATCCTTCACACGATAGGGTCATGTTATGACTTGTTCCATACTTTTTGCCAAAGGTGGTGTCAGCCTTTCATTTAAATCAGGACATTATTTTGCCGCCTTTTTTCTCTCAGCCTCGTTCGGCGGAAGAGAGACGACTGTGTTCTTTGGACATGGTCTGGGCAGTTGAGATTTATTTCTCTAGGTCTGCGGAGATCCGAGGATCAGATTCCTTTTTTGTTTTACCAAAAGGACCCAAGAAGGGGCAGGCAGCTTCCAAAGCTTACATTGCTAATTGGGTCCGCCAATTGGTCATTCAGGCCTACAGTCTGAAACTTAAAGCTCCTCCCTTTAGGGTGAGTGCTCATTCTACCAGGGGTGTAGGAACCTCCTGGGCTTTTGGCCATCAGGTATCTGTGGCTCAGATTTGTAAGGCTGCTACCTGGTCTTCAGTGCATATGTTCACAAAATTTTATCAAGTGGATGTTCGAGCAGCTGAGTATTCGGCTTTTGGCCGCAGTGTACTGCGGGCTGCCGTATAAGTTCTGATGGCTATTGTTTGGCTGGGTGTCTCCCTCCCCTTAAGGCTATTTCTCTGGGATGTCCCAGTAGGTAATGAATATTAGCCTGACTCTGTGTCCCATGATGTCCTCAAAAGGATTTTACAGGTAAGTATGATGAAAAAATGATCTAAACCATTCCATTGTAGCTCTGGTTTTATGTTTAGGGTCGTTGTCCTGCTGGAAGGTGAACCGCTGCCCCAGTTTCAAGTTTTTCCAGACAGGTTTTCTTCTAAGTTTGGCTCCATCCATTTTCCCATTAACTCTGACCAGCTTCCCTGTCCCTGCTGAAGAAAAGCATCCCCCCAACATGATCCTGCAACCAACATGTTTCACAATAGGGATGGTGTATTCAGGGTGATGTGCAGTGTTGGTTTTCTGCCACACACAGCGTTTTTTGCTTTTAAGCCAAAAAGTCAAATTTTGGGCTCCTCTGACCAGAGCACCTTCTTCCATGTTTACAGTGTCCCCCACATGGCTTCTCCCAATATGTAAACAAGACTTCTTATGGCTTTCTTTCAACAATGGCTTTCTTCTTGCCACTCTTAAAGGCCAGATTTGTGGAGTGTGTGTCTAATAGTTGTCCTGTGGACAGATTCTCCCGTCTGAGCTGTGAATCTCTGCACCTCCTCCAGAGTTACCATGGGCCTCTTGGCTGCTTCTCTAATAATCTCCTTGCCTGGCCTGTCAGTTTAAGTGGACAGCCATGTTTTGGTTGGTTTTCAGTTGTGCCATACTCTTTCCATTTTTGGATGATGGATTGAACAGTGCTCTGTGAGATGTTCAAAGCTCGGGATATTTTTTTTTTATAACCTAATCCTGCTTTAAACTTCTCCACAACTTTATCCCTGACCTGTCTAGTGTGTTCCTTGGCCTTCATTATGCTGTTTGTTCACTAAGGTTCTCTAACAAACCTGAGTGCTTCACAGAACAGCTATATTTATACTGAGATTAAATTACACACAGGTGGACTCTATTTACTAATTAGGTGACTTCTGAGGGCAATTGGTTCCACTAGATTTTAGTTAAGGGTATTGGAGTAATGGGGGCTGAATACAAATGCACGCCACACTTTTTTCAGATATTTGTACAAAATTCGGAAAACCATTTATCGCTTTCCTGCCACTTCACAATTATGTGCCACCTTGTGTTGGTCTATCACATAAAATACATTTACGTTTTTGGTTGCAACATGACAAAATGTGATTTCTCTTATCGTCCATGGACTGACACAGCTCTAATACTGAAACACGTGGGTATATGTCCCTGCTCGCAGGAGAAGATCTAGGCAGAATGTTAGATGTTCGAAACATACATTGTAGAAAAAACCAGAGCTGAACAGCCCCGCCCAGGGGGGCGGTCCCTTCAGACATAACCCTCCTACCTGCAGCTAGCAGCCTCAGTTTTTTTCTGCCTAGCAGAAGAAGACGTGGCTCTCTCAGGAGCCAGTCTACTGGAAGATTTTATTTTTATTCCTTTGGGAATTTTATTATTCTTTTTGAGACCTTCAACTGTTGGCTGGGCAACAGGTTGGGTACACTGGTTTCCTCGTAGTCTTCCCTGTCCGACCATCGAGCGTGCTGATCTTCGCCTTGTGTGCGTAAGACTTAGTTCACGACATGCCCCATGACTCAGGGGTGGCCGGGTGGCTTTTATGCTCCCATGGTCCTCACAAGATTGAACAGTACCTGCTGTATCTTTTCCGGTGGACCGGGCCTACAGCTACTCAGTACTACTCTGTAATAGGTCTGTCTGAAACAAGCCAGTGGGTCCCTATGGGCAGGGTAAGTAGTCTCTCCTGCTTCAGGTGAGTACATGCTGGCTGTGTTTCTCTGTCTGGGGGGTTTCTCCCTGTCTCCCCCCTTTTATGCTGCACCCTGTACTGGCGCTGTGCTGTGTGGGGGTACTTGGGGGTCACTCTGGCCTGGCGGGGGACGCTCATGTCTGTGTGCTGGGGCTGTGAGGTGTGAGTGTTTGGAGAAGCCACTAGCTGGCATGGCTATTACTGTTTAAGCTGCGCTCGGCGGCCATCTTGCTGCGGATCAATGGCACTGCTTACACGCGGCCGGCTGCCATTTTCTTGGAGCCGCGTTGCTTTTACTTTCGATTTTGGCCTCTATCACCGCTGCTGCGGCGCGAATCTCCTCACACTCTCCTCACCTTCACTCGCGCTGGCAGCGCGGTGACATACAGCAGAGCTGAGCGGTCCTTACAAGGGTTGGTGAGTCCTCCTGGGTATCCCCTCAGCCTCAGCACAGCCAGTGGGTGGACTGTATTATTCACTTTATAGTGTATAAGGTCTCAGAGGGTGACAAATATGGAGTCTGGTTCACCTGCTTCTCCACTTTTGTCAGAGGCAACTGGCAGTGCTCCAGCACCTGCGGCCCCTATGGACCAGTTGTCGGTAGTCCTGGAAAAATTTCTTGTCAGGATGGAAGCGGTGTGCGAGCACAAGGGAGCTATAAAGCGCCCTCCCCCCACACAATCTTACACATGGGGAGTGCTCTGATTCAGATATGGGCCTAGCTGCTTCTGCTCAGGACCCTAGCTCTGAAAATTTTAATGTTTTTGAACAGGACATTCCTTGTGAGGAAGACTCCATATCTGAGTCAGTAAATGACAGGGCGCTTGTTAGTGAACTAATTGATGCTGTGAGGGACACTCTCAAGCTGGATGCTGTGGCTGAGGTTCCTCAGCCGGACACTTTCTCCTTTTGGTTCTTTTCAAGCTTTTATTTTACAGTTTCCTCCCACGTTCCAATGCTGTGTCTTCAGTGCCATACACGATATAAACATACAGGTCCTTCTCAAAAAATTAGCATATTGTGATAAAGTTCATTATTTTCTGTAATGTACTGATAAACATTAGACTTTCATATATTTTCGATTCATTACACACAACTGAAGTAGTTCAAGCCTTTTCTTGTTTTAATATTGATGATTTTGGCATACAGCTCATGACAACCCAAAATTCCTATCTCAAAAAATTAGCATATCATGAAAAGGTTCTCTAAACGAGCTATTAACCTAATCATCTGAATCAACTAATTAACTCTAAACACCTGCAAAAGATTCCTGAGGCTTTTAAAAACTCCCAGCCTGGTTCATTACTCAAAACCGCAATCATGGGTAAGACTGCCGACCTGACTGCTGTCCAGAAGGCCATCATTGACACCCTCAAGCAAGAGGGTAAGACACAGAAAGAAATTTCTGAACGAATAGGCTGTTCCCAGAGTGCTGTATCAAGGCACCTCAGTGGGAATTCTGTGGGAAGGAAAAAGTGTGGCAGAAAACGCTGCACAACGAGAAGAGGTGACCGGACCCTGAAGAAGATTGTGGAGAAGGACCGATTCCAGACCTTGGAGGACCTGCGGAAGCAGTGGACTGAGTCTGGAGTAGAAACATCCAGAGCCACCGTGAACAGGTGTGTGCAGCAAATGGGCTACAGGTGCTGCATTCCCCAGGTCAAGCCACTTTTGAACCAGAAACAGCGGCAGAAGCGCCTGACCTGGGCTACAGAGAAGCAGCACTGGACTGTTGCTCAGTGGTCCAAAGTACTTTTTTCGGATGAAAGCAAATTTTGCATGTCATTCGGAAATCAAGGTGCCAGAGTCTGGAGGAAGACTGGGGAGAGGGAAATGCCAAAATGCCTGAAGTCCAGTGTCAAGTACCCACAGTCAGTGATGGTCTGGGGTGCCATGTCAGCTGCTGGTGTTGGTCCACTGTGTTTTATCAAGGGCAGGGTCAATGCAGCTAGCTATCAGGAGATTTTGGAGCACTTCATGCTTCCATCTGCTGAAAAGCTTTATGGAGATGAAGATTTCATTTTTCAGCACGACCTGGCACCTGCTCACAGTGCCAAAACCACTGGTAAATGGTTTACTGACCATGGTATTACTGTGCTCAATTGGCCTGCCAATTCTCCTGACCTGAACCCCATAGAGAATCTGTGAGATATTGGGAAGAGAAAGTTGAGAGACGCAAGACCCAACACTCTGGATGAGCTTAAGGCCGCTATCGAAGCATCCTGGGCCTCCATAACACCTCAGCAGTGCCACAGGCTGGTTGCCTCCATGCCACGCCGCATTGAAGCAGTCATTTCTGCAAAAGGATTCCCGACCAAGTATTGAGTGCATAACTGAACATAATTATTTGAAGGTTGACTTTTTTTGTATTAAAAACACTTTTCTTTTATTGGTCGGATGAAATATGCTAATTTTTTGAGATAGGATTTTGGGGTTTTCATGAGCTGTATGCCAAAATCATCAATATTAAAACAAGAAAAGGCTTGAACTACTTCAGTTGTGTGTAATGAATCTAAAATATATGAAAGTCTAATGTTTATCAGTACATTACAGAAAATAATGAACTTTATCACAATATGCTAATTTTTTGAGAAGGACCTGTACACTATGTTTATACACGACTCTAAATACATTCACAGTATATGTATGTATTATGCTCTCTGGGTCGGCGTGGGTGTGCTCCGGTGTACTCTCACGGTATGTGCGCTTCGGCTCTCTGCACAGTATAAACATGTTCAATATGTTTGTTGCACATGCTATAAATACTTACAGTATGCTGTCTGCGTGGGTTTCCTCCGGATACTCCGGTTTCCTCCCATGCTCAAAGGGTAATGCACAGCATAACCATGCGCAATTTGTTTATTCACATGCTATCATTCCTACACAGTATCTGTGTGCTGTCTGCATGGGTTTCTTCCGGCTGTTCCGGTTTCCTCCCTCGCTCTGATGGTATGTGCGCCTTTGGCTCTCTGCACAGTTTAAACATGTTCCATATGTTTATCACGCATACTATAATACCTACGCGGTATGTGTATGCAGTCTGAAACTTCTGCGATTTGATTATCCACATGCTAACATACCTACACGGTATGTGTGTGCAGTCTGCGTGGGTTTCTGCCCACACTACATGACATGCGCGCCTTCGGTGCCATACACAGTATAAACATACACATTATGTTTATACACAACACTAAATACATTCACAGCAGATGTATGTATTGTATTCTCTGTGTCTGCGTGGGGTTACTCCCGTTTCCTCCCACGCGCCAATGGTGTGTGCGCGCCTTCATCGCTATGCACACACAGACATGTTCAAAATGTTTATCACACATACTATAGTACCTACACGATATGCGTATGCGGTCTGTGTGGGTTTCATCCGGGTGCTCCGGTTTTTTCCCCCACGCTCCAATGGTGCGCACATTTTCAGCGCTATGCACAGAATAAACATGTGCAATTTGTTCGCATGCTAACATGCCTACACGGTTGTGTACGCAGTCTGCGTGGCTGGTTTCCGCCTACGCCCCAATGATGTGCGCGCCTTCGTCGCTGGCACAGTATAAACATGTTTTAATATGTTTATCTACACATACTAAACTACATACGCCGTATGTGGTTGTACTAATGCTCTTTGTGGCTGAGGGGGTTTCCTGCCACGCTCTAATTGCGCGTTTTGACGCAATACACAGTAAAAACTGTGTTTGTACAATCAGCACTTATCAATGGAGCAGAGGCGCTGGCTTGGACTGTGTTCGCCATGCTGAGGTTAGCGTTACGCCCGGTAGTGGCTGCGTCTCTGGCGTTCCTGAAGCTTAATGACTGGGCAAAAGCCTCTGCTTCATCTATTAGTCGACCAGCAGGTGCACTGCAACTGCTTTAGCCTCTAGGGTCTCTGTGTCCGGGGTGGGTCTGCGGCACGTATAGAGGCTGAGTTACTGGTCCACTGACCGAGTTTCTAGGGAAGCTCTGTCAGGTTGCCCTTCTTGGCCAACAATTGAGGCACCCCGTAAGCCGGGGCCTCCCTTCTCCGATACATTGCAGGGTCTCCTTTTATCATACCCATCCTGCTGCAGGACGCTTCTGTCGGCCGTGTTAATTCCAGGGGAAGGGTCCTTACATCCGGAGGCGTTTTCACCTCATATACCGGAGGTGGGGCACCGGATGTGGACCTTTTGGCCTCTCGACTCACTCGCAAGATGTAGAGATTCGTGGCCAGGTCCAGGGATTCCTGGGCAGACGCGTCAGATGCGTTGGTGGCCCGTGGGGGCAGTATCGCCTGATGTATGCTTACCCTCCGCTACTGTTGTTGCCTCTCCTGCTTCGCAGAACCTCATTGCTCCGGAACGGTGACCTTGGTACGCCAATCTACTTCGGCTAGTCGCAGACGTTCCTTGGAGACTGCCTATTTGGCTCATGGTCCCATACTTCATCCTGCTTTACAGTCCTTGGCTTTGGCACGGCTGTTAAAGCCAGGTGCTGAGGGACCGAGGTCTCTTGGATTCGGTCATCTCATCTATGTTGTGGGCACGGAAATCTTCCTCCAGAAAGATCTATCACCGTACCTGGAAGGCTTACATCGCTATGTGCGAGCAGCTTGATGGCGTCCACGGACGTAGCATTCCGTTCCCAAGATTTTGCTGTTCTTACAGCGTGGTGTGACCCAAAAGCTGGCCTTGCGTACCATTTGAGGGTCGGATTTCGGCCCGGGCTGTCTTTTTCAACGACCGCTAGCGGGCCATTCCTTGATAAGCACCTTGTGCAGGGGGTTCGCCATGTGATCCCCCCTGTCAAGCCTCCTCCCCCTGTTTGGGATCTGAATTTGGTGCTCTCGGTTCTCCAAGAACATCCCTTTGAAAATATCAGGGAGATTCCTCTCTTGACCTAGTCCCAGAAGGTGGCTTTCTTAGTGGCCATTACTTCTGTTCGACGGGTGTCTGAGTTGGCGGCCTTGTCCCGCAAGTCGCCTTACTTGGTCCTTCATAAGGATAAGGTGGTGTTGCGCCCACGACAGTCTTTCCTTTCAAAGGTGATCTCGGCCTTTCACCTTAATGAGGACATTGTTCTTCCGTCCTTGTGTCCTCACTTATCGCATCCCTGAGAGTTTGCGCTTCATACATTGGATGTGGTACGAGCTTTATGGGTGTACCTGTCTGCTACTGTTTCCATTCGGAAGTTTGACTCGCTGTGTCTCTCTCGTCCTAAACAGGGCCAAGCGGTGTCTGCCACCTTTTCTAGGTGGATCAGACAGACCGTTATACAGGCCTATGCCCTTAAGGGGCGGGCGCCTCCCTTTCCGGTTTCGGCGCATTCCACCAGGGCAATTGGTGCTTCCTGGGCTTTCCGACATCAAGCGTCTTTTGTACATATGTGCAAGGCGGCGACCTTGTCGTCCATTCATACCTTTTCTAAGTTCTATAAGGCTTGATGTGGCTGCATCTTCGGATGCTTCCTTCGGCCGCAAGGGTTGCAGGCCGCTTTTTAAAGTTGCAACTCCTCCGTTGAGTTCTGCTTGTTTGGAGTGGAGTTTGGTTTTTCCTTTACTACTGCTCCCACCCTTTTCTGATACTGCTTTGGGACATCCCACGTGTTTCAGTATTAGAGCTGTGTCCAGTCCATGGACGATAAGAGAAAATAGGATTTTTGTACTCACCGTAAAATCCGTTTCTCTGACGTTCATGGACTGACACAGCACCCACCCTTCTGTAAGGTTTGTACTGCTTTCTTACGAACTGAGGCTGCTAGCTGCAGGTAGGAGGGTTGTCTGGAAGGACCGCCACCCTGGGCGGGGCTGTTCAGCTCTGTTTTTTTCTATAATGTATGTTTCTAACATTCTGCCTAGATCTCCTGCGAGCAGGGACATATACCCACGTGTTTCAGTATTAGAGCTGTGTCAGTCCATGGACGTCAGAGAAAAGGATTTTACGGTGAGTCCAAAAATCCTTTTTTTTTTTTTTTTAAGGGGTGTGAATACTTTTTCAAGGCACTGTATATGGAGTCCCAAAAATAAAATGTAATGAAACCATATATTGTGCAAGATTCAAATTGTTGTCTCAAGTCCCAATTTCATCCAAGCTGAGTGTCAGATGTGAAGAAAAAGGACAAATCCAAAGTTAGTCACCCGAGTGTACCTCCACCTTAAAGTGGATGTAAACCTAATTCATGAAATCTGACTTTAACACATCTGTAGTGTTTTCTTATCCCTCTCCAAAACCACTTAGTCCCGTGTGTTTCTGCTGCTCCGTTCTTCTGTTCTCAGCATGATAACTTCTGACACGTTCTCTGACAACCAACATAAAACCAGCCTGACATTTGTGTTGTAGTTTGCTATAAATTAGCAGAGAGCTTGTCTTGTAACGACACAGCTTTGCATATTCCTTCCTTTTCTATGTGGAGTGGGGGTGTGTGCCTTTGCTCCAATCAGCTTTCTTGGCTGTATGCCAAGAATCCACTCTCAGTGCTGAACAGTAAGAGAAAATCTCTAACACGCTGAGCACTTTCTAAAGAATTCAGCAAGCTGAAGACAGCAGATATACATGTAAAACTTATGTGGGGAGATTTGTATCATCAGAGGCTGTTCCCTTCACTGGGTATATGTGAGGGTTTACATCCACTTTTAGGTAAAATTGACTCTTACCAGAACACGTGGACTCCGTATTTAAAGATTCAGATGCACTGTATCAATGTGTCATCTGTGATGGGAACTTATCTGTCCTTTTCCATTATCCAGTCTCCCAAGCAAAAACATAGCATAACTTGCACAAGACTGAACCCGGGGAGAACCTGCATAGTGTAAAACTGTATAACATCTTATTGAATAAACACAAGAGCTAGCCACTCACAAAATAGCTTAAGTGAGCGTTGAGATAAAAAAATACTGGTCACAGGATTCAATCCGATAAACTCCTGATTTTAAGCCCTACGTGTTTTGTCACAATTGACGGGGCATGGAGATCACACGAGTCACCACTCTTTATATAAAATTCACTTGAGAACACAAGTGAATACCAGTTAAGTCTATGGACCTATCCAAGCCTCGCTCTGGTTTTTTAAGCTGGCCGCAATGTATATGGAATGCATGGCTAAGCCTCATTTTGATTGAAAAATGGCTGCAATACATCAGGAATGAATAACAAAGCCTTGTTTTAAAGATGGCCACATTCCACTATACATCCCATAACCAAGCCAAAATTGTAAGGCAACTGACCGTGTGTCTTTGATTTTAAAGTGGTTGTTACCACAAACCTGTGTCCCACTGGCAGCCCCTCTAGTATAACTAGGCATAGCACACAGTATAAGTGTTTTTATTAAAATAAAGCTTCTAAATACCTCTGTACAGCTATCTTCAGGCTGGTCACGTGACTCCCGGCCGGTCTCCTACTCTGATCCAGGGCTACTGAGGGAGGGGCCGAGATCTTCCTCTGACGTCAGCCGGGGAGGTCACGTGGCTGCTCAGCCCCTCCCGCAGAAGCCCTGGATCGGAGTAGGAGACCAGCCGGGAGTCATGTGGCTGGCCTGAATATAGCTATTGAGAGGTATTTACATTCGTTTTAGTAAAACACTTGTATGGTTTATTTTGCTTAGTTATGCTAGAGGGGCTGCCAGTGACAATTTTCAAATCTTCTTTTTTTTTAATAAGGGGGGGGGGGCGGCAGAGACAGACAGACGCAGGGAGGGAAGGGTTGAGGGGGACAGAGGTTGATGAAGCCATGCAAACTGACCACGGTAGTCAGGCCTCAGCAGCCATTATCATGGTCAGCTCACAGAGGGGGACACAAAGTGGCAGGATCAGGCAGTTTTTTTTATAGTTTAGTGGGGCAGATTAGACCGCACAAGCACTGTACTGTTTAATCTCCTATGAGGAAATCAGATTTTTTTATTTTTTAATAGGGTTACAAGCACTTTTAATAAAATGTCGAGAAATGGTCACAAATATATTAGTGGAAATAGACCAATGGAAGAACCTGATTTAAAATCCACTTTTATATGGGCACTCCTCAATAAGTTTAATTGTTTACATAAAAAGTGGAAACATTTATGTAGTTTTCCCCTGAGTGGAACTCCAAATAGATATAAAAACTAACTGAAAAAGGGCAAAATTACATATATCACCATAAGTAAATCCATATATTGACTCAACACAAGATTTCATAAGCATAAACCTTATGTTGGCAAAAATGAATCTATTTACACATTAAACATTAACAAAATAATGAAAATGACTAGAACAAACACCAAAATTGGATCCCAACCTGTAACTGGATAAAATATTCATATAGGTGATGGTAATAATCAACCATGACCTATCATCATATACATAAAAAATTATTATATGGGTAGTATCAGTAATAGTGGGGAAAAAGTATGGATCCCTAGCAAGAACATTATTCCTTTGGGCGATGCCAGTTGCATGGATAAGGGGGGCAAGGTTATGCATTCCTGATAAAAGCATTTATAGCCCACTCGACATTCATGCCATGTGGGGTGAAGTATCTCAATTCCTGGATCCAATGGGTCTCCAGCTGGTAGACCCCCCTTTTTGTCAAAGGGTTCCATGGTGCCACATATTTGTCTATGGCCACAAAAGATGTCCCACTTGGGTCTTTGTTTTGACAATGAACATATTTTGTAACTGCATGTTCCTTAATACCTTTCTTGATATTGATGTGCTCATTTACACACACTGAAAATTACTTGGTGGTTTTGCCCAGATATTTACCACAAGGGCATGTAATGAGATTCACCACATTTCTTGATGTACATGTGATTGATTAAGATCTAGAGGTGACTGTAGAGGAAAGTGGAACATTTTTTCTTGGTGTTCTAATGACAAACTGAACACCTCTTGCAGGGATAATATCTGACTAGATCATGAAAAAATGTTTTATTAGGTGGATCAATGATGTTAGGGGGCTATCTTAGGCTGTAATGAAGGTACACCTCTAAATATGATACCAGGTCTCTGCGGTAACAGAGTACCCAAAATGTTTTTATTTATTTTATAGTACAGCCCAGTGTTTTTTGAAAATATATCTTTAATTTGTCTAGAGGAAGAAGTGATCAAAGACTATTTAAAATGTTGGGTATCCTTATATTTAACTTCATCTTGCAGTAAAGATTCCCTGTCTAAATATTTATCCTGGATAGCATATAGAGAAGAGTTTTTATGGGACTTTTTAGGTGCAAAAAATACAAAGAAATATAGAAAAATATATAAATTTAATAGGTTAGAATATTGAATACAAAAGGTACATTCAAAAAATTATCTTGTAGTGCAAGCAGAAGGTGCAAACTGATTAGATCTCTACATGTTTCACCATTTCAATGGCTCTTTCAGGAGAATTTTAATATCAGGCACTATATCATCACTTTAATGAAAAATAAAGAATTTTAGAAAAAACAAACAAATAATATTTTTAAACATGCATCTTAATTTTCATTTCCCAGATTGATAGAAAGCGTACAGCACACTAAATTGGCTTTGGTTCAGACTTGTGTATTCAGTAGATTGACTCCAAAATATGGATGGATAAATATGGAGAGGGATAATAAAGTAAAAAGGAATGCCCACTGGTCCATCTATTAAAAGTCAAAAATATAATTAAATGTGAAACAACTCAAGAGTAGTAACCATAAACAATCATGAGGTAAGGCTAGAATGGAGCAATCACCTACCTCAAATGACCAATGGAAATCATGAAAACGACAAGGGCAGAGTTAAAGCAAAGTCTCCCCATTGGGGCCCCAACTCTTGGAACGCCACACTTAAATCAGACAGATAACCAAAGTTAAGCAAAAAGTCATTGAATCCATCAGGAATAACCCATTTATGGTTCCAATAAGCCAAATAACCTGCCAAAGGGGATTCGTCTGCAAACCTCTTCCAAATTGGTCCAGACAACGAATGCTTTTGGCGTTCTTTTATATCCCTCTCCATCTCGTTTGGTGCCAAAATTATGGTGCTGAAACGAGGTGAGGCTGCCCAAAAATGCTGGTGCATAAACGCAGTCGCGACAGGTGACGTAGGACATCGTAGGAGCGCACCGGAAGTGACGTAAAAACGTACACGGCCCCGACGTCAACCGGAAGTCCGCCCTCAAACCCGGATATGACGCTGGGTTAATAACCACGTCAAAACATTCAGTTGAACGTCAAAGTGTTAACAGCGCCATGATGGAAAAATCCTATGGAGGATGATCGCTAAGTCTACTTTTACACTGGGGCATTGCGCAGTCGGCGGTACAGCACCGCTATTTTTAGCGGCGCTTTACAGTCATTTTGCGGCGCTATTCGGCCTCTAGCGGGGCGCTTTTAACCCCCACTTACGGCCGACAGAGTTAAAACCTCTCGCAAAGCGGTGCTTTGCCGGCGGTTCGGCGGCGCTGCCCATTGAATACATTGGGCAGGGGCGCTTTAGTATCAATGTATACACCGCCCTTACAGTGCTTGAAAGATGCGGCTGGCAGGACATTTTTGAGCGTCCTGCCAGCGCACCGCTCCAGTGTGCCTTCAGGCTTTCACACTGGAGTGAGAGAAGAGGCTTTTTCAGGGTGCTTTGCAGGCACTATTTTGAGCGCTTTAGCGCCTGCAAAGCACCTCAGTGTGAAAGTAGCCTAAAGGCCACCCATCCATATTAGCCCTGTCAGAGTGATAATTAGGAGAAAATGAATTAAGGACCAGCTAGGTGGCTTCATCTAGAGGAGTTCAGGAAAAGGAACAACACTCAGATTGACGCCTTAGTCCAAATCCTATTCCATATTAAACATGGGGAAAAAAATGCAAATATTGCAGATTTAAGTCTCCTTAATAGGAGAGACAAAATATACAAAAAAAACAATCGATGTTGATATTAACTTTTTAGAAAGATTTAAGAACACGGGTACAAAACAATATGAAAACTGTTTTATAGAAGGCCGTCAATCCGGGTTACAAATCAATTATAAACAAAGTAAACATAAAAACATTGAACAATAATGTAAATTAAGGAGAAAATATAATCTAAACAATGGCTATTTAAAGGTGACCTATAGAAAATGCTTAAAACTGAGGGATTCGTTCAAACCTGGATGGGCAGTGGCGCAACTTAAGTATGAATCCACTTGGATTCACATTGGAGGAGAACCCTATCTACATCTCCGCCTCTATCATGATCAGTAGGGTTGTCCTGATGCCACTTTTTTAAGGCCGAGTACAAGTGCCAATACTTTTTTCAAGTACATTCCGATTACCAATACTTTATTTTTTATTTTTATGTCATGTGACAGTTTTGGGCACTGACGGGCGCAGGTGGGCACTGACGGGTGGCTAGCATGCACGGATGAGCACAGACTGATGGGCACTGATAGGTGGCACTGATGGGCAGGTACTTTAATGACACGAGAGGAAACTAAAGGATTTGTTTTGCTATGCTGCCTGCCATTGCGACGCCCATCTTGGTACGCCTTGCACTCGGCCACATAAAAGCAGCAGCGGACATCTTGTTACACCCAGCCCGAATTGGGTGCAACAAGATGTCCGCTGCTGGAATACTGTGGCCGAGTACAGGGTGTAACAAGATGGGCATTGAGATTTTCAAGCACTGACGGCAACACGGAGCGTCACTTCCGAATATGACCGATCCGGTCTTCGATCCCAATGAATGATGCGGCTGTGCCCTGCCAGTTTACCTGCTTGCGAACTCACTCTGCGCTTCGCCCGCTGACTTCCTGTTGCACACCGCCTCTCTCCTATCCCAGGTATCGGCTAAGTCATCTGGAGCATTTGTGCGAGTATAAAATCCTCGGTATCGGTCTTGATACTAGTATCGGTATCGGGACAACCCTAACGGTCAGGCACATATTCCAGAGCAAAAAAATTAACTTTAGAGAAATGGAAAGAGTGATGTAATCCCATGTCTAATTGCCATTTCCATTTTATTATTGGTGACGATAGAGACCTGATCTCTTATCGGATGAAAAAAGGGTCTTTAATCTTTCCTACATAGAATGCTTTACACTCACATTCCATATAGTAGACCATACCTATTGACTTGCTGTTGGCAAAAAAGTTTGGTCTGTACATCTCACCATTTGGAAGGGCGACCTCAGAGTTCATCAAAAATCTGCAGAAGTCGCATCTCCTGCATGGGGCAGTGCGTGTTGACTTTCCTCCCCTGGGGGTCAAATGACTGAACCAATTGATTTTTTTTTAACCACTTCCCTACCGCCCTTAGTCATATGACGTCCACAGATGGGATCTCCCATCCTGGGTGGACGTCATATGATGTCCTCGGCTTTGTGGGGGGATATCTGAATTATGCCTGCAGCTAGAGGCATCATTCAGATATCCTTTTGTTGTGCCGGTGATTCTGCGCACCATAAGAACGATCATAGCGGCGGTTCCACCGCTTGATCGTTCTTATAGGCAGCGGGAGGTGACATCCCCCCCTCCCCCGCCGCCATCCGGTGCTTCTCCGGGCTCTCCCGTGCCATCGGGGACCCGGAGAGAATCGTCCGGCGCCGGTAGTGGGTCACGTGACGAGCATAGAGATGACTGGTGACCAGATGGTCACCAGTCATCTCTGATCGTCGGAGGCCCGGGCGTGATGTGATGTCACGCCCGGGTCCTCAGATGTATGAGATAAGTGAATATTTTTTCACGATCTCATGCTTTCCAGCCTGGAGGAGAAATGTGGGGTCTTATTGACCCTGCATCTCTCAATAAAGAGGACCTGTCACACACATTCCTATTACAAGGGATGTTTACATTCCTTGTAATAGGAATAAAAGTGATAAAAAAAAAGAAATGTAAAATAAGTGTAAAAATAAATAAAATAAGTATAATAAAAAAAAATTAAAACGCCCCTGTCCCCGGTAGCTCACGATCAGAAGTGAACGCACACGCAAGTCACGCCCACATATGTAAACGCCGTTCAAACCACATATGTGAGGTATCGCCGCGTGCGTTAGAGCGCGTGTAACAATTCTAGCACTAGACCTCCTCTGTAACTCTAACCTGGTAACCTGTAAAAAATAAATAAAGCGTCACCTATGGAGATTTTTTAAGTACCGAAGTTTGGCGCCATTCTATGTGTGCGCAATTTTAAAGCTTTAATGTTGGGTATCTATTTACTCGGCGTAACAACCTTTTTCATATTTTCCCCAAAAATTGGGCTAACTTTACTGTTGTGTTGTCTTTTAATTCATGAAACCATTTTTTTCCCCAAAAAAGGCGTTTGAAAAATTATTGCGCAAATACCGTGCAAGAAAAAAAGTTGAAATGACCGTCATTTTATTCCCTAGGGTGTCTGCTAAAAAACATATATGATGTTTGGGGGTTCTGAGTAATTTTCTAGCAAAAGAATGATAATTTGTACTTGTAGGAGAGAAGTGCCAGAATAGGCCCGGTATTGATGTGGTAAAAAAAGCCCGGTGTTGAAGTGGTTAAAGAACTAGATTTCCTAGAAGTGATCTGAGGGTATGCTTCAACATATTTGGATAAAACATCATCCGTTGCCAATACTTTTGAATAATCTGACGAACCCTTTTGTGCATATCCTGTGATTAACCGCACTTTTCGTTAATTTTTGTAAGATTTCTTAGAATGAATTAAATTTCTTCTGTGTTTTTGTTTAGCTCTACGGTAAGCCTTTTTAAAGCATGATCTGCTATAGCCGCCATCAATTAAACGAGTCTGAAGAGCTTTCTCTTCCAACTCAAAATCCTAACGACTACAATTTCTCTTTAAACTGAGGTATTGGCTGTACCGTATGCTTTGGATAAGGGATTCAGGGTGAGAACTGGTGGCATGCAATATTGTGTTCCCAGCCGACGGTAGAGAGAAGAGCCAATTGTACCATCTGGGTTCACGTATATCGTAATATCCAGGAAGTTAATGGCCTTCTGATCACAAGTCATAGTAAATTTTAAATTGTATTTGTTCCTTTTCAGTTGATTCAAAAAGAGCCCAATTCATCCCTAGTTCCTATCCAAACGATAAAGATATCGTCTATAAATAGACGCCAAATAAGTACCTTCTCAATGTTCTCGAAATTCATCAGGAAAATATTTCACGCTCCCATCCCCCCAGGTACAGGTTTGCGTACGATGGGGCACATTTAATCCCCATGGCCACACCCTGCACCTGGAGGTAATGGGAGCGATCAAAAAAAAGATGTTGTTAGGACAAAGAGCAACAATTCTAAAACAAAATCGTTATACGGTCTTGCCTTGAGGCCCCGTTCAGATAGAAAGCCATTGACAACCCGAACCCCTGAATCATAGGGGGATTGAATTGTAGAGGGCCTCCACATCCATGGCAACCAACTAAGCTTCTTCAGGAACAGAGATACCGTCCAAAGATCGCAAAAGATCAGCTGTATCCTGAATATATGAACTTAAAGTCTTGACATGCGGACATATATCATCTATTAATTGACTCGCTGGTTCAGTTTGACAACCATTGCCGGATACCATTGAATGTCCTGGAGGAGATAAGGCATCCTTATGTATCTTCGGCAAGGCATATAATGTGGGTAATCTCAGGGATTTAACTGTCAAATTCACAAATTTTTGTTTATCAGATCATTGAAAAAGGCTCGGGTAATCAAAAGTTGATATTTAGTTTGAGCATATTTAACTCCTCTATTACAATTTACATAGGGATGTGGTGCTAATTTGATTTGATTTGATTCCGCTAAAATCTTTTCTCCATTTAACCTGGTTAATTTCTGTGTCTAATATGGATTCTTCATAGATATGGATTCTTAAGAAGAATTGCTTGCCTCACGTAATTATTGGTACAATTGCGTCGCAATCTGACGAATTGACTGCGCAATACAGATTTGATGACGTCTATCAGTTTGTATGAAAGAGTTACGATTGGTAGATTTGATGTACAGTGAGGGGGGAAAAGTATTTGATCCCCTGCTGAATTTGTACATTTGCCCACTGACAAAGAAATGATCTCTCTCATTTTAATGGTAGGTTTATTTTTAACAGTGAGACAGAATAACAAAAATATCCAGAAAAACGCATTTAAAAAAATATATAAATTGATTTGCATTTGAATGAGTGAAATTGGTATTTGATCCCCTATTGGCAAGATTTCTGGCTCCCAGGTGCCTTCTATAGAGTTAACGAGCTGAGATTAGACTGACTCTTAGCCCTGGTTCACACTGGTGCGTTTTGACATGCGATTTGGCATGTCAAATCGACGGTAATTGCCGTCCCGCTGCACCGATTTCAAAAAGTCGTTTCTGTACTACTTTTTGCAATTTTGGCCCACGATTTACATTGACATCTGTGCAGAAACCTGCACACATGTCTCTGTAATCGCGGCCAAAATCGGGAGCTGAACTCGCACGGCTCCACTCTCGCAGCTCAGTGTGAACCTGGGCTTAGAGAGCACTTCTCCTTTGCCGAGATAATCCATCCACCTCACAGGTGTGGCATATCCAGATGCTGATTAGACAGCATGATTATTAAACAAGTGAGCCTTAGGCCTGGTTCACACTTGTCCGACAAACGCTCTGACATTAGGAGCTCATGTCGCATGACGTGTGAAAATCAATGTTTCCCTATGAGAGCCGTCTTAACTGGTCCGACACAAGTCGGTCCGACATTAAAAATGCTCCCTGTACTACTTCTGTCCGACTTTGATCCTACTTCAGCCCATTGAATATCATTGAAGTAGGATCCTTGTCCTAACCATCCGACATTTGACATCCGACATGGTGATTACAGCAGCAGTAAAAGGAATTTATCTCACCCTGGGATTGTTTTGATTGGTCAAAGGACAAGTCAGACTAGCACAATGTCGGATCAAAGTAGTATCCTCTTCATGAATGTCTGATGGATGTCGGATCAATGTAGGACTGATGTCGCAGAGCAAAGTAGGATGAAAGTCGGATGAATGTCGTGTCGTATCAGTGTGAACCCAGCCCGAGGATGGCCACAATAAAAGGCCACTGTAAAATGTGAAGTTTTATCACACAACACAATGCCACAGGTGTCGCAAGTTTTGAGGGAGAGTCCAATTGGCATGCTGACTGCAGGAATGTCCACCAGAGCTGTTGCCCTTGAACTGAATGTTCATTTCTCTACCATATGCCTTCACCAAAGGTGTTTCAGAGAATTTGGCAGTACATCCAACCGGCCTTACAACCGCAGACCACGTGTAACCACACCAGCCAGGACCTCCAAATCCAGCATCTTCACCTCCAAGATCATCTAAGACCATGATCAAATAATTTCTGCACAAACTGTCAGAAAACATCTCAGGAAAGCTCATCTGCATGCTCGTCATCCTCTCTCCCTGCCTTCCGTCCTCCCTGGGCTCTGAGCTAAGGGTGCTAGGGGTCACCTGGGGGGCTCCATCTGGAGCGGGGCTGCGCTGTTGTCATTTTTAAAGATGTAATTTTGCTTACGTGTGTGTGTGTGTGTGCGCTCTCTCCCCCGTTTTGCGGTGGTCCATGCCTGTTTTGGCCTCTAGTGACTGACGGCCATTTTCTTGTGGTTTCGCGCCCATATGTATAGATCGCTGCTCGGAACCATATTCTTGTGGTTCGTGCCCGCTTTGGCCTCTATCGACTGCCCGGCGGCCATGTTTCTTATGATTCACGCCTGTATGTAGAGACCGCCGCTTGGCGCCCATCTTTTTGTGGCCCGTGGCCGCTTTTGCCTCTATTCGGCTCGGCGGACATTTTCTTAGAGCTCACATTGTTTCCATACAGCCGCTTGGTGGCCATTTTGCGGTAGTCTCTGGCCTCTCGGGTGCATTTTTCACTGGCGCAAATTCACACAGGGAACGCTGATGAGAATCGGACTGACGGGCAGCAGTGGGATGGCATCACAGGCGGAGCACACGGCAGCATAGCGGTACCGTTCCAAGGGTGAGTCTTCTGAGAGACCCTGCATCTCTAAAGCAGCTAGGAGGGTGGCCTTATTGATACCTTGCCTGGAGCGCTGTGGGTGTCAGCATGGCGTCTGAAGCAGACGTTTTTTCCCCCCTGAAACACCTGACTTAGTAGCTGGTGCCCCTGATGCTATGTCTGTTGCTAGGGTGGAAGCGGCACACGGGAACACGGGGGGGGGGGTAGTAAACGCCCTGGAATTCTCCGGGGATAATTCTGATGCATAACCAGGCCCGGCTATGGTTAATGGCCCGGATTCTGTGGCTTTAGAGACTGCAGACCGTGACCGATCGGACAGTGAGAATGCTCCAGGTCAGCACACAAGAGGCTTTGAAATCGGAACTTTTTTTCTGCAGTGCGGAATAAGCTAAAAATAGAGAGTGCTGCAGAAGCAGCAGAGACACCGGTCCCCTTTTGGATTCCGTAAGCCGGACCGCACTGCTAAGGTGTTTCCTTGTGCGTCTTATTTTGATCAGTTCTTGTACAAAGAGTGGGAAGACCCACTGAGGTTTTTTTCGCAGCCCTAAAAAAAAATTATTTTTTGTTGGGCAGTCCGGTACCTCTTGAGATGGACCTCTCCCCCGATAGTGGACCCCCCTGTGTCCAGACTTAACAAGTTACCACGATTCCAGTGCTCCTGTCTTCAGGGAAACTCGCTACCTATACACAGTGGAGGGGCTCAGCGGTACGTCCAGCATTGGCTGGGGTTTTTCTGATGCCTCAGACAGTTGCCGAGTAGGCAAAGAGGCTACTCCAGGGGTTAAATGCACGGGAGGCTCCTCCGTACGAGGTAGCTCTGGCCGACCAGTTGGTACAGGGCCTTGAGTCTGTCTGCAAGTCAGACATGGATATTATCCCCTTGCTGTCTTGAGCCTCAGTTTATGCGGTGGCACTACGCCACCTGATCTGGCTAAGATGCTGGTCTGCGGACCAATCTTCCAAGAAGGCCCTGTCGAATCTGTCCTTTCAGGGCGACGGTCTTTTTGGGGCCTCTCTGGATGACATAATTTAAGATGCTGCAGGAGGTAAGAGCACATTTGCTTCTGCAATCCAAAAAAGTTAAGGAGCCACGCCATAGGCTAGGGCCCTCCTTCACCGCGCACAAGCGGTCCCTTCGTCCGCCTAGTGCGGCAAGTAAACGACACGAGGCTGATAAAGCTCCTGCTGAGGGACACTAGCATCCCTGGGTTTGCAAGCCCAACCTTGCTTGCCTACCGAACAGATTTTTTTATTTTCCCTCTTAAACGCCAGCTTCAGCCGACTTGGGAAGCCCTCAACTGCTTTGTGAAAGTACAAAGATTCCGGAAAGGAGTTGGCTCGCTCTGTTGTCGCTGCCCTCCACCCAGGGGATTTTCCGGCATTCTTGATCATCAAGGATGCATACTGCATGTCTGCAGATGCACCAGGCATCAGATGTCTGCATTGGCGGCCGGGGAAGACCACTACCAATGGTGGCTCTCCCCTTGGCCTGGCATCGGCACCAAGGGTGTTCACCTAGGTGCTTGCCCCGATTCTGGCCCTACTAGGACAGCGTGGCTTCGCTATCATGGGCAACTTGGACGATCTTCTGAGGGTCACTTAAAACTTAAATTTAGTGAGCGTGTCTATAACCTGTCATACCCTCCGATACTGGTGGGGTGCTTAACACTCAGAAGTCAGTATTGGTACCGTCCCAACTCCTAGTGTGTCTAGGGTTGATTCTGGACTAGGGGAAAGTTGCAGACCCTTCGGGCTGCAGTGCGGCAGTTGGCATCCCAAAGATGGGTTGCCACGCCACTTTTTCAGGCGAGTCCTGGGCCTCATGGTAGCCTCCTTCGAGGTGGTACCATAGGCACCATTTCACACGCGAGTGTTACAGAAGGTAACTATCCTGAAGGGTAAAGTGCCCTTCATCCCTGGATTATCTAGATCCAGGTGAGCCACCTAATCAGGACCTCCCTAATGGTCGACATTACCGGCATTTCTGTCTGGAAAGTTGTTCCTTCCTGTTTACTGGATGGTGGTCACGGCGGATGCCTGGCTTCCCGGTTGCAGAGGAGTCTGAATAGCTCAGTCAACCTGGGTCACTGGACTCCGGAGCAATCCCATTGCAGATCATTAGCCTGAAATCTGGGTGATCTGGCTTTGCCTCTCCACATGGTCTCAGAGGCTACAAGGGCATCCAGTCAGAATCCAAGTCGGACAAACACCACAGTGGTGGCGAATGTCAATCATCAAGGAGGAACAAGCAGCTCTGCTACTGCATCGGAGGTCACGCACCTCCTAAGGGGGGCTCCCTTACCAGAGGGTAAGCATGCCAGTCGTAGATCTCCTGATTTTCCGACTCATTAGGAAAATATGAGGTTTATGGCCAGGTCAAGAGACCCATGGGCAAACACGACACAAAGCTCCTTCCTCATCTGCTTCGCAGACTGGAGGCAGAGAGGATTACAATGGTCCCAATTGCTCTGAATTGGCCTCACCGTCCTTGGTACGCCCATCTAGTGCGTCTGGTAGCAGACGCCTTTTGGCATCTACCGCTAAGGAAGGACCTGCTGAAGCAAGGTCCCATACGCCATTCTGTTTATACAGTCACTGGCTTAAGGGCATGGCTTGAGAGCCAGGTGCTAAGAGACCGGGACCTGTCAGACTCTGTGATCTCGACCATGAGGAGTGCTCGGAAATCATCCCCTAGGAACATTTACCGTCACACTTGAAAGACCTACATATCCATTTGTAAGAAGATGAGGTGGCATCCGCGTACTTGGTTCCAGAGTCCTGTTATCAGCAGGCAACGGGCCAAATTTTTTTTTTCTTTAAGTACAATTAAGGGGCAGGTTTCTGCCCTGGCTGTCTTTTCAACGACCCCTGGTGGCTCACTCTCTAGTGAGAACGTTTGTACAGTGGGTTCAGCAGGCGGCCCCTCCGGGCCACCCTCCACTACCTCCGTGGGGCTTGTGTAGCGGACGTCCTTTTGGTGTCTACCACTACGAGAGGACCTGCTGTTGCAGGGTCCCATATGCCATCCTGCCTGCAGTCGATGGCTTCAACTGCGTGGCCTCTAAGTGCCTCAGAAACCACCGTTTGAGAACATCAGGGAGATTCCCTTGTTGACACTTTCTTAGAAGGTGGTCCTTTTGGTGGCTGTTATGCCAGTTAAGACAGGTTTCTGAGCGGGCAGCCTTGTCAGACAAGCCTCCCTATCTGATCTTCCACAAGGATAGGGTGATGCTGCGTCCGCAGCCTTTTTTCTTCCTAAGGTCGTGTTCGACCTTCCATCTCAAGGAAGACATGTTCTGCCATCCTTGTGTCCTCATCCGTCGAATCCTAAGGACATGACGTTGCATTCCTTGGACATTGTCCAAACTCTGAGAGAATGCTTGTCTGGTATTGCTCCGTTCCGGAGTCCAGGCTCACTGTTGTTCAGTGGCTGGTCCCAAGTATGGCACATCGGTCTCGTCGGCCACCATCTCTAGGTGGATCCGACAGATCGTGATCAGGCTTACGCCATGAAGGGTCAGGCGCCTTCCTTTCCCGGCGCATTCCACCAGGGCAAGAGATGCCTCTTGGTTTACGTTAGACGGTTTTCTGAGCCGGCAGCCTTGGCATGCAAGGCTCCTTATCTGATCTTCCACAAGGATCCGCGTCCGCAGCCTTCTTTTCTTCCTAGGGTCGTGTTCGACTTTCCATCTCAAGGAAGACATTGTACTGCCATCCATGTGTCCTCATCCGTCGAATCCTAAGGAAACGACATTGTCATTTTTGGACGCTGTCCGAGCTCTGAGAGCATCAATCATCTGTTTCATTAGGTGTGTAAGGCAGCGTCCTGCTCGTCCATTCACACTTTGTCTAAACTTTTACAAGTTGATGTGTGTGCATCTTCGGATGCTTCTTTCGGCCACAAGCTATTGCAGGCGGCTGTTTAGAGTTGCAACTCCTCCACGGAGGAGCTCTTTGTTTGGGGTGAAGTTTTAATGCTGTTCCCACCCCTCATTTTTTGACACTGCTTTGGGACGTCGCACTATGTCAATAGGAAGCTGTGTCGGTCCATGAATGAAAGAGTAAATAGGATTTTTTACTCAACGTAAAATCCTTTTCTCTGAGTTAATGGACCGACACAGCACCCACCCCTCGTTTTAAGTCTGTACTGCTTTTGACAAACTGATCTGCGAGGTGCAGAAAGAGGGATTATACTCAGAGGGTCCGCCCCCTGGGCGGTGCTGTAGAAGGTGTGATGCAACACTTTTTACAAGTTTTCCTGCCTAGTCACTCCTAAATAACGGATAATACCCACTATGTCAATAGGAAGCTGTGTCGGTCCATGAAGTCAGAGAAAAGGATTTTACGGTGAGTAAAAAAGCCTATTTTCACTCATTAACCACTTAACAACCGCCCCATGTACATATACGTCGGCATACGACAATGTTTTCCGTGCAGGAGCGATCCGGGATGAGGGGGCAGCCATTGGTTTCTGGCCACCCCCTCGCGATCGCTCCCGGCGAATGACATTCTTCCTCTGCCTGTGTAATGTAAACACAGGCAGAGGAAGTGATGTCTTCTCTCCATGCGGTGGTCTTTTCGGTCCGGCGCGAGGAGAGAAGACATCTCACAGTAAGTGCACCAACACTACACTGACACCAGTACACGTAGGCACATTTACACCCCTCAGTCACAGTGTCACCGTTTGCAGTGGTCATTTTTTTACTGATCACTGCAATCCGTCATTTGTGACAGTAAACGGTTGCTGGGCAGTTAGGTTTAGGCCCCTTTTAGGTCCAGGGTAGCCCCCTAACCCCCCTAATAAAGGTTTAACCCCTTGATCGCCCCCCAGGTAACCCTTTCACCCCATATCGCCAGCGTCACTAAGTGATCGTTTTTCCGATCGCTGTATTAGTGTCGGTGGTGCCCCTAGGTAGCCAGTTATTTTTTTTTTAGGTTTGCCGCAGGTTTTTATAGCGTCCGGTACCCCCATATATTATTTTAACCCCCTGATTGCCCCTAGTTAACCCTTTCACCAGCGATCACCATATAAGTTTTTACGGGTGACGCTGGTTGGTTAGTTTGATTTTTATAGCATCAGGGCACCCGCCGTATATAACCCGATAAAGGTTTAACCCTCTGATCGCCCGGCGGGTGATATCAATTAGGTTTTAGCGTCAGAGAGGGTCTGTGTCGCCCCAGGCAGCGTCGGGTTAATGCCAGTAACGCTAACACCCACGTGCAAAGCCTTAGTGATCTAGTATCTGAATCAGATCTATACTAGCGTCCCCAGCGGTTTAGGGTTCCCAAAAACGCAGTGTTGGCGGGATCAGCCCAGATACCTGCTAGCACCTGCGTTTAGCCCCTCCGCCCAGCCCAGCCCACCCAAGTGCAGTATCGATCGATCACTGTCACTTACCAAACACAACTGCAGCGTTCGCAGAGACGGGCCTGATCCCTGCGATCGCTAACAGTTTTTTTTTTTTTTTTGTAGCGTTTGATACAGGTGCTTTTTTACCTGTGAATCTTACTAGTGTACCACTAAATTTAGAGCCCAAAATGGCAAATCGAAGGTACACTAGTAAAGAGGCCTACGAGATTCTGAGCATGACAGATAGTGAAGAGGAGGTCACGTATCTGTCAGATTCAGGCTCAGAATACATTCCTGTAGAAGACAGAGGCTCCATGTCAGATAGCACGGACGACGAAGATGAGGTCCCTGCTAAGGTCAGGCGTTCCTGATCTTCTGATGTTGTTGAGGAGCAAGAACCGCAGGGCTCTCGTATTATGGAGCAGAGTAGTACTAGCGCCGCTATTCCTTCTGGTGAACTGGCAAGCACCAGCGGCCTAGTACAGCCTGGGCGTACATCCAGCACTGCAGTATCGCATGGTGACATGGCGAGTCCCATAAGTGCAGTTCAAGCTGGCGAGGTGGCAAGCACAAGTAGTGTCCCGCTGCCACCAATAAGAAGACAAAGGCAGGCCCGTCGTGCCCATAGTGCCCTTCCTGCAGAATTCGCCTATCCTGATTGGGTGCCCAACACTTCTGCAGAACCTGTACTTCCCCCATTCTCTGGCCAACCCGGTATTCAGGTGGAAACAGCTGATTTTACGCCAATTGATTTTTATTCGCTGTTTTTCACGGAAGATCTCTATAGATCTATTGTGGACCAGAGTAATTTATATGCTGGTCAATTCATCGCCGCTAATCCCCAGTTGCCTTTCATTGCCAGAGATTGGAAACCAATTACGGTTTCCGAATTAAAAACCTTTCTGGGCCTTTCCCTCAACATGGGCACACATAAATTCTCATCAATGCGCGCCTATTGGTCCACGCGCCCAATTGACCATATGCCCTTGTTCTCTGCCTCCATGCCCAGGAAACGATTTGAGCAGATCTTGCGGTTCATGCATTTCAACGACAATGAACTTTGTCGTCCACCTGGAGACCCTGAATGCGATCGGCTCTACAAAATTCAGCCCCTCATAAACCACTTCAACGAACGTTTTGCAGCCTTGTTTATTCCCGATCAAGTTGTCTGCGTTGATGAGTCCCTGATTAAATTTTCTGGCTGCTTGTCTTTCAAGCGGTACCTTCCCAGCAAGCGTGCCAGATACGGGGTCAAGCTCTATAAGTTCTGTGACAGGGCAACAGGCTATGTATGGAGCTTTACGGTTTATGAGGGAAAAGATAGTCGGGTAGAGCTGGAGAACTGCCCAGATTACATAGGGAGCGCTGGCAAGATAGCGTGGAACTTGGTGTCACCCTTATTCGGAAAGGGGTACCACTTGTATGTGGACAATTATTACACGAGCGTGCCACTGTTTAGTCACTTGTTTGATCATCAGATTGGAGCATGTGGTACCGCGCGACCTAATCGCCGGGGCTTGTAGATTCCAGTATTAGGCTGGGGGGCAGAGCCTGCTTGAAGTGTAATAATTTGCTCGCTGTGAAGTGGAGGGATAATAAGAATGTTTTCCTTCTTACATCCCTTCACGCAGACACGACAGTCGAAATTCATACGGGAACTGGTGTTGTGGAGAAACCCCTTTGTGTCCACGAATATAACCAAAATATGGGAGGGGTGGACCTCAACGACCAGTTGTTGGCGCTGTATCACATTGCCACTAAGGCGAGACGCTGGTACAAAAAAGTCTCTATCCTTATTTCAATTGGCTTTGCTGAATGCTCATGTGCTATACAGAGCTTCAGGCGGGACTTTATCCTTCCTCAAATTCCAGGATGAGATAGTCACACACCTCCTGTATCCAGGCTGTTCTGCACCTCACCATCCCCAACCAAATTCAGTAAGCCGGCTGCATGAGAGGCATTTTCCGTATGTCCTCGAGAGTACCCCTACCCAACGAGCCCCCCCAAAAATGTCATGTCTGTAGTAAGTGCGGATTTAGGCGTGACACATGTTATTTTTGTCCACTCGGTCCTGACAATCCTGGTTTTTGCCTTGGTGAATGTTTTGAACGCTTCCACTCAAAAGTGAAGTTTTAGCGTAGGATACAGCATTTCACAGATTAGGACACACTTACACAGGGTCTCCCAAGATGCCATCGCATTTTGAGAGACCCGAACCGTTACAGTTGTTAAAGTTACAAAAAAAAGTGTAAAAATAAAAACAAAACACAAAAAATATATAAAAATAAATAAATAAAATAGTTGTCGTTTTATTCTCTCTATTTTCTCTCTATTCTGCTCTTTTTTTTTTACTGTATTCTATTCTGCAATGTTTTATCATGCTTGCTTTTCAGGTATTTTTGTTTTTCACGTGCGCCATTCAGCTGCAGTTAAAAAAAAGAGCATATATGCCGAAGCATAGGGGCGGAGGGGCGATTTTGCTCCTAATGCCGCGTACATACGGTCAAAATTCTGACGGAGGCTTGCCCGTGGAAAAGTCTGACCGTGCGTACGCGGCATAACTTTTTTGCGGGAGGATGCCCCCATGCTTCGACGTATATAAATGGTGCATGTATTCCCATCATTAGAAGTGGGTGGATGAAGGGGAGGTATTCTAATGGTGGGCATACCCACCGATCAATCTCTTTTTTTTCGTTCAGCCAACAGGCTGCATGAAAAAAAAATTACAATACGTGTCCAACAAGGACCAGCAACGTACTGGTATGTTGCTGGACTTTGGTTATACCAGAATGATGCCTGCTGGTTTAGGTATCATTCTTTTCAGCCAGCGGTTGGCTTTCATGTAAAGGCAATCCTAGCAGATAATTTTACAAGCAGTGGGAGGGAATGTCCCCCGTCCCCGTCCCCCTCCGGATATAAACCGCGCCATTGGGAAAGCATTTTGTCACACCGACCTTGGTGTGGTCAGATGCTTTGAGGGCAGAGGAAAGATCTAGGGTCTAACCCCCCAATTTTTTTCAAAAAGAGTACCTGTCACTACCTATTGCTATCATAGGGGATATTTACATTCCGTGAGATGACAATAAAAATGGTAAAAAAAAATAAAAATTGAAGGAACAGTTTAACCACTTAAGGACCAAGCCTGTTTTTCAGATTCGGGGTTTACAAGTTTAAAACAGTTTTTTTTGCTAGAAAATTACTTGAAACCCCCAAACATTATATATTGTTTTTTTCTAACATCCTAGAGAATAGATTAGTGGTCATTGCAATACTTTTTGTCATATCGTATTTGCGCAGCGGTCTTACAAGCGCACTTTTTTTGGGGAAAAAATTCACTTTTTTGAATTAAAAAATAAGACAACAGTAAAGTTAGCCTAATTTTTTTTTATATTGTAAAAGATAATGTTACGCAGAGTAAATTGATACCCAACATGTCACACTTCAAAATTGCGCCCGCTCGTGGAATGGCGTCAAACTTTTACCCTTAATCTCCATAGGCAAAGTTTAAAAAATTTCTCCAGGTTGCATCTTTTGAGTTAGTGGAGGTCTAGGGCTAGAATTATTGCTCTCGCTCTAACGATTGCGGGGATACCTCACATGTGTGGTTTGAACACCGTTTTCATATGCGGGCGCTACTCACGTTTGCGTTCGCTTCTGTGCGCAAGCTCGTCGGGGCAGGGCGCTTTAAAAAAAAAAAATTTTGTTTTCTTATTTATTTTACTTGATTCTATTTATTTTTACACTTAAAAAAAAAAGAAAATGGATCACTTTTATTCCTATTACAAGGAATGTAAACATCCCTTGTAATAGAAAAAAGCATGACAGGTCCTCTTAAGTAAACCAAATGGAAGAAGCAGTTGTTAAAGCCAAAATCCAGGTTTTCTTTGACTTTAGGCCAAGCTTGCACAAACTGTTTCAATATGTATGTTTATACTGCTGCAGTCAAGACGGTATTATACTGTTGCAGTATTGATGATGCACTGTGCAACGCTGTGTTTCAGCAGCATTGCTGGTTAATTCCCGTCTGCTGTTGGAGCAAAATCAAATCCGGCTAGCTTCTCGGCCATTTAGAGGAAGCCTTTTATTTTTATCAATGAACACCAGGCTTCCTCTGGCTGAAGTGGAGAATTGTAAGATCGCCTTCTCCTTCCTCTGTTCATACCTTTTTTTTTTAATTTCTACAAAGTAGATGTGCATTTTTGTGTGGATGCAACTTAGCGACACTCTGAAGTTGGGTTTTTGTCCCTCCAAAAGCTTGCTAGTGTCTGATCACTTAAACCTATGAGACTATGAATACTTTCACTGTGTCCTGTACTGTACTCACAAAATCCAAGGCTTACCTGATGAGTTGTAAGGGGTTATACCTGGGTGTTGATTCCTCCTGTTCTGTCAAATAACTTTTTAGTCTTTTTTTTTTTTTTTTTTAAGGTGTTCTCTACTGCTGCTGATGGACAGACACAAGTGGAAATTAAAGTATGCCAAGGAGAGCGAGAAATGGCTTTCGATAACAAAATTCTTGGACAGTTTACATTGGTAAGCATGTTGGTTTTTTGTCTTTCTGTAGTTGCGTTAAAACAAATTCATGCTTTGATTGTTATACAGATGACCTAAGATTAAATGTGTGGGGAAACATAGTTACATAGTTAGTCAGGTTGAAAAAAGGCACAAGTCCATCCAGTTCAACCGAAAAAAAATAAAAATAAACATATATCGTACAATCCCATATACCCAATTCTATACCCACAGTTGATCCAGAGGAAGGCAAAAAAAAACCAGAAGAGCATGATCCAATTTGCTACAGCAGGGGAAAAAATTCCTTCCTGATCCCCCGAGAGGCAATCGGATATTCGCTGGATCAACTTTACCTATAAATGTCAGTACCCAGTTATATTATGTACATTTAAGAAAGAATCCAGGCCCTTCTTAAAGCAATCTACTGAGCTGGCCAGAACCACCTCTGCAGGGAGTCTATTCCACATTTTCACAGCTCTTACTGTGAAAAAACCTTTCCGTATTTGGAGGTGAAATCTCTTTTCCTCTAGACGCAAAGAGTGCCCCCTTGTCCTTTGTGTTGACCGTAAAGTGAATAACTGAACACCAAGTTCACTATATGGACCCCTTATATATTTGTACATGTTGATCATATCCCCCCTTAATCTCCTCTTCTCAAGAGAGAATAAATTCAGTTCCTCTAATCTCTCCTCATAGCTGAGCTCCTCCATGCCTCTTATCAGTTTGGTTGCCCTTCTCTGCACTTTCTCCAGTTCCCCAATATCCTTTTTGAGAACTGGGGCCCAAAACTGAACTGCATATTCCAGATGAGGTCTTACTAATGATTTGAACAGGGGCAAAATGATATCTCTCTCTCTGGAGACCATACCTCTCTTAATACAAGAAAGGACTTTGCTCGCTTTGGAAACCGCAGCTTGGCATTGCATGCCATTATTGAGCTTATGATCTACCAAAACCCCCAGATCCTTCTCCACTACGGATCACCCCAGTTGTACTCCCCCTAGTATGTATGATGCATTCATATTATTAGCCCCCAAGTGCATAACTTTACATTTATCAACATTAAACCTCATCTGCCACATAGTCGCCCAATTAGACAGAGCATTGAGGTCGGCTTGTAAATTGGCGACATCCTGTAAGGACGTTATTCCACTGCATAGCTTGGTGTCATCTGCAAAGACAGAAATGTTACTTTTGATCTCAGACCCAATATCATTTATAAACATATTAAAAAGTAAGGGTCCCAGCACTGAACCTTGGGGTACACCACTGATAACCTTGGACCATTCAGAGTAAGAATCATTAACCACTACTCTCTGAATTCTGTCTTTTAGCCAGTTTTTTATCCATTTACAAACTGATATTTCCAATCCAAACGTTTTACTTCTGTATTCCAAACTGTGCATGTGTGTGCGTGCTGTCATACCTGCCAGACAATATACAAGATTCTGAGTTCTTTTTTTCTCTGCAGTCAAAGCTTTCTCATTCATTTAAGCACAAAGGACTTCAGCAAGTTTGGTTATGCTTTGTGATGAACTAGGAGCGCAGAGAGCACTGAAAGGCAAATCACCAGGAAACCGACGCACAGATGTTGGCAGACTTGGGGGCACAGTTAATCAGTCCACAGGGTAGCAATGGTCATGTAACAGATAAGCAGTTCATGGAGTAACATTGGGGCACCATGGGTGAACAGTTCACCGGGTAACGAAAAGACACGACAAGGGAAGGTGATCCTTCGAGCAGTAGAGCGACAGTTTAGGTGAACGGTCCACAGGGCCACAAGTCGGTCCGGCAAGGGGAAAACAGGACCTCAGCGTCGTCTTACGGCACAGCACCGATAAACCATTCTCATAGTAGCAATGGGCATTGCATGGATAGACAGTTTACGGCATGGCAGTGGACACAGCATAGATAAACTGTTCACAGGCAGCTATGACACAGAAAGGGGAGATGACCTTCAGGGCAGCAGCAAGGGGCAATAGTCCATGGAGTGGGGATATAACACAGCAAAAAGGAAACTGTTTACAGGGCAACAAAGACACATCTAGTCTGAATGCTCCTCAGAATGGTAACAGCAGGGGCAATAAGGGGTGGAAGGTTTCAAAGACTCACGCTGAGGAAGTCCAACTAGTAGTGGATGTGAGGGTCTTGGCATCAGGGGATTCAGGCAGGACAATCCAAGGAGGACTCTGGTCACGCAGTGGAAGCAAGCAGGGCAACTTGAGGGTTCTGGGCACACCGCAGACAAAGCAGGCAGGGCAATCAGAGGAGGGCTGTGTGCACAGTGAAGGGATCTTAAAGGGAAATTCAATTTGTGCTTTGAATTCAGCTAACACAACGCCCTGGTGCGGTATGTCTGGCCCTGTCCAGCCACAGGACACCATGCTGTGTGCGCCTCCTAACGATATCAAGTTCACCTCCCACCCCCTGCAGGGCACAGGAACTCCTAGGCTAATTAAGCAGACAAGCTGGCTGCATTGCACACTGTGGATTCCAAGAAAAAAAAACAAGAGAAATAAATAATTCTGCCCTCTGCTACAGAGGCGCCGCTGTTTACAGATCATGTGACATCGCCAAAAGAAAATTGACACACTGTAGGAAGCATGGGTGTGAGGAGGAGGAAGCATTGTTTTAAACCGTGGGTGTTTTAGCCTTTAATTTCGCTTGACCGCTGACAAACTGATCGCTAACTTACACTAGGAGTGTAGCCTGTGCTCCAAAAAATTAACACTTTCTAGTATTGTAGCTCCTGCCTGATGCTGCTCTTGCCTGCAAGTGACACATAGATCCATCTTCTGTTGGTCTCTGCTGTCTGCCTACAATGACCTAGTGACTAACAGCCATTTTGAGTAGAGGTCGACCGATATATCGGTCGGCCGATTTTTGGCACTTTTAATTAATCGGCATCAGCCGATTTATTCTGAAAACAAAAGCCGATATAAAAAAAAAAAAAAAAACTTCAGAGCGGCTTGCAAATAACATCTTTTATAGAAGTCAATGCAAGTTGCCTGAAGTTTCCCATGGAGGTGGAGTGACTCATCTCTGGGCAGCCTGCCAAGTGAGAGAAAAGAGTTAAAAATGTTTCTTCTTATCAATGAACTGAACTCTGTGTGTAGAAGTTCTCAGTTTAACCATTTAAAGGCTAAATCTTTTCTGACACTTGTAGCTTACAAGTAAAAATCCTGTATTTTCTGCTAGAAAATCACTTGGAACCCCCAAACATTTTATATATATATATATATATATATATATATATATATATATTTATATTTTTAGCAGAGACCCTAGGGAATAAAATGGCGGTTGTTGCAATATTTTATGTCACACGGTATTTGCGCAGCGGTCTTTCAAACGCATTTTTTTGGGAAAAAATACACTTTAATGAATATTAAATAAAACTAAAAACTTTTTTTTTTTCGTCAGTTTTGATTACCTGTTTTTGTGCCTGCTTCCTGATTCCCTTACCGACGATGGCGGTGGCAGCACCCGAGAGCTGAGAGAGAGATCGGCTTCGGGTGCAGACATCGGGTGCCCAGGACAAGTAAGTGTCCATATATTAACCACTTAACAACCACCTGCCGACAAATAACATCGACAAGGTGGTTGCTTAACTCTGGGAGGACGTTATATAACGTCCTCCCAGAATCGCGCCCCCTGGGGCGCGCACACGGGAAACTCCGTGACCGCCGGGTCCAGAGGACCCGGCAGATCACGAATCGCGGTAAATCGCCGCTGATAGCGGCCGTTTACCACGTGATCGCTCCGTCGAATGACGGAGCAATCACTTGTAAACAGACCGGCGTCATTTGATGACGCCGGTTCCTCCCTCCCCTCTCTGTACCGATCGGTACAGTGTGAGAGGGGAGGGGGAGGGAGCGCATGGCAGCAGCAGCTCTGTGGGCTGGATCTGTGACAATTGCAGTCACAGATCCAGCCATCCATCCATCCATCCCTGCTCAGCCATCCCTGTGCAATACTCTGCAATACACCCTGCCAATACTCTGCAATACACCCTGCCAATACTCTGCAATACACCCTGCCAATACTCTGCAAAATACCCTGCGCAATACTCTGCAAAATACCCTGCGCAATACTCTGCAAAATACTCTGCAATACCCTGGTGCAATACTCTGCAATACCCTGGTGCAATACTCTGCAATACCCTGGTGCAATACTCTGCAATACCCTGGTGCAATACTCTGCAATACCCTGGTGCAATACTCTGCAATACCCTGGTGCAATACCCTGGTGCAATACCCTGGTGCAATACTCTGCAATACCCTGGTGCAATACTCTGCAATACCCTGGTGCAATACTCTGCAATACCCTGGTGCAATACTCTGCAATACCCTGGTGCAATACTCTGCAATACCCTGGTGCAATACTCTGCAATACCCTGGTGCAATACCCTGCGCAATACTCTGCGCAATACTCTGCGCAATACCCTGCGCAATACCCTGCGCAATACCCTGCGCAATACCCTGCGCAATACCCTGCGCAATACTCTGCAATACCCTGCGCAATACTCTGCAATACCCTGCGCAATACTCTGCAATACCCTGCGCAATACCCCGCCATGCCCGGCAATACCCCGCCATGCCCGGCAATACCCCGCCATGCCCGGCAATACCCCGCCATGCCCGGCAATACCCCGCCATGCCCGGCAATACCCCGCCATGCCCGGCAATACCCCGCCATGCCCGGCAATACCCCGCCATGCCCGGCAATACCCCGCCATGCCCGGCAATACCCCGCCATGCCCGGCAATACTCCGCCATGCCCGGCAATACTCCGCAATGCCCGGCAATACTCTGCAATAACCACTTCCCGCCCGCCGGCCGTCATATGACGTCCTTGACTTTGTGCGGGGATATCTGAATGATGGGAGCAGCTACAGGCATCATTCAGATATCAGCTTTTTCAGCCGGCGATTCCCTACACCATAACAACAATCATAGTGGCTGTTCCGCCGCTTGATCATTCTTATGGGAGACGAGAGGGGATGCCCCCCGCCGCCCTCCGGTGCTTCTACCGTCACCGCTACGATCAAAGCCAGGATTGTTTTTTTTTTTAAGGCTTCCCAGCCTAGAGGTGAGATGTGGGGTCTTATTGACCCCATATCTCACTGTAAAGAGGACCTGTCATGCCATATTCATATTACAAGGGATGTTTACGTTCCTTGTAATAGGTATAAAAGTGATCAAAAAAAATTTTGGGGCGGAAAAACATGTCAAACTAAAATAAAGTAAAATGAACAATAAAAAAATATTATTTTTTTTTAAAGCGCCCCTGTCCCCGTGAGCTCGCATACAGAAGCGAACGCATACGTAAGTCCCGCCCACATATGAAAACTCTTTTCAAACCACACATGTGAGGTATCTCTGCAAACGTTAGAGCGAGAGCAATCATTTTGGCCCTAGACCTCCTCTGTAACTCAAAACATGTAACCAGTAAAAATATTTAAAGCGTCGCCTATGGGGATTTTTTAAGTAGCGAAGTTTGGCGCCATTCCACGAGTGTGTGCAATTTTTAAGGGTGACATGTTAGGTATCTATTTACTCGGCGTAACTTCATCTTTCACATTATGCAAAAACATTGGGCTAACTTTACTGTTTTTTTTTTTAAGCACAAAACATTTTTTTTCCGTAAAAAACGCGTTAAAAAAATTGCTGCGCAAATATCGTGCGAGATAAAAAGTTGCAACAACCACCATTATATTCTCTAAGGTCTTTGCTAAAAAAACATATATAATGTTTTGGGGTTCTATGTAATTTTCTAGCAAACAAATGATGATTTTTACATGTAGGAGAGAAATGTCAGAATTGGCCTGGGTGCTCCAGAACGCCTGAAGGTGCTCCCTGCATGTTGGGCCTCTCTATGTGGCCACGCTGTGTAAAAGTCTCACACATGTGGTATCGCCATACTCGGGAGTAATAGCAGAATGTATTTTGGGGTGTAATTTGTGGAATGCATATGCTGTGTGTGAGAAATAACCTGCTAATATGACAATTTTGTGAAAAAAAAAAGAAAAAGAAATCTTGATTTTGCAAAGAATTGTGGGAAAAAATGACAACTTCAAAAAACTCACAATGCCTCTTTCTGAATACCTTGGAATGTCTTCTTTCCAAAAAGGGGTCATTTGGGGGGTATTTGTACTTTTCTGGCATGTTAGGGTCTCAAGAATTGAGATAGGCCGTCAGTACTTCAGGTGTGATAAATTTTCAGATATTGGCACCATAGCTTGTGGACTCTCTAACTTTCACAAAGACCAAATAATATCCACCAATTTGTACTTATTTTTACCAAGGATATGTAGCAGTATAAATTTTGGCCAAAATTTATGAAGAAAAAATAGTAATTTGCAAAATTTTATAACAGAAACGAAAAAAAAATCATTTTTTTTACAAAATTTTCAGTCTTTTTCCTCTTAGCGCAAAAAATAAAAAACCCAACAGTGATTAAATACCACCAAAAGAAAGCTCTATTTGTGTGAAAAAAAGGACAAAAAATTCATATGGGTACAGTGTTGTATGACTGAGTAATTGTCATTCAAAATGTGAGAGCACCGAAAGCTGAAAATTGGTCTGGTTATTAAGGGGGTTTAAGTGCCCAGTGGTCAAGTGGTTAAAAGTCAGCAGCTGCAGTATTTGTAGCTGCTGACTTTTAATATTTTTTTTTTTTTTGGCGGAACTCCGCTGCTTTCACACTGGAGCGGGCAGGCGTTGGCTTTAAAACACAGCTAGTTTTAGCTGTGCTTTACCATTTTAGTGGCAATATTCGGCTACTAGCGGGGAGCTTATAACACAGCTAGCTGCCAATGAAGAGGTTAAATGCGCCCATGTAGCACCGCTGCAGAAGCGCTTTGCAGGCGCTTCGACAGCAGTGCCCATTCATTCCAATGGGCAGTAGTGGTGGAGGAGCGGTATACACCGCTCCAAAGATGCTGCTTGCAGGACTTTTTTTAAACATCCTGCCAGCGCACCGCCTCAGTGTGAAAGCACTCAGGCTTTCACACTGACTGCAGGGGAGCTGTTTTGCAGCCATTTTTACAGGTGCTATTTTTAGCCCAAAAGTGCCTTAAAAACGCCCCAGTGTGAAAGGGGTCCAACTGTTAGGTTTTTTTTTTTCCCTTCATCTCATAAAATCTAAAAAAATCGGCATCATATATCGGCCGCAGCGATTTCTAAATATCGGCCGCAGCGATTTCTAAATATCGGCATCGACCAGAGAAAAACCCATATCGGTCGATTTCTAATTTTGTGTCTCTCCTGCTACCAGACGCCATGTTACCATGGCGACTAGAGATGGGATTGTGGCGCCAGGGCTTTTGTACAGTGTCATCTCGCTACGACACCTGCCAGATTCAATGGCGCCTCCCTGTCACTCACGCCTACCACACGGCGCCATTCAGTCTCCAATCCAGCTCAACTGGTGATTGGTGGAACCTGCTGAGGGGCTGGGTTTCTGCTGTGCCTTAAACACTGCTGGACCGCCCTTTTCCGCACTGCTTATCTCCAGGCAGGATAAGGGCTGCGTAGTGGTGCACAGCCAGAGACCAAGTAGCACGTAGACTAGTCTGGGCACACCCAGTGTATGTGCAGAAACACCATGCTCCGCACCCCTGCCTGCTATTGTGCCCACCGCCAGAAAGGTCCTCATATAGAATCCTGCCTGCTGACTTCCCTGTGCGGAGCCTGACTCCTCTGCCACTACTGTACTGTTCTGCGTGCCCACCTTCTACAGGCCTGTCCCTGGCCCCCGGGACACCTTTCCCTGTGTGCGGACCTCCTGTCCCTCCAAAATCTGCCCCCCCCCCATGTTTCATTAAAGAGGACCTGTCACCAAAAAATAATCACATGGTCCTATTGTCCCCTAATGTGAAGAAAGAAAAAAAATATGAATTGTAAAATTGTTTTACACCCAAGCACATAAAATACACCCCCCCCCCCAAAAGAAAAGTTGAGCACTCCCTCATATACGCGCGTACAAACCAGGGGCGGATCCGGGGGGGCAACAGGGCAATTCCCCCCCCCCCCCCCCCCCCCCGAGACCATCTGTCACACTCACTTCCTTGCTCTGTTTTTTTTTTTTGCGCCTGATCTCCCGAACTTTGGGGACCCGGTACCGGCCGGCTTTAGGTCCCCTGGGCCCCAAACGTGGCATACATGTAGCCCCATGTCTCCTCCTCTACAAGTGTGCTAAGTTTGGTGTCTAGTGGACCTACTGCCGGGGAGCACTGATTTTTTTAAACCCGGGCCCCCCTTCCATAGACTCCAATGTTAAACGGTGATTTTGCAGACCCGGTACCGGCCGGTCGTAGGTCCCCTGGACCCCAAACTTGGTACACATGTAGCCCTATGTCTCCTCTACAAGTGTACAAAGGTTGGTGTCTGGGAGACCTACGGCCGGGGAGAACTGATTTTTCAAAGCCAGGCACTCCTTCCATAGACTCCCATGTTAAACATCAGTCTAGTCATGGGCACAGTGAGGCATGCAGGTGGACACCCTAGGCTTATACTCGAGTCAATACGTTTCCCAGTTTTTTGGGGTAAAATTAGGTGCCTCGGCTTAAATTCGGGTCGGCTTATACTCGAGTATATACAGTCAGGGCCGCCATCAGGAATTTTGGGGCCCCTTACACAGCTTTGGGCATGGGGGGGTGCCACGAATTGAGAAGCAGGGGGTTTGGGTGCTGACGAACACAAGAAAAACAAGAACAAAAAAAGGTGGGTTGACCTCTGGGCCCCTTACGAAAAAAAAAAAATTATAAGAAAAAAAAAGTTTTATAAAAAAAAGGGAGGTTTCCATCTGGGGACCTCTGGGCCCCTTACAAAAAAATAAAAAAAACTAAAAAATTTTTTTTATAAAATAAAAACAAAATGTAATAAAAAAATTAATAATAAAAAAAAAGGGGGGGGTTGACATTCGGGGCCCTGGGTAACTCCGGGCCCCTTACAAAAAAAAAGGATGCCATCCGGGCCCCTTATAGGTGTACTGCCTATAGCCCCCTGATGGCGGCCCTGTATACAGTACTTGTTCTGCCGCTGCCTCTCTGAGTCTCTCTCTGTTTCTCACATCAGCCAATCAGCGGCACTGAGAGAGAGACTCGTCTAATGTAGTTACGCGGCGCACTGACACGATACCAGGAGCGGAGGAGGAGGTGGGTGGAGCCTCTTCCCTTCACTCGTTGCTAACGCCTGGGCCGCTTGGCGTCTAGCAACGAGTGACGTCAGTGAGTCACGTTGGGCCGCTCTGCGGGCAGGTGCGATAGCGTGCGGCTCCACAGACGGGTAAGAAAGCGGGCGGCGCGGTTTGTGGGCGGGCGGCACGGTTTGTGGGCAGACCGTGCTGCTCAGTGTGTTGGCAGCGCAGGTGAGAGTGAGCGAGCAGGCTCAGTGTTGCAGCTGGCCAATCAGCTAGCTGGGAGCGGGGGAGCAGAGAGATGAGATCATCTCACCGCCCGTGCCTGCCCTGCATTCCTGCAGTGATGTCCGCCCTCACTGTGCAGGCAGCAGAGAGATTACATTATCTCTCTGCTGCCTGACTCTGGGAGTCTGGGACACAGCAAGAGACAACCAAAACTACACCTTAGCAAGCAAGTTAGTGACAATCCGCAAGGTGTGGCAAGTGACAATCCGCAAATTGTCAGGTGACGTGGCAAATGACAATCTGCATCTGGTGGCAGGCAAGTGACAATCAGCAAGGTGTGGCAGGTGACGTGGCAAGTGACAACCCGCAAGGTGTGGCAAGTGACAATCCGCAAGGTGTGGCAAGTGACAATCCGCAACGTGTGGCAAGTGACACACTCGGGGCTCCCACTGATTCTGCTTTGAACTATTTAATTTTATATTACAATATAATAATAGAAATAATGCGCTTCAATCATCCTGACACTATAACAACCATGGTGCCGGGATGATTGAAGCGCCAACACCAGCCATTTCCCACAAAAAAAAAACATATTTTTTGGCAGTGCCCCTCCCGAGAAAAGACTCTGGATCCGCCCCTGGTACAAAGGTAAAACGCCTACGCATGAAAACATTGATTACAATACATGTTGCATATCACCACGCACAAACTTTTATAGCTGGCTTTTAGATCCAAAGCAAATTTGTCAAGCCCTGTTAATGGGTATTCAAAGTTTAGCCTTAATCCTGGACAGTGTTGCCTCTTCCCTAAGTATCATGCCAGATCCTAGAAGTATGGTCGACAGTCTTGCTGTACCAGGTGCCTTTAAATCTCAATCCATTAACTGTTGATTGCCTTTTTGACCCCCTCCTTGGTTTTATCCTATGAGGATTTCACTGCTGTTTTGATCTCGGACCTTGACTACAGAAATCTTAACCATCTTTCACACCTTCCCCTAAAGTGATTGTAAAGTCTTGTTTTAAACACTTAAGGGCCGAGCCTCTTTCTGAGATTTGGTGTTTTAGGGTTAAAAACATTTTTCTCTTTTCGTCCATGGATGGACACAGCCGTCTCAAGTCTTGACATATGGGTTATGTTCCTGTTCATAGGAGAGGACTAGGCCGAACATGTTAGATATTTAAACACATGTTACATTAATCAGTTGAACAGCCCCGCCCCCTCCAGACATAACCCTCCGCCCTGCAGTCAGCAGCTCCGTTGTTTTTTGCCTAGCAGAGAAGGGCCCAGAGTCTTGAAGAATTTTATTTTTATTTTTTTGTGATATCTTCTATCAACTGCCGGCTGGGCGACAGGCTGGATATTATAGAACCTTGTACACTTCCCAGTTGTGGCCATCGAGCGTGCCAGTACTTGGCTACGTGCTGGTTATGCCACGACGTACCCCATGGCTCCAGGGGTGGCCGGTGAGCATATGCTCCGGGGTGCACATATGACTGGGCTGTTTGCCGTCTCACTCACAGTGGACCGGGCCGACAGCTACTCCAACCGGTTGTAGGTCTGTCAGGGACGAGAAAGTACTGTTCCTCATGCCTCGGCAGGTGGGAACAGCTGGGTGTTTCAGGGATTAAGGGGTTCTTCTGTCACAATTCCCCTTATGCTCTAGCGGGGCTTGCTGTGACCGGGGCGTGCCTTTGGGGGGGACTCTGGGTCCCAGTAGGGGACTGTGGGGTGTCGGGCCTGTTTTTCTGGGGGGGGGTACTCTGCTCCGGGGAAGTCCCTACCTCGGCCTTCTCGTCCACATCGCGGTGCTCAGGCGCCATTTTTTGTAGCTACCTCCCATGGTCCTCCAACACCTATCCCTGCTTCTTTTTTAGTGCAGACCCCCCTACTCAGTCCATCACTTCCCAAAACCAAAAGAAAGCACGTAGAAGAGGAAAAAGAGGAAGAGGAGGAGGAGGGGGGAAACATAAATCCCCAACCATCACGTCCGGACAAACTGAGAAAACTATAAAGATTTACAACTTATCCTCTCTCACTCTAAATGCCCAAGAATCTTCATTACTAGCCAGAGGCCTGAATTTTGCCCCTACCACTCTTCCCAACTCTTTTACCATGTTTAAAGATCTTAATAAATTTATTCGCAATCTCACCCTCCGTCATTTCAATATGAAAGCCGTGAATACTGCCATTCCACCCATCACCTCCCCTGACATCACATCCTACACAGTTGATCCCTCCGTGGATGCGCAAGCAATCCAAGACTTATGCTAACTATGGAATGTAGATGAAGACGATGATTTGATAGTATGGTCACAATATACTCAATCCAATCCATCCATAGCTCACACTTCATTTAGACCGAAGTCTATCTTTAACCGCACTCAATCTAAAGGTCCCTATCTGTCAACCTTTTATCAAGTAGTTTTCAAAGAACTCTGCGACTTATGTACATCTGAATCTTCCAAACCTCAACGTTACAATAATAACCTCAGTCCGCCGGAATACCAAGCCTTAAAATCTTTAAGTGCAAATCCAGATATCATTAGATCTGCAGATAAGGGAGGAGGGATAGTGCTACCAGACAAAATGGACTATATGAAAGAAACCACACGACTCCTCTCTGACAAAAACACATACGAAAAATTAAAAGCTGATCCATTGCCCAAATTTACAGAAGAAGCCACCACCATCATCAAACAAGCTTGCACGGATGGAATATTGAACAAGCTAGAGGCCGCCTTTTTTCTGAAACCTTTCTTTCAAGTCCCTTACCTATATCATTTACCTAAAATCCATAAAGATATCTCCAACCCGCAGGGCCGCCCTATTGTTGCCTCCATGGACAGTATTACTACCAGCTTTTCTCTATACATTGACCATTTCTTACAACCACTAGCCCAAGCTCTCCCATTCGTGACGGTACCCATCTAATTGACCTTTTGAAACCCTACACTTGGGAACCATCGTTTATATGGGTATCCTTAGATGTATGCTCACTCTATACATCTATACCACATTCCGTAGGACTTGAAGCAGTCACCCATTTCTTGAAAGATGACTCCATGCTTAATACAACACAAATAGACTTCATCCTCCTGGCCACTAAGTTCTGCCTCAAACACAATTACTTTCTATCAGCAGGAGAATTCTATCTCCAAAAGCAAGGTACTGCTATGGGCGCTAACTTTGCTCCGAGCTACGCAAACCTTACTATGGGACTATGGGAATCCAGATTTATTGAAGCCAACAACCCCTTTGCAGCCAATCTTATTTTTTTTTACGGTCGCTATATAGATGACATCATCATTATTTGGGATGGGCCAACCACTTCTGTCAGGGAATTTTTAACCTACTGCAATTGCAACAATTTTGGACTTACCTTTACCTCAACTATGGACCCCGCATCTCTGTTTTTTAGACCTCAAGCTCTTCCACACAGACCACTCCATTTCTGCTAAAAACTTTACAAAACCCACAGCCGGAAACTCGTATTTACATTACTCTAGTTGCCATCATCCCATGTGGATTAACAATGTCCCAAAGAGCCAATTCAATCGACTCAGACGCAATTGTACTAGATTAGAAGATTATATATCTCAAAGTATCTTACTCAAAAACAAATTTATCGAAAAAGGATATCCCCCCCCCCCCCCAATTGATCGAAGAGGCTCGCGCCACCTATCAGCAAGATTCCTTGCCCACCCCTAAAACATCCAACTCTGAATACACAACTCGCTTCATTACCCAGTACCACGTGAAACACAAAAAAATTGAAAATATCTTCAAGAAACATTGGAGCATCCTTACCCAAGATCCCCACCTATCGAAATCTGTATCAGTTACTCCCAAGTTTGCCTACCGAAGGGCCCCCAACATCAAAAGTAAGATCACTCCCAGCAAAACCAAAACACCTAATCATCACAAAAACTATATGCTTTAACAGCTTACTCGAATTCCCCTTGTAGGGATGTTCCAATGCAAAAAGGCCCTTTGTCTAACCTGCTCTCGTGTCACCCATGGCCAAAAAACATTCAAGGCCAATAGCAAGACTTTCAACCTCAGTTCTTTTTACAATTGCTCCACCACCTATGTAGTGTACTGTATTTCCTGTCCATGCGGCCTTTTATACGTAGGCAGAACCATCAGAGCCCTACGGGTCAGATTTGGAGAACACCGCCGTGCAGTCCAAGGAAACAACCCCAAATATAGTGTGGCCCGCCACTTTGCAGCTCACCATCACAAAGACACCAGTGCCCTTCAGGTTTGGATTATTGAGGCAATACCCGAAACACCCACTGCTGTAGAAAGATTCCAGCGTCTCTGCAGACAGGATACTTATTGGATTTATTCTTTGAATACCATGTCGCCTCATGGCCTCAACGAAGGAATTGAAACTAATATCATCTAATATTCCTGCATTAGCATCACTTCATACCTTTTTATCTATGCGATTTCTTATGCGTTTTCTCGGTTGAATACTAGACTATATATCATTCTACTAGAATTTCCTCTCAGATGCACAGTAATATATAATTTTCTTTTTAGATGCCCATATACTCATTATCACTATGCTCCAACCCAACTAGACACTTTCCTATATACACGCATGCATGTATGTATACTGGGTTTTTGTTGTAGATCTGTCACTACCCATGCTGTATAATTTTCTAGTGTATTCCTCATGTATTTTATATGTACCTTATTTTGGAACTTTTACACATTTCATATAATTTATCTCTTGTGTGTGTGTGTGTGTGTGTATATATATATATATATATATATATATATATATATATATATATATATATATATATATATATTTTTAATATATATCTATACTTGTATTCCTTTTTGGGATCTATATTTAAGTATATACACTCTTTATATATGATAGCCATGTTCAATCATTTATTTTTATTTATTCCATTAACTCCCTCCGCATATATTTTCCTTTCCACCATAACCTTTCCACTCCCCCCTTGTGCTATCCCCAAAAAAAACCCCTACCCAAAACAATAACCTGCCCCCCCTCCCTTTTTTTGTGAGTCAGATTTTCACCTATATACCTTCATATATGTTGTTCCTGTCTCCCATCCCCCATTAATATAATAATTGTTCTCCTTTTTCCCTTCCCCCCCCCCCCCCCTCCACCATACCATTCATCTCTTCTAAATGAACCCCTTTTCTCCCCTCTCTTCTCATTGTATTCCATACAGACTTTATCTTTTTATCAACATTACCCCCATCCATATGTGCTTTGCTCTCCCGCCCACTATCATTATAGCGCCACTCCCCCCCCCCCCCCGTTTTTTTTATATATATATATCTGAAGAAACAGCTGATGCTGTGAAACGCGTCATCCCATTGGTTCACTCCTTGCCCCACGTCATTTCCGGTCCAACGGCAAGCTGCGCTCCACGCTGAAGCGCACGCTGATGCGCAGCTTCCTGGTGTTTCAGCAGTAGAGGGAAATTCAAATTACGCATGGTTCTGACATTCAGACGCTCTCTGCTGACACTGCAGACTTGCCTCCAGCCCTCTTTTCTTTTTCGTACATCACGGGACACAGAGCGACATAGTCATTACTAATGGGTTATATAGTTACCGTCAGGTGCTGGCACTGGCAACTTCCAAAACCGGAAGTACCCTCCCCTATATAAGCCCCTCCCATCCGGGAGCACCTCAGTTTTTTGCCAGTGTCTAAGGTGTTGGCCAAGAAGAAACATGTGTTTTTCACTGAGCTTGCGTACAGGTTCTTTTGGGCCTCAGTAAGCTATTCCGGATCCGACCAAAAAAGCTTCATAGCTAAACGGTCGGTACCCGGGCCTTGCAGAGAAGAGCAAGGTTCTGCCTGTAATGCTTCTCTTAGGAGAGCTGGACCCTGGGATCCAGAGCTCTGGTCATACCCACGACCAAGATGTTTTCTGTGCAGGGTGCTATACAGGTCCAGGGGAGTGGAATCCTTGGGAACCCGGTCCCTGAAGGTTTGATTACAATGCCTGCCGTGATAGGTGAAGTTTGGGCTTTTGTGGACCAAACAAAGTCCTGCGGCGGGCAACAGGTAAGTGGGGGCCCCCAGGAACTTGGTTCTATTGGGGGACCCCCAAGCCTAATTTGTCTTTCTGTCTGTTACCTAACGGTATTCCCGCTAATATCTGTGCATGCCTGTAACTACTAAAAAAATGTAATAATTTTTAATGGTGGTCAAGAAAAAAAAAAAAAAAAAAGGGATTTTTTTTTATATATGTTTAGTATATTAAACTGCGGTACCTGTGTTTGTCCACTAGAGGCCGCTGTGGAATGTTTTTCTTGTCATATGGACTAGTTTCTTCTCAGAGAACAAAGTCCAGGCAGCTGGTGAGTTCTCCTACAGGAAACTGTTTCCTCTGCCATGTTGCAGTGTTCGTCTATCCCCCGGCCTGCGGCAAAAGGGGCCCTGGCTCCTGTCCCTGGTTTCCATGTTTGAAAATTAGCGCCGAGGCGCACGTGGCCGCGCGCGTGCACGCGCCTCTATATATAGAGGTGGCCGGAAAAAGGGGCGGGGCCTGGGGGATGACGCTCTGTGCGCGCCGCAGCGCTTCTGCGCATGTGCGGGCGTCCCAGCAGGTTTTTAAAAAGCCACATTATTGCAGTAAGCTGGCTATGAAGTACAGAGACAGAGCTGGCAACATTTAAAGGCATACAGCAAGCGGTTGATACAGGCATCCCCTAGAAAGGCACATTAGTAGACACCAACTGTTATATAGCAGCAATTGTGCTAGACTATTCTCAGTAAAAGTGGTGTATTACGGCTGGAATACCTCAGCTTTAGGCTTAGGAATATGCCGTCCAGTAGCTCCGGAACTGAATCTTCCAGGAAGCGAAGGGGGTCTCATCGGGCTCTGAGGATCTTGGGCATACTCCTGCTGCACCAGTCTCCCCTGAAGTTCAGAGGTAAGTGACCGTAGAGACCCCGCAGGGGTACTTGGTACTGTGGCTGTCCTCAGTCACCTGCTCCTGTGTATGTAACAGATGAGGTTTTTTCCTCAGCTCTGGGAGGATTAGAGAGAGATTGTCAAAATTTATCGCTGCCTCCCTGTCAGGGAAAGCACGCCCGATCTCCGTCTCCTCCTTCAGAGTGCCTGTTAGCAGAGCAACAGTCCCATACAGGGATCGACCTGCCTGAAGGGGATCAGGATAAGGTTGATTCTGTTATAGAGGATTCAACAGTGGGGGAACCTTTTCTCAGCATCTCAAGCTGAAAGATTATGGGTTCAGTCTCTGACTAACATGGTCCGATCAGCATTTAAAAATGCACCTTGCGGAACCATCAACCACTACTGTATCCTCGTTGGGGTCGCTAGAAGCCCCCAGACTGTTTGTTCTTTTCCACTTCACCCTTTACTGAAAGGGCTCATTTACCAGGATTGGGAACGTCCTGAGAAAATATTTATTCCCCCAAGAGATTTCCGGTGGTCTATCCCATGGAGGATAAGTTCATCAAAAAAAAAAAAAAAAAATGGAAGGTCCCTACAATGGACGCAGCCATCTCTTGTATGTATAAATCACTGACATGTCCAGTGGATAATGTCCAAATGTTCAAGAACCCAATAGATAAAAGATTGGAGTCCTTATGAAAATCTGCTTGGTGATACAACCAGCAGTAGCAGCTATTGGGGTCTGCTAAGCAGTGAAGGATCAGTTGAAACAGGTCTTGAGGGACTTGACAGATCAGCAGGCTTTGCCCTAGCTGATCTACCTAGAGCCTTAGGCTTTGCGGTTGATGCCATAGAGGATTCAGTCCATCAGGCCTCCCGCCTTACGCTGTCTATAGTACATATGTGTAGGCTCCTATGGCTCAAAAACTGGTCTGCTGAAGCTCCCTGTAAAGAATGGCTGGTTAGCGTCCCATTTCATGGTGAACGCTTATTCAGGGAAAACCTGGACAAATATATCCAGAAAATTTCCAGCGGTAAAAATACGCTCTTGCCGGTTAAAAGCAGAGTTAGAGGTCCCTCTTTAAGAGGCCTGCTTCTCCAGTCCCTGGGGCATCGGCTGTGTAACAGTTCCGACGGCCTCCTCGGTCAAATCCCGGGGGTAAAAAACAGGGACAGTAGCAGGGTAATGAGAAACCCTGGGTTAGGGGAGGTACAAAACCTCCCCCAAAGTTAAATTCATGAAGCCCCCACTCAGTCGGGTGGGGGGAGGACTCCAGTTGTTCGCAAGAGACCTGGCGGGACACGATCAAGACAGATAGGTGCTCTCCGCAGTAGGTTTGGGATACAGTTTGGAGTTAAAAGACTCTCCTCCTTCCCATTTTTGAGGTCAAACGTGCCAAGGGATCCCCGGAAGAGAGAGTCCCTCCTGTTGGCACTAGAACAACTATTGCTCCAAGGAGTAATTATGGAGGTTCCCCTGGAAGAATGAGGGTTCGGGTTTTACTCAAACCTCTTTACAGTCCCGAAGCAAACGCGGACGGGAGGCCCATATTAATTCTAAAAGGGCTATACAAATTCCTGTATATCAGGACTTTCCGATGGAGTCGATCCGATCGGTGGCCACTGCCCTACAAGGGGAGGATTGGTTAGCCACGATCGACATCAAAGATGCTTATTTGCACATTCCCATCTTTCCAGTCCACCAAAAATTTCTACGCTTTGCAGTAGAAGGGCGCCATTTTCAGTTCAGAGCCTTACCCTTCGGTTTGGCCACAGCACCACGAGTGTTTACAAAAATTCTGGCCCTTTATTGGCCAATCTAAGAACACAAGGTGTAATGATAATGGCATATCTGGATGACTTGTTGCTGATAGACCACTCAGTGAAAAAACTAGACGTGGTCGTTCACAAGACGATCAAGTATCTGGAATCTCACGGTTGGATTATCAACCGAGACAAGTCAGCCCTAAAAACCAGTCAAAGGTCTGGAATACTTGGGGCTAAGGTTGGATTCAGGCCAGAGAAAAATATTCTTGCCTCGAGGAAAGATGTTGTCTTTGAAAGATTTGATCCACTTAGTGGGTACAAAAAAGACAGCCGTCCATACGCCTGTATATGAGGCTGCTGGGAAAAATGGTGGCATCATTCGAAGCAGTACCCTACGGTCAATTCCATTCAAGGAATTTGCAAGGGGCCATACTGTCAGCCTGGAACAAAAAAGTTCAGGCCCTAGACTTACAATGTCCTTGTCCCCTTCCGTTCGCAAGAGCCTCCGTTGGTGGTTGGTTCCCCAGAATCTGGAAAAAAGGAAATCCTTCAGTCCGATTTCTTGGAAGGTGGTCACTACAGATGCCAGCCTTATAGGCTGGGGAGCAGTACTGGAGCAATAGTCTCTCCAGGGCAGATGGTCGGATGCAGAAAAGGCCCTGCCCATCAATCTCTTAGAGATACGAGCAGCCCGGTATGCCCTAGTAGCATGGACATCCAAACTCCAAGGGTCCCCTGTCAGAATGCAATCAGACAATGCCACAGCAGTGGCATATATCAATCATCAGGGGGGCACCAGGAGTCGTGCAGCACAGAGGGAAGTAAATTACATCCTGAAATGGGCAGAAAAATATGTCCCAGCCATATCTGCGGTATTCATTCCAGGAGTGGAGAATTGGAAGGCGGACTTTCTAAGTCGCCAACAATTATGCCCAGGGGAATGGTCCCTTCATCCCGAGGTTTTCCGGACAATATGTCAGCGGTGGGGAACACCGGATGTAGATCTGCTAGCATCCAGGTTCAACACGAAAGGGGACAGGTTTGTCTCTTGGACAAGGGATCCCCTAGCGTGCGGCTCGGATGCCCTAGTGTTCCCTTGGGATCAGTTCAAGCTGATATATGCATTCCCACCGCCACAATTGTTACCTCGATTACTCCGCAGAATCAGGGTAGAAAAGAAACCAGTGATTCTGGTGGCTCCAGCGTGGCCCCGAAGAACATGGTACGCGGAGATTGTAAAAATGTCTGTGGGGAGTCCTTGGACCCTCCCACATCGTCCGGACCTGCTTTCGCAGGGACCGATATACCACCCTTCCTTACCAGCCCTAGGTTTGACGGCCTGGCTATTGAAGCCCACATTCTAAAAAGGAGCGGGCTCTCTAATGCTGTGGTGTCTACCATGATCAATGCCAGGAAACCGGTATCCAGGCAGATCTACTATAGAATCTGGAAGGCGTACATCGCCTGGTGTGAGGCCAGGAAATGGCATCCACGTAAATATGTAATAGGTAGAATTCTGGACTTCCTACAATGGGCTGTAGATAGGAAGCTTGCCTTGAGTACTATCAAAGGTCAGATTTCGGCCTTGTCAATATTTTTTCAAAGGCCCTTGGCTTCGCATTCACTAGTCAAAGCCTTTATACAAGGAGTGATGCGTATTAGTCCTCCGGTTAATATTCCCATATGTCCATGGGATCTAAACTTGGTTCTGTCGGTTCTACAGAAACAACCATTTGAACCATTACAGCATATTTCCTTAGTGCTTCTCACCAGGAAATTGATTTTTCTAGTAGCCATTTGTTCGGCTAAAAGAGTATCGGAATTAGCAGCTATGTCCTGTAAGGAGCCATATCTGGTTATCCATAAGGACAGAGTAGTGTTACGTCCTCATCCAGCCTTTCTTCCTAAGGTGGTATCGAGTTTTCATTTGAACCAAGATGTGGTTCTTCCTTCTTTTTTCCCCAAGCCTACTTCGGTAGAGGAAAAGTTATTGCATTCTTTGGATGTAGTAAGAGCAGTTAAAGCTTATCTAAAAGCCACTGCTCAGATTCGCAGAACGGATACTTTGTTTATTCTGCCGGAAGGCCCCAGAAGGGGTCAGGCAGCGTCAAAATCTACTTTAGCCAAGTGGATTCGACAGGTCATTATGCAAGCTTATGGCTTGAGAAGGAGACCGCCTCCGTTCAAAGTTAGAGCGCACTCCACGAGAGCAGTTGGAACTTCATGGGCAGTGCATCACCAGGCCTCCCTGGCTCAAATCTGTAAGGCCGCAACGTGGTCTTCAGTTCACACGTTTACTAGGTTCTACCAGGTGGACGTTAGAAGTCAGGAGGATGTCGCCTTTGGGCGCAGTGTGTTGCAGGCCGCAAAAGATCCTCATGTCTGATAGCGCTCAGCTTATATATGGTGTATCCCCCCCCCTCATTTGGCATTGCTTTAGGACATCCCATTAGTAATGACTATGTCGCTCTGTGTCCCGTGATGTACGAAAAAGAAAATAGGATTTTTATAACAGCTTACCTGTAAAATCCTTTTCTTGGAGTACATCACGGGACACAGAGCTCCCACCCCTCTTTTGGGGACACTTATTGCTTTGCTACAAAACTGAGGTGCTCCCGGATGGGAGGGGCTTATATAGGGGAGGGTACTTCCGGTTTTGGAAGTTGCCAGTGCCAGCACCTGACGGTAACTATATAACCCATTAGTAATGACTATGTCGCTCTGTGTCCCGTGATGTACTCCAAGAAAAGGATTTTACAGGTAAGCTGTTATAAAAATCCTATTTTTTTCATCTGGGACCTGGTTGTTTCCTGGTTGTTCCAGCATCACAAGAGTAATTTACATCACCCACGTCTCTGATGTCCAGACGCCCTCTGCTGACACTATAGACCTGCCTCCAACCATCTTTCCATCCGGGACATGCATCTCCCCCGAGGACCGCTGCAGATGACACCGGACCACCATCACTGTATATACGCCTTATATTTTCCTGCATCTTGCAAGTAGCCATTTGGCTGTCTTTTATTAAAATTGCCATTAAAGCTGTTATACTGCACTTAGTTTGGCGCACCTTCCTTTCTTTATGTTTTACAGAGCCTGCTTCTGCTTAAGGTAGCTGCCGCTGGTGCTTGCATCACTTTTTGAAATTTACTGACATTTGGATTTTATGCTCTGCCAGAACTCTTTTTGCGCCATTTTTTTCTTTTATACTGTTGCCATTTTTTGTATGCCTGCTGTTTCTATTGTATTTTCCCGTTGGCGGCCATCTTGCCGTGGTTGCACTGTGGCGCAGGTTGATATTGCGGTCGGCCATTTTCTTGTGGTTGCGCCCTTCTCTCTGACGTCTGGCGGCCATTTTGGAATGGGTTTTGGCCTCTAGTGCTGGCTTTCTGAACGGCGCGCAGCACAATTCTCCTCAGTTTTCCTCACACGCTGTGTACAGATGGAAGGCGGGCAGCGGCGCTGAGCGGTCTCTTACTGGGTGGTGAGTCCCCTGGGTAACCCCCCCGGTCAGTGCAGCAAGAAGGGTGGGCTTTTCATTTATTTTTTACTGAGTCCCTGAGAGCTGTCAGTGGTGTATCATGGAGTCAGTGTCTGGCCCTTCTTCCCCCCCCAAATGTGCCACCTGTGGTTACCATGGACACCTTGTCGGCTGTCCTGGAATCTTTTGTTGCCAGGGTGGAAGCGGCGTGCGAGCATAAGGAGGTAAAAAGCGCCCCCCTCCCCCGCCATCTCCAGGGGAATATTCGATGCGGACCAGGACCTTCCTTGTGAGGAGGACCCCTCGTCCGGGTCAGCACAAGACCGGGCACTTGTTAGTGCGCTTATCAATGCTTTAAGGGACTCCCTTAAGCTGGAAGGTGCAGCTGAGGCAGCCACGGAGGGGTCAGTCTCTTTTGGGTCGCACAAATCGTTCCGCTCTGTAAAGCTGTATCCCTTTGTGTCTTTCTTTGATAAATTCATAGATAAGGAATGGGAAAAGCCGCAGAAGTCCTTTGTGGTCCCTCAGCGCCTGGCGGTCAGGTATCTTTTTGAGGAGAGCCTTTTGAATAAATGGGCTTCTCATCCGGTTGTTGACCCCCCGGTCGCTCGGTTAAATAACCACTCTCCCTGTAGAGGGAACCCCTGCATTTAAGGACCATACTGATAGGTCCGAGGCGCTGAGCAGGTCCATGTTCACCTTGCTGGGGTCTGCGTTGCGGCCTATTTAGGCTGCAACCTTGGTGTCTGCCACTCACTGACTGGGCAAAGATTTTTGCCCACCAGTTGGTGCAGGGCCTTGTGTATGTCTGTGATGCTACTCTGGATGCGGCCCCCTTAATCTCCAGGGCCTCTGTATCTGCGGTGGTAATGCGCCGCCTAATTTGGCTGAAATGCTGGTCCGCTGACAAGGCTTCCAAGAAAGTCTTGGCAGACTTGCCCTTCAAAGATGGGAGGCTTTTTGGTACCTCGCTGGATGACATTATTAAGGATGTCACTGGAGGTAAGAGCACTCTTCTCCCTCAGTCCACTAAGGGGAAGGAGCCGTGCCGTAAGCCGGATCCTTCCTTTTCCACACAGAAGCGGTATTTTTGTCAGTCAGGGCCCGCGAGTAGACCCTCCCAAACTGACAAAGGTCCAGCTGGGGGACAGAAGCGTCCCTGGGTACGTAAGCCGAACAAGTCGGCAAACAAGCCTGCCACTGCATGACGTTTTGCCCCCGCACGACTCATGGGTGGGGGGACGGCTTCGCAGGTTCACAGCGCGGTGGACCTCCCTGCTCTCCGACCAGTGGGTCTGCGAGACGGTCACTTCGGGGTACAAAATCGAGTTTCTTTCCTGCCTGCCGAACAGATTCTTTCCCTCAAATCTCCCTCTCCTTCCGGCTCGTCGGTCTGCCCTATTGGGGGCAGTGTAAGATTTACTAAGGGGCGGAGTGACTTTACCTGTACCACTGGAAGAGAGGTTTCAGGGTTTTTATTCAAATCTGTTTGTGGTCCCAAAGGAGGACGGAGTCCGTCCGATCTTGGACCTCAAAGCCTTAAATGTCTTTGTAAAGGTTCGGAAGTTCCGCATGGAATCAATTCGTTCGGTGGTTGCTGCGCTCCATCCTGGGGACTTTCTGGCATCCTTGGACCTCAAGGACGCATACTTGCATGTCCCAATCTGCACAAGACACCAGAGGTTTATGCGATTTGCAATCGGCGAAGACCACTATCCGTTTGTGGCTCTTCCCTTTGGCCTAGCGTCGGCACCGAGGGTTTTCACTAAGGTGCTCGCCCTGATTCTAGCTTTGCAGAGACAGCGAGGCATTGCTATCATGGGTTACTTAGACGATCTTCTTCTGAGAGCAGCTTCTGGCTCAGAATTAGAGGAAGATGTGTCTATAGCCAGTCAGACCCTCCGAGAATTCGGTTGGGTGTTAAACACTCAGAAGTCGGTCCTGAAACCGACTCAGCGTTTGGAGTACCTAGGGTTGATTCTGGACTCCAAGGAGGCGAGTCTTCCTTCTTTTGGAAAAATTGCAGACTCTCCAGTCTGCGGTGAGGTTGTTGACATCCTGCAAATGGTCGTCTCTCCGTTTTTGCATGCAAGTTCTGGGTCTCATGGTAGCCTCCTTCGAGGCAGTACCGTATGCCCAATTCCAAACTCGAGTCTTGCAGAAGGAGATCCTGTCCTAGGGCGACAGGGAAAAGACCCCAGGCCGATAAAGCGCCTGCCCAAGGACAAAAACGTCCCTGGTCCCGCAGACCCAACAAGCCTGCGGACAAGTCTGCGTCCGCATGAAGGTCCGCCCCCACCCAGCTCTCGGGTGGGGGGACGTCTTCGCAAATTTGCGACTCAGTGGACTGCTCTAGTCTCCGACAGGTGGGTTTGCGAAGTAATCTCCTCAGGCTACAAGATAGAATTTCTCTCTTGTCCACCGGACAGATTCATCACCTCCAATCTCCAGCTACTACCGACCCGTCGGGAGGCCCTGTATGGGGCGGTCCAGGGTCTACTGGAACGCAGGGTAGTTATTCCAGTTCCAGAACAGGAACGGGGTCAGGGTTTTTACTCAAATCTGTTCATTGTGCCGAAGTAGGGGGTTCGGCCAATCTTGGATCTCAGAGCCCTCAATTGCTTTGTGAAAGATTTCGGATGGAGTCGGTTCGATCTGTAGTCACGGCTCTCCATCTGGGGGACTTTCTGGCCTCCTTGGACATCAAGGACGCATACCTGCATGTCCCCATATACTCCAGACACCAGGGGTTTCTGCGATTTGCTATCGGGAAGAACCACTACCAGTTTGTGGCCCTCCCGTTTGGCCTTGCCTCAGCACCCAGGACTTTCACCAAGATACTCGCTCCGATTCTAGCACTTCTAAGACAGCGGGGGTATCGCTATCACAGGTTACTTGGACGACCTTCTGCTGAAGGCCCCTTCAAGCTCAGAATTAGAGGTAAGCGTGTCCATTACCTGTCAGACTCTTCGAGACTGTGGTTGGATACTAAACACGCAAAAGTCAGTATTGGTGCCCACTCAACGCCTAGCGTACCTGTGGTTGATTCTGGATTCCTCAGAGGCAAAGGTATTCCTCCCTGTGGAGAAGTTGCAGACCCTCCGGGCTGCAGTACGGCAGCTGACTTCCAGGAATTGGTCGTCACTCCGTTTTTGCATGCGAGTGTTGGGCCTCATGGTAGCCTCCTTCGAGGCGGTCCCATATGCTCAATACCACACTCGAGTGTTACAGAAGGAAGTTCTGTCCAGATGGAAGAGATGCCCTTCATCTCTGGATTATCAAATCCGAGTGAGCCACCTAGTCAGGAGATCCCTGGTATGGTGGCTGACAGCACCGGCTCTAATGGCCGGGAAGTAATTTCTTCCAGTTTACTGGATAGTGATCACGACGGACGCCAGCCTTACAGGTTAGGGGGGAGTCTGGGGTGTCCAGTCGGCGCAAGGTCGCTGGACCCCAGAGGAAGCCCTCCTGCCGATCAATGTCCTGGAGATCCGGGCGATCAAGCTGTGCCTCTTCAAATGGTCTCAGAGGCTGCAAGGGCGTCCAGTCAGGATCCAGTCAGACAACGCCACAGCGGTGGCATATGTCAATCATCAAGGAGGAACAAGAAGCTCAGCTGCAGCATCGGAGGTTGCTCGCATCCTGAAGTGGGCAGAGAAGAGCGTACCGGCACTATCGGCCGTGTACATTCCGGGTGTGGAAAACTGGCAGGCGGACTACCTGAGCCGCCAGATGCTGGACCAGGGAGAATGGTCCTTACACCCCGGAGGTGTTCCAACTCCTCTGCCAAAGATGGGGCACACCAGACGTAGATCTTCTGGCTTCCCGACTCAATCGGAAGGTATTGAGGTTTGTGGCCCGGTCAAGAGACCCATGGGCAGACGCAACGGACGCGTTGGTAGCATCGTGGGGTCAGTATCGGCTAATCTATGCCTTCCCTCCCTTAAGGCTTCTTCCTCTTCTGCTCCGCAGAGTGGAGGCAGAGGGAATTCCAATGATCCTAATCGCTCCAGATTGGCCTCAGCGTCCTTGGTACGCCGATCTAGTACGTCTGGTAGCAGACGTCCCCTGGCGCCTACCACTACGGAAGGACCTGCTATCGCAAGGTCCCATACTCCATCCTGCTTTACAGTCATTGGCTTTAACGGCATAGCTGTTGAGAACCAGGTACTGAGAGACCAGGGCCTGTCAGACTCAGTAATCTCTACTATAAGAAGTGCTCAAACCGTCCTCTAGGAAGGTTTATCACTGCACTTGGAAGGCCTACATCTCCATGTGTGAGGAAATTAAATGGCATCCACGTACCTATTTGGTTTCCAGAATCCTGCTGTTTTTACAGCATGGGGTGGACCAAAGGCTTGCCCTAAGTACGATTAAGGGTCAGATATCTGCCCTGGCTGTCTTTTTTTTTTTTTTTCAGCGACCCCTGGCGACTCACTCTCTCGTGAGTACATTTGTGCAGGGGGTTCGACATGTGGCCCCTCCGGTCCATCCCCCGTTACCTCCGTGGGACTTGAACCTGGTCCTCTCGGTGCTTCAGAACGCACCGTTTGAGAAGATTAGAGATATTCCCCTGTTGACACTTTCTCAGAAAGTGGTCTTTTTGGTGGCTGTTACGTCAGACGAGTCTCTGAGCTGGCAGCCTTGTCCTGCAAGGCTCCCTATTTGATTTTCCACAAGGATAAGGTGGTGCTGCGGCCGCAGCCTTCCTTTCTTCCGAAAGTCGTTTCGGCTTTTTATCTCAACTAAGACATTGTACTTCCATCCTTGTGTCCTCATCCGTCGAATCCTAAGGAGTCGGCGTTGCATTCCTTGGACGTTGTCCGAGCTTTGAGAGTATACCTATCTGCTACTTCCCTGTTCCGGAAGTCAGACTCACTGTTTGTTTCGGTGGCTGGTCCCAAGAAGGGCCAAGCAGTCTCATCGGCCACCATCTCTAGGTGGATCCGACAGATAGTAATCCAGGCTTGCGCCTTAAAGGGTCAGGCGCCCCCCTTTCCTGTCACGGCGCATTCGACCAGGGCAATAGGTGCCTCTTGGGCTTTCCGACATCAAGCGTCTGTTTCCCAACTATGTAAAGCGGTGACTTGGTCGTCCGCTCACACTTTAACAAAATTCTACAAAGTTGATGTAGGTGCATCTTCGGATGCCTCTTTCGGCCGCAAGGTTTTGCAAGCGGCTGTTTAGAGTTGCAGCTCCTCCGTTGGAGTGCTGTTTTGTGTTTTGGGGTGAAGTTTGTTTTTATGCTGTTACCACCCCTCGTTTTTTCTCTGACACTGCTTTGGGACGTCCCATTTTGTCAATAGAGAAGCTGTGTCGGTCCATGGACGAAAGAGTAAATAGGATTTTTTTACTCACCGTAAAATCCTTTTCTCTGAGTCCATGGACCGACACCGCACCCACCCCTCCTTTTTAAGTTTGTACTGCTTTTTGACGAACTGATCTGCGAGATGCAGACAGAGTTTATACCCAGAGGGTCCGCCCCCTGGGCGGTACTGTAGAAGGTGTGATGCAACACTTTTTACAAGTTTTTCTGCCTAGTCACTCCTAATTAACGGATAATACCCAGTTTGTCAATAGAGAAGCTGTGTCGGTCCATGGACTCAGAGAAAAGGATTTTACGGTGAGTAAAAAATCCTATTTTTGCAAAGAATTGTGGGAAAAAAATTACAACTTCAAAAACCTCACCATGTCTCTTACTAAATACCTTGGAATGTCTACTTTCCAAAAAGGGCTTATTTGGGGGGTACTTTCCTGGCATATTAGGGTCTCTAGAAATGAGATCAATTTTCAGAGATTGGCACTAATTTGATCTAATTTCTTGAGATCTCTAACTTTGTGGACTTTCACAAAGACCAAATATACACCGATTTGGGTTATTTTTACCAAAGATATGTAGCAGTATAAATTTTAGCCAAAATTTATGAAGAAAAATTACTAATTTGCTAAGTATTTTTCTTCGTTTGTTATAAAATTAATTTTTTTACAGAATTTTCTGTATTTTTCTTTTATAGCGCAAAAAATAAAAAACCCATCGATGATTAAATGCCACCAAAAGAAAGCTCTATTTGTGGGAACAAAAGGACAAAAATTTCATATGGGTACAGTGTTGCATGACTAATTGTCATGCAAATTGTGAGAGCACTGAAAGCTGAAAATTGGTCTGGTTAGGAAGGGGGTTTAAGTGCCCAGTGGTCAAGTGGTTAAAATATATATATATATTTTTTCTTATTTATTTTACTTTATTTTATTTTGACAGTTTTAAAAAAAAAAAATTGGGTCACTTTTATTCCGATTACAAGGAATGTAAACATCCCTTGTAATATAAAAAAGAATGACAGGTCCTCCTTAAATATGAGATCTGGGGTCAAGAAGACCTCAGATCTCATATTTAGACCAAAATGCAATAAGCCTTTTTTTTTTTGTCATTCTAAAAAAAAAAAATCCCTTTTAAGAGCATTGGGCGGAAGTGACGTTTTGACGTCGCTTCCGCCCTGCAGTGATATGGAGACGGGTGGGGGGGCCATCTTCCCCTCACTTGTCTCCATACCCAGGCAGGGACAGGACCGGATCGCCTCCGCTGCTGCCGACAGCTCTGGTAATCTGAAAGAGGACTGCCCACTGAAGAAGAGGACACCGGGGTTATGGTAGCTAGCTGCTACCAGAACAATGGTATTCCTCTTCAAAGTAGCGACGTATAACGACGGCAGGCGGTCCGTCCGTAAGTGGTTTAAAAGAAAAAAACACGTTCTACTTACAGCCTGGATCCTCCTCCTATTCTCTGGTCCCTCTTTGCTGCTCCTGGCCCCTCCCTCCTATCGAGTGCTCCTGGTGGTGCAACGGATCAGTGATGATCCGTGATCCGAACGGGTCAACCTGTTCCGATCGGCACACCACGCGATCTGCGGAGAGCTCCGCAGCCTCGGCCATATTTGGAAATCCAACGGACTGTTCACATGTTAAATTTTAAAAGCAGCAGCAAACCTTGCATGCTTGCTAATGTGACAGAACACCTCTGATTTTCACATTTAACATTTAGTTAAATGTGGAAATCAGAGGTGATTAGCAACCATGTAAGGTCAGCAGGTTTGCTGCTGCTTTTAAAATTTAACATGTAAACAGTTTGTCGGATTTACAAATACTGTATTTAAGCATATAAGCTCCATTTTGTGTTGAAAATAACTAGGGCTGTAGAAATTAACTATTAATTCCTCGATTAATCGATTAATTGTTTTGATCGATCAAAATTCTTTGGGCTTGCCGTGTCCATCTGAAGGGCTCCTTTGCTATGCCTTCATATCTGCATGCCGGCGGGACCTTACTATCTGCCACACACAAGGGCTGTTACACTTCCCTCTATCACTTCCCTCTATCACTTCCCTCTATCAACCTGGGATTCTACAGCCATCCACTGGGAGTTGTGATAGTTCCCTTCACGGGACATCTACATGCCGACGGACTGATGTTAACCCCTCCTCATCTGGATTCAGCAGTGGTATCGTTGTACACATTTTTATACCAGTATCATACTTGGCTACATGTTTTTATGATTGCTTTTGCTACCGTTTGGTATTACTCGCACTTTACAGTTTATGTAGCTACATCGATTTTATCTCCAGTGCAATATTTATTTTGTTACCTACTTGAAGACTATAAAAGTTTTAATGCTATTCCCATCGAGCGCTGCCTTTGTGTGTTTTTTGTATCCTGCTATCCATTTTTCCAGTGGTTGGTAGCTGCACTGGGAATCGGCCTGCAAGGAGATCAGCTAAAAGTAGTTGGATCTATGTGCGTTATAATTAATCGAAATTAGTCGATTAATCGATTAAAATTTTCGTGTTAGATTAATCGATTTTTTTTTAATCAGTAACAGCCCTAAAAATAACTGAAATCTAAAACTCCGGTGGGGGTAACAAAGTTGGTCGTCTTTTTTTTTTTTTTTTTTTGCTGATCCGAAAAGTGATCCGATCCGTGTCTGATCCGAGGACCGATCCGATCAGAGTTTTTTGATCTGTTGCACCCCTTAGTGCTCCCACAGTCAGCAGCTTCCTTGGGGGCACTGGAGCTGAGTCACAGCTTTGTGTGTCCAACCCTGCTCCACACCCTCTCTCCAATGATTGGCTGACTGACTTTGACAGATGCGGGAGCCAGTGGCACTGCTGCTGTATCTAAGCCAATCAGGAGTGGTGTCCTGGTTAGCGTAGACATTCGTGGACATCACTGGAGAGAGATGGGGTTCAGGAATGTAATTAGGGGGGTGCTGGGGTGCTTGCTACACACAAGGTGTGCATAGAATGCATTAAGATAAAAAAACACCTGCCTTTTACAACCACTTTAAAGGGGAGTTCCAGACTTTTTTTATGTTCATTAAAAGTCAGAAGCTACAAAAAGTGTAGCTGCTGGCTTTTAATAAACATACTTACCTGTTCCACTGTCTAGCGACGGCCGGAGCTCCGCTCCTCTCCCCCCTTCTCCGCCGGCACCTCCATTCATAGTGTGGGCACTAGGCCGTGACAGCTTTCGGCTTCACGGCCGGGCACTCACGGCGCAGCGCTCTGAGTGGACAGGCGATCGCCTGGGACCTGTCACTTCCCAGGTGATCGCCTACAAGGAGGGGCCGCCAAAAGGCGATATGACGTATCGCCTAGGCGACCCCAGGGCGGAAGGAGGAAGTGGGACAGGAAGTCCCACTCCTGCTGAAGCCCCCCCCCCCCCCAAAAAAAAAAAAATTTGCATGCCAAATGTGGCATGTAAGGGGACGAGGCGTGGATTTAGCGGAAGTTCCAAATTTGGGTGGAACTCCGCTTTAAAGAATCTGATCTGTCTGCAGCATTGACGGCCTCTTATGCTAAAATTGATGCTGAATCTCTCAAGTTTCTGTTAAATGATGATTCACCTGAGAAGTTGCAGGCCACTGCCGTTTATAGACTTTTTTTTTTTTTTCTTTTTAACTTCTATTTACTGGTTTTTGAATAAAAAATATATTAAACAGAGCTGTCTAGGCACACACTGGATCACACGTATTAAAGGATATAATGCATTACTAACAGTACAACTGTGATCCAAAGCAATGCCTAAACTGTGGTAACCTTGCTCAGAGCGCCAATACTTGGAATAGGATGAGTACATGAAATTTGTAGTCCCGTCCACATCACAGGTAGGATCTTATAAGTAACAGGGTGGAATAGGGGAGGTCAACAAAGGACATTGAACCAATCCAGCGTATCATTATCATGCAAGAAGTAAGCATATAATGTAAAACATAGGCAGCTGTCATAACGGAGTCAAACTCAAATATCCCATACTTTGGAAAACTTTTTGGGACACCCTCTGGACATGTAGGTCAATTTTTGTACAGGGTTACCACAGTTTGCTAGAAATTTTCCATGAGGCAAGAGTTGGACCAGATGAACATTTATATTGAATCTCTATTGCTTTCCTAGGAACAGTAATAAACCAAGTAGGGTGCCAACAGCTCTAGTATTTGCTAAGGCATCTACCAGTCCCAAATTACAGGTGTCTACCAAAAGGGGGACCTTTTATAGTAGTTATTCGAAAGATACAATTAAGCACCTGTTTCCAGTACATCTGTGTAAAGGGGCATATCCAAATCATATGCATGTAGTCACCCGTGTCTGCCCCGTGTTTCTCCAGCTAACTGAGGGACACTGTTGTGTCGCAATCGTTTTTCAGCATCATCCACATTGGACACAGTGTTCTGAACCGTGCACTGTAGACTCTCCAGGATGTTGGCATGTTGCAGATATCCGGGATTTCATGTCAGTGAGGCGGTATCTTGTGCAGGTCTGCCCGGATAAGATTGCATTCCTCAGATAGCTGGTATTTGCGAGCTCTGCTCGATTGCTAAAAGGATAAGGGCAATGCCACTTGCTGGATCCTGAGCCAGAGGAGCAGGCTCCCTCTACATCCGCGGCCATGTCTAGCTCCGTGAGTAAAGCTTGTAGCTTTCTGGCCAATAAGGCTTTGGAACATGTGGCCGGAGCCCGTTTGACTGAGATAAGAGTGCTGGCTCAGTGGTGAGATGGCATGGCTGTTGGCACAACTGCTGCAGGGAGACGTCCGCCACCACTCTGTATGCTGACAAGACCCTCAGATGGAGCAAAAGGATGCTGGAAAATTGGAGGATAGTGGGAACTTTGATCCCTAGCATCCACTTTGGTCTACATCCAGCCATGCCCCCCTTAATTCCCAGGCTCAGACTGTTTTGGCATCGTAATGAAAACTGTGTGCCACTCAGGCTACAAGGGAAAGCAGTCCTGTGTTCACTGCTGTGAGTGCAGGCCAGGGAGGGAGCTTGTCTCAGCTCCAAACAACTGTTAAGCAAAGGATAAATGCCAGGAAGTCACACATTAATGCAGATCCACTGATATTTGAATGACAGTCTCAGCCTGGACTCCCGCCAGGCCACACCTTCAACGCGTTGCACTCCGCCCCTCAGAGCTTAATCATGGGGATGGAGACTCCAATCAATGGAAAATCAATGTCAGGTGTGTATGTGGCTGGCTGCATGTGTGGGAAACCACACACATGGATCTCATAAAAGGCCATAATAGCCAGTTCCCTGAAAAAAAAAATCTCAATCTCAAATTTATTATAATCCTGGTTAAAGTGAAAAATGTCCTAAATTTACAAATTGGTAAAAGGAATCCCCAACAACTCTATACTTGCGAATAATAGTAATATGGAAGGTCAGGGTTAACTAAATGGAACTCAATAGATATTTTCTAATAACAGAGCTCTGGGTAGTTAGTCCAGGAAAAGGGATAGATAGTGCTAGTAGAAACCCCAAGGGAAATGAAGCAAACTAATCATAATAGTAAGATCAATCCCAAGTTCAAACCCCTAGGAATATGGGTGTCTAGTTTAAATATCCCGTACACCTCCCTCTTACAAAGGAGGGAGAACTGATCACCACCGCAGGCAGGATAATCTTCCCTCTTTACTATCTGTACCCTAAAGGATTGTACATCTTTGTGAATTAACAGATTAAAATGTTAAGCCAGGTTAGTATTGTCAGAGAAAGGATCCCTCATCCTATCGCTCAATCTTCTGGTTGTCCTGCCCAGGTCCGATACTAGGGTGTGGAGAAGACACTGGGCTTGGGGGGGTGCAGAGGAGGCGCTGGACTAGCAGGGGAGTGCAGAGGAGGCCCTGGACTGGAAGGGGGGGTGCAGTGGAGTCCCTGGACTGGGTGATTGCGAGGAGGCCCTGGACTAGGAGGGGAGTACACCGGAGGCCCTGGACTGGGGGTGTAGAGGAGGCCCTGGACCTGAAAAGTGGTGTTGGTGTGGCAAAAGACCCAGATTAGTAGGGCAGGGTGCAGAGGAGGCTCTGAACTTGGGGGACTGTAGAGGGGGCCTTGGACTAGGAGGGGAGTGCAAAGGAAGCCCTAGCCTGGGGGAGGTAGGTGCAGAAGAGGCCCTCGACTAGGAAATGGTGGTAGGTGTGGCAAAGGCCCCTGGATGGGAGGTTCACAACATAAATAGGGACATTTATCAATTGTCGCAAGTAATGTCAAACTGAAGCAGAGAGACCGGTCATGTGATATATTTATTGCTTATTTGGCTATACATCTCCTGTGACCCTTTTTCAGCTGACGTCATAAAGCCGTTTCAGGCATGTGAGCGATTCCTGACCATATGGTTGCGATTTCCCCCCCAGCCTGAACCGGCCCTGTGAGGTCAGCCAACAGCCCGCTGAGCTGGCCGCTCCCGTCCACAGCACAATGTTTCAGTGTGCCCTCCGCCGCTTACCAGAGCCGTCGGCAGCGGCGATCAGATCTTTCTGCTGGCTGGGTATGGAGACGAGTGAGGGGAAGATGGCCCCCACCCGTCTCCATACCATTGCAGGGCGGAAGCAGCGTCAAAATATCACTTCTGCCCATAGTTCTTAAAGGGCCATTTTTTTCTTTTTTCAAATGACCCCGGATCTCATATTTAAGAGGTCCTGTCATGCTTTTTTTTTTTTCTATTACAAGGGATGTTTACATTCCTTGTAATAGGAATAAAAGTGACACCATTTTTTTTTAAGTGTAAAAATAGAAGGTAAAATAAATACTAAAAAAAATTCAAACGTGCTCCGTCCCCCCGAGCTTACGTGCAGAAGCGAATGCATACGTGAGTAGCGCCCGTATATGAAAACGGTGTCCAAACCACACATGTGAGGTATCGCAATAATTCTAGACCTAGACCTCCTCTGTAACTCAAAACCTGCAACCTATAGTGTAATGTTTGGGGGTTCGAAGTAATTTTCTAGCAAAGAAACCGTTTTTAACTTGTAAACAACAAATCTCAGAGGCTCAGTCCTTAAGTGGTTAGTCAGCGGGGGGACAGATGCAGCATCCACCTCCATAAGTATGTTTTAAAAAAAAATCACATACCAGACATCTATTTCCTGCTATCACACATGACAATTAGGCCTCATTCACATGGAGCATTTTTGTGTTCTGTGCAGGCAGTCCAGTCAGTCAATTGGGACGCAGCAGCTACATAGACATAGTCGAAATTTGACACGCAGACAGGAAGGGATGCATGTATCCCAAACAGTGTCTGCATTCAGATCCACTTCTATTGGTAAAGCTTTCTGGTGGATGCAGATGCAGCAAAAAGTGGCCCAGCAAAAAGGACCTGCCAATGCCTGTCTGAATGAACCCTTAAAGGAATTTATCAAAACTAGAGCAGACAGAATCTGGAGCAGCTGTGCAATCGCGACCAATCAGCTCATAGCTTTCATTTTTAAAGCTGAAGATAGAAGCCGATTGGTTGTCATGCGCAGCTGTTCCAGATTCTGACTGCACCAGTTTTGATAAATTCCCCTCAGTGTGTTTTACATTTCCTACTCCTGGCTACTGCATTCTAAGTACAGCACATGCTTTGTTAAAGTGGTTGTAAAGGCACAAGTTTTTTTACCTTCATGCATTTCTATGCATGCGGGTAAAAAACCTGTGTGCAGCAGTCCCCCCCCAGCCCCACCTAATTCTTATCTGAGCCCCCTCCCGATCCAGCGATGTCCACGAGAGCCTTGGCTCTCCAAGGACTCGCACTCTGTATTGGCTTTTGGTAGCAGCGGGAGTCATTTGCGCAAGCTGCTGTCAATAACAGCCAATTAGGAGATGGAGTGGGCGGGGGTGCGCCTGCTTAGATGGCCCCATAGCAAGCTGCTTGCTGTGGGGGCACCCACAGCAAGCAGCTTGGGGGCACCTAGGAGGGAGGGAGGGGCCAGGGGCGCCAGCGAGGGACCCGAGAAGAGGAGGATCAGGGCTGCTCGGTGCAAAACCTTTACACAGAGCAGGTAAGTAGAACACGTTTGTTTAAAAAAAAAAAAAATACTTTAATATTACTTTAAGGTTAGCTGTGTGTAAAGGATATGCAATAGAACAGTTTTATTTTATTAAAATGAATGTACTGAGGTTTGTACTTTCTGTCACATACTCGCTTGTGTCAGTCATTAAAGCATATGGCCATTTAAGCCCCTCCCACTGTTGCAAGCTGACCACACCCACAGTTTTGGCATGGCACTGCAATATTGCCACATACCATTTTTCTTGTGGGGGGGGGGGGAAGAAATGACCAGCCTCGGGTGCCAAATGTGCTAGCTATGCCACATATCCTGCCCAAGTACTGAATGTTACACTCAGTACATGTGACCACATATATGACATGTTTAGAGTGGCAGTTAACCAGTTGTGTGATTGAGGAAAAGCCATTAAAACATGAATTGACAGTATGGGTATCGTCCAAATGACAGCATCACGAACACCTGGCAGCTCCGCACCCATATATGCTGGTGGTATTTGGCCACATACGTGTTTGTGGATTAGGAACAGACTGGGGGGGGGCACCATGGTGCATGTCCTTCCTGGCTCCATACCTGACACCTTGACCTAGTATAGCTCTAGAACGGTCGTTGCTATACAGAATGGGAAGGTGTCTAGATATGTGTTGTCTTAAATTTGTGAACTTTGGGGAAAAAATAGGTGAGTCAATGGTTCCATCTAGCTTAGGAGATTGATTTGTGAGTAGAGTATTTTTGCTGAAATTCCTGGCAACTAAGCAACCTTGTTTAACACTAGATTTTCTTTTGTTCCTTGACAGACACAGCTATTCACATTTTTGACTAGGACTAGGCAGAAAGAACAGCACTGCCTATAGGCAGTCCTAACTGGTAGTAAGCCCCCTAGTCTAGGAGTAAGGACCTGGCTCCCTGCTGGGACCTGAGTTTTTTTTTAGTTGTTATTTTGAAGCATCTTCAATCAACTGCTGGGCTGAGTGACAGTCCGGATAATATAGATCTGTGTCTCCCCAGCCTGGCCATCGAGTGCGTGCACACCTTGGCTAAGGGATCTCTCCCCCACCCCTTGCATTGGGTTCTTTAGCAGCCATTGTTCCTATGCCAGCTTCACATTGCCAGTGCCTCTTTTCTACCTGGCCTGTCTGCTCCCCTACCTACCAGACTGGCCTGCTTTCCTTCTGGGGGGTCCCACTGTTCAGTTCTCTGCCCCCACTAGGTGCAGGGTGTGCGACCGCTGCCCTCTCCTCGTGGCCGCTATTTGTTTCATACATCATGGGACAAAGATTTAGACTAATAATCATTTCCTGCTGGTTTATACTTCATCTCTAGGTGAATGGACACTGGTAGACCAAAGATCTTTAGACAGGAAGTGAATCCCCCATATAACCGCTCCCATACAGGAAGTACTTCAGTGTTTTACCAGTGTCTGCAAGGTGGATGATACGGTGGTTTGAGCTCTCTGAGCTCCAGGTCTCTAGTCCCACAAACGGTTCTTAAATGAATCAAGGGATTGACCGATTGGATCCATTTGACAGGCTTTATATGCTTAGATAAATGGTACCCGAGCCTCGCAAAGAAGACTCAAGATCCGGCAAGGTTTTGCCTGTAATGCAGCTTTCGGGTGCTGGACTAAGTGGAATCCTGGACACCACAGAGCTAAGGCATTCCTGCAGGGTGCTGTACAGATCCAAGGGAGTGGACCCTAAACATTTAAAGGGTACCCAGTCCTTGAAGGTCCTCAAGTGACAGGAACCCACCATGAATGGTGAAGATTGGGCTTAGTTTCTAAACTGCCCTGCGCCTGGACAGGTAAGTGAAACCCCTTTATTTACTTCTTGTGGGGTGTCCCAGTGATTGTAACAGTCAAGCTAGCTAGAGGCTGGACACCTGTGTGTGGTGACCATACAAGGGAGTTTTGGGCTAGCTGTGGGTGTTTGCAAAGTGTACCTCGATTTGCTTGTGTCTGGCTGTTTACCTGCGCCATTTCGCCTTGGTCCGCATTGGCGCACGTATGTTCGCAAAAGTGCCGCTGTGCACAGCAGCAGTTTGTTGGTGGCCATGGCGCACGTGCATTCGCAAGAGCGCCGCTAGACTTGGCAGTTTGGCGGCCATGGTGAAAGCGGATTCGCCGCACATGCGCAGTAGCCTTTATTTGGGCGTACGAAGATTTGACGTTCCAGTGCACACCCAGCTTATTTAAGCTGTGTATGCCAAAGCATGGAGTGCTTCCGGAAGGCAGCTGTGGGCACTTGCAGCAGTTAATTTCTCCTTACCCCGGTCACATGAGTCACCAAGTGTTGCTTGGCAGGATTGTTACATAGGGGCTTGGTGAGTCCTATTAACCACTTTCAATCCCAGCCATAGTCATATGACGTCCGCAGGAGGGATCTCCCATCTTGGGCGGGTGTCATATGATGTCCTGGGCTTCCCTGCCATCTAGGTGGCGCGAACCGGTGTCGGCGCACCCGCCACATTGCTGGGAGCCGGTGCACGTGCCCGGCGGCCGCGATGTCCGCTGGGCACCCGCAATTGCCGGTAACACAGCTGAGGACTTGGATCTGTGTGTAATGGACGATGGTGTGTTTCCAGTACAGAGGAACACCAATCGGTCTCCTCCCCTTGTGAGTCCCTGCCCCCTACAGTTATAATCTCTCCATAGGATACACATTTAATCCCTTGATCGCCCCCTAGTGTTGACCCATTCCCTGCCAGTCACATGTATACAGTAATCAGTGCATTTTTATAGCACTGATCGCTGTATAAATGTGGTCCCAAAATAGTGTCAAAAGTGTCCGCAATGCCAGTCCCAATAAAAATCGCAGATCACCGCCATTACTAATAAAAAAGATTATGTGCCATAAATCTATCCCCTATTTTGTAGACGCTACAACTTTTGCGCAAACAAATCCCTGAATGCGTTTTTTTTTTTTTTACCAAAAATATGTAGAAGAATACATATCTGCCTAAACTGAAAAAAAAAAAGTTTACTCTTTCGTTCATGGACCGACACAGCTTCCTATTGTGGGCATTATCCGTTATTTAGGAGTGACTAGGCAGAAAAACTTGTAAAAAGTGTTGCATCACACCCTCTACAGCACCGCCCAGGGGGGGGGACCCTCTGGGTATAATCCCTCTCTGCACCTCGCAGATCAGTTTTTTTTTCTGTCTAGCAAGGAGTAGGACATGGCTCCCTTCGGGGAGAAATGTTGTGTTTTTTGTTTTTTTTTGTTTGTTTCCTGCAATCTTCGATCAACTGCCGACTGGGTGACAGGCTGGGTCCTTAATCCTTGTCCCCCCAGTTTCGGCCATCGAGCGTGTGCCGACCCTAGCTAAGCGCTGGGTTTTCCACGACTTGCCCATCGCTCTACGGGTGGCCGGTGAGCCTACGCTCCAGGGCCTGCATTGGACCGCTCAGCTTCGGCTGACCTTACGGCCGAGTCGCAGTAGCCTGTCCCGTGAGCTAGCGCTCCAGGGCATGCTCCAGGTCATGCATACGATCGTTCCCTAGGGTTCAATCACAGCATGCCTGGCTGACAGTCACCTCCGTGCGCGGATGATCTGTCCGGAATGTCTTCCAGCATGATCCACGCAGGAAAGGTAAGTAGCTCCCCTGCTTCGGCAGGGTGACTTGGCTGGACATTCCTGGAGAGATCAAGTAAGTGGTTGTGGCCCCTTTCTTTCCTCTCTCCCTGCCTTCCCTCCTCCCTGGGCTCTGAGCTAAGGTGGCTGGGTGCTGGGGGTCACCTGAGGGGGGGGCTCCATCTGGAGCGGGGCTGCGTTGTGTTGTCATTTTTAAAAGATGTCATTTTGCTTACCTGTAAGTGTGCCTCTCTCCCTCCATGCTGTCTGCGGCCATTTTGCGGTGGTCCATGCCTGTTTTGGCCTTTAGTGACTGTCTGGGGACCATTTTCTTGTGGTTCACGCCAATATGTATATATCGCCACTTGGCGGCCATTTTTTTGTGGCTCGCGCCAATATGTATATATCGCCGCTCGGCGCCCATTTTTTTTGTGGTCCGCACCCACTTTGGCCTCTATCGACTGCTCAGCGGCCATGTTTCTTAGGATTTACGCTGGTATGCCTCTGACGCTTTTGCCTCTGCCGGCTCGGCGGCCATTTTCTTGGAGCCCACATTGTTCAATACAGCCGATTGGCGGCCATTTTGCGGTAGTCTCCGGCCTCTAGGGTGCATTTCACTAGCGCAAATTCACACAGGGAACGCTGATGAGAATCAGACTGACACAGGCAGCGGTGGGATAGCATCACAGGCAGAGAACACGGCAGCATAGCGGTACCGTTCCAAGGGTGGTGAGTCCTCTGGGAGACCCTGCATCTCTGAAGCAGCTAGGAGGGAGTCTGAAGCAGATGTTTTTTTCCCCCTGAAACACCTTAATGATAGCTGGTGCCCCTGATGTATCTGTGGACGCTATGTCTGTTGCCAGGGTGGAAGCGGCACACGGGGGGGGGGTAGTTAACGACCCCAGCCCCTGCAATCTTCCGGGGATAATTCTGATGCAGAACCAGGCCCAGCTATGGCTCATGGTCCGGATTCTGATGCATCAGAGACTGCAGACCGGGACCGATCAGACAGTGAGAATGCTCCAGGTTCAGCACGCGAAAAGGCTTTGGTATCTGACCTGTTTACTGCAGTGCAGAATACGGAAGGCTGCAGAAGCAACAGAAACACTAGTCCCCTTTGGGTTCCGTAAGCCGGCCCTCACTGCTAAGGTGTTTCCTTGTGTGTCTTATTGTGATAAGCTTGTACAAGGAGTGGGAAAACCCACTAAAGGTTTTTTTGCAGTCCCAAATAATTTTTTATTTTTTTTGGGCAGTCCGGTACCCCTTGAGAGTTCCTGAAAGGATGGACCTCTCCCCCAATAGTGGACCCCCTGTGACCAGACTTGCCAAGTTACCACGATTCCAGTGGAAGGGGCTCCTGTCTTCAGGGACACTCGCTACCTATCCACAGTGGCGGGCTCAGCGGTACGTCCAGCATTGGCTGGGGTTTTTTCTGATGCCTCAGAAACTTACTGAGTAGGAAAAGATGCTACTCCAGGGGTTAAATGCACGGCAGGCTCCTCCGTACGAGGTAGCTCTGGCCGACCAGTTGGTATAGGGCCCTGAGTCTGTCTGCAAGTCAGACATGGATACTATCCCCTTGCTGCCTTGAGCCTCAGTTTATGCGGTGGTGCTACGCTACCTGATCTGACTAAGGTGCTGGTCTGCGGACCAATCTTCCAAAAAGGCCCTGTTGGATCTGCCCTTTTAAAGCGACAGACTTTTTTGGGGCCTCTCTGGATGACATAATTTAAGATGCTACAGGAGGTAAGAGCACATTGCTTCTGCAAGCCAAAAAAGGGTAAGGAGCCACGCCACAGGCTAGGGCCCTCCTTCACCGCGCGCAATTTGTCCCTTCATTCGCCTAGTGCGGCAAGTAAACGACCCCAGGCTGATAAAGCACCTGCTGAGGGACAGAAGCGTCCCTGGGTTTGCAAGCACAACTTTGCTTGCCTACCGAAGAGATTTTTTTTCCCCTCTTAACCGCCAGCTTCAGCCGACTTCTCGGGAAGCCCTACATGGGGCGGTCCAGGACCTGCTGATACGCAGGGTAGGCCTTCCAGTCTTAGTACATGAACGAGTTAAGGGGTTCTACTCAAATCTGTTCGTAGTGCTGGAGGGGGTCCATCCAATCTGGATCTCAGGACCCTCAACTGCTTTGTGCAAGTACAAAGATTCCGGAAAGGAGTTGTCTCACTCTGTTGTCGCTGCCCTCCATCCAGCGGATTTTCTGGCATCCTTGATCATCAAGGACGCATGCTTGCATGTCCCCATATGCACCAGGCATCAGTGATGTCTGCGTTGGCGGCCGGGGAAGACCACTACCAATGGTGGCTCTCCCCTTTGGCCTGACATCAGCATCAAGGGTGTTCACCAAGGTGCCTGCCCCGATTCTGGCCCTACTAAGACAGTGTGGCATCGCTATCATGGGCAACTTGGACGAGCTTCTTCTGAGGGTCACTTCAAACTTAAATGTAGAAGTGAGCGTGTCTTTAACCTGTCAGACCCTCCGATACTTGGTGGGGTGCGGAACACTCAGAAGTCAGTATTGGAACCGTCCTAACTCCTAGTGTGTCTAGGGTTGATTCTGGACGACTCAGAGGCGTAAGTTTTTTTTTTCTCCCTAGGGAAAGTTGCAGACCCTTCGGGCTGCGGTGCGGCAGTTGACATCCCAAGGATGGGTTGTCACACCACTTTTGCAGGCGAGTCCTGGGCCTCATGGTAGCCTCCTTTGAGGCGGTACCATAGGTGCTATTTCACACACAAGTGTTACAGAAGGTAATTCTGTCCTGAAGGGTCAAGTGCCCTTCATCCCTGGATTACCAAAATCCGGGTGAGCCACCTAATCAAGACCTCCCTAGTTGGTGGCCGACAGCACCGGCATTTCTGTCAGGGAAATTGTTCCTTCCTGTTTACTGGATGGTGGTCACGGCTGACGCCTGTCTTCCCGGTTGTAGAGGAGTCTGAAGAGCTCAGTCAACCGGGGTTGCTGGACTCCGGAGGATTCCCATTCATTGGCCTGAAATCAGGACGAGCTGGCCTTGCCTCCCCACATGGTCTCAGAGGCTACAAGGGCGTCCAATCAGAATCCAGTCGGACAAACACCACAGTGGTGGCGTATATCAATCATCAAGTAGGAACAAGCAGCTCTGCTGCAGCATCGGAGGTCGCTCGCATCCTGAGGTGGGCAGAAAGGAGCGTACCGGCACTGTCGGCTGTGTACATTCCGGGTGTGGAGAACTGGCAGGCGGACTACCTGAGTCGCCAAATGCTGGACCAGGGAGAATAGTCCTTACACCCGGATGTGTTCTAGCTCCTCTGCCAAAGATGGGGCAAGCCAGATATAGATCTTCTGGCATCCCAACTCAATCGGAAGGTATTTGAGGTTTGTGGCCAGGTCAAGAGACCCATAGGCAAGCACAATAGATGCGTTGATGGCACTATGGACTCAGTACCGACTAATCTATGCCTTTCCTCCTCAGAAGCTCCGTCCTCATCTGCTTCACAGACTGGAGGCAGAGAGGATTACAATGGTCCCAATTGCTCTAAATTGGCCTTGACGTCCTTGGTACGCTGATCTAGTGCGTCTGGTAGCAGACGCCTTTTGGCATCTACCGCTAAGGAAGGACCTTCTGTCGCAAGGTCCCATACGCCATCCTGTTTTACAGTCACTGGCTTAATGGCATGGCTCGAGAGCCAGGTGCTAAAAGACCGGGGCCTGTCGGACTCGTGATCTCTACCATGAGGAGTGCTCAGAAATCATCCCCTAGGAAGATTACCAGCGCACTTGGAAGACCTGCATATCCTATTGTGAGGAAATGAGGTGGCATCCGCGTACTTATTTGGTTCCAGAGTCCTGCTGCTTTTCAGCAGGGAACGGGCCAAAATTTCTACTGCAAGTACAATTAGGGGGCAGGTATCTGCCCTGGCTGTCTTCTCAATGAACCCTGGTGGCTCATTCTCTAGTGAGAACGTTTGTACAGTGGATTCGGCAGGTGGCCCCTCCAGGCCACCCTCCGCTACCTCCATGGGGCTTGTGTAGCAGACGTCCTTTTGGCGTCTACCACTACGAAAGGACCTGCTGTCGCAGGGTCCAATATGCCCATCCTGCCTGCAGTCAAGGGCTTCAACGGCATGGCCTCTAAGTGTCTCAGAAACCACTGTTTGAGAACGTCAGGGAGATCCTTTGACACTTTCTTAGAAAGTGTTCTTTTTGGTGGCTGTTATGCCAGTTAAGACCAGTTTCTGAGCAGACAGCCTGGTCATACAAGCCTCCCTATCTGATCTTCCAAAAGGATAAGGTGGTGCTGTGTCCACAGCCTTCGTTCCTTCCTAAGGTCGTGTTCGACCTTTCTCAAGGAAGACATTGTACTGCCATCCTTGTGTCCTCATCCGTCCAATCTTAAGGAGACGACGTTGCATTCCTTGGACATTGTCCAAACTGAGAGGATGCTTGTCTGGTATGCTACATTCCCGAGTCCAGGCTCACTGTTTCAGTGGCTGGTCCCTAATATGGCCCAGCGGTTTAGTCGGCCACCATCTCTAGGAGGATCCGACAGATTGTGATCAGGCTTACGCGATGAAGGGTCAGGCGCCTCCTTTTCCCGGCGCATTCGACCAGGGCAAGAGATGCTTGGTTTCTGTCAGACGGTTTTCTGAGCCGGCAGCCTTGTCATGCAAGGCTCCTTATCTGATCTTCCACAAGGATAGGTGGTGCTGCGTCCGCAGCCTTCGTTTCTTCCTAGGGTCTTTCGACCTTCCATCAAGGAAGACCTTGTTCTGCCATCCTTGTGTCCTCACCCATCGAATCATAAGGAAACAATGTAATTTTTGGACGCTGTCCAAGCTGGGAGAGCATCAAGTGTCTGTTTCACTAGGTGTGTAAGGCGGCGACCTGCTCTTCCGTTCACACTTTCACTAAACTTTACAAGTTGATGTGTGTGCATCTTCGGATGCTTCTTTCGGCCGCAAGGTATTGCGGCGGTTTAGAGTTGCAACTCCTCCATGGAGGAGCTCTGTTTTGTTTGGGGTGAAGTTGTTTTAATGCTGTTCCCACCCCTCGTTTTTGACACTGCTTTGGGACGTCCCACTATGTCAATAGGAAGCTGTGTCGGTCCATGAACTAAAGAGTAAATACGATTTTTTTACTCACCGTAAAATCCTTTTCTCTGAGTTCATGGACCGACACAGCACCCGCCCCTCGTTTTAAGTTTGTACTGCTTTTGGCAAACTGATCTGCAAGGTGCAGAGAGGGATTATACCCAGAGGGTCCTCCCCCCTGGGTGGTGCTGTAGAGGGTGTGATGCAACACTTTTTACAAGTTTTTCTGCCTAGTCACTCCTAAATAACGAATAATACCCACAATGTCAATAGGAAGCTGTGTCGGTCCATGAACTCAGCGAAAAGGATTTTACGGTGAGTGAAAAATCTTATTTTTTCTTTTTTCGTCCATGGATGGACACAGCTCCTTAAATCTTGACAAAGTGGGTTATGTTCCTGTTCATAGGAGAGGATTAGGAAGAACTGGTTTTCTTAAAACATGTAACGTTAACATAGTTGAACAGCCCCGCCCAGGGGGTGGTCCCTCTGGTCATAACCCATCACCCTGCAGCATGCAGCTCAGTTTTTTTCTGTCTTAGTAGAGGAGATGGACCTGGCTCCCCCTTGGGCCCAGAGTCCTACAGAAATTTTTACTTTTTTATATTTTATTTTATTTTTTTGATCCTGAGATCTTCTATCATGTGCCGTCTGGGTGACAAGCTGGATATTATAGATCCTGGTAGTCTCCCAAGTCTGGCCTTCGAGCGTGAGCAGACCTTAGCTGAGCGACATGCCCCGTTTGCTCCAGGGGTGGCCGGTAGTGCTGCAACGGATCAGTGGTGATCCGTGATCCGAACGGGTCACCGTGTTCGGATCACCACGCGATCCGCGGAGCGATCCACGGCCTCGGCCTTAGGAAAGGCCGCGGCTTCGGCCTAGCTCCGGAGCCGCGGCCATCTTGGTACACCCGGCGGCGGCTGCCTTATGCGCGCTGAGCGCCGCTGACGTCATCACACCTCACCCTCGCTGCTCGTGGATCTGGCGGTGGGGGAGATGCCTGACCTATTACAGAGATTGGGGGAGATGTCTGCTATCTATGCCTGAGTGGGAGAGATTGAGGATATTACAGTGGGGGAGATGCCTATTACAGTGGGAGAGATTTTGGATATTATTACAGTGGGAGAGATTGTGGATATTACAGTGGGGGGGTGACGTGGATATTACAGTGGGGGGGGTGACGTGGATATTAGTGGGGGGATGACGTGGATATTAATGGGGGTCTGGGGGAGATTGTGGATATTACAGTGGGAAGGGGGGGTGACGTGGATATTACAGTGAGTGGGGGAGATGACGTGGATATTACAGTGGGGAGATGACGTGGATATTACAGTGGGGGAGTTACGTGGATATTACAATGGGGGAGATTGTGGATATTACAGTGGGGGGGTGACGTGGATATTAGTGGGGGTCTGGGGGAGATTGTGGATATTACAGTGGGGGATGACGTGGATATTACAGTGGGGGAGATTGTGGATATTACAGTGGGGGGGATGACGTGGATATTACAGTGGGGGGTCTGGGGGAGATTGTGGATATTACAGTGGGGAATGACGTGGATATTACAGTGGGGGAGATTGTGGATATTACTGTGGGGATGACGTGGATATTACAGTGGGGGTCTGGGGGATGACGTGGATATTACAGTGGGGGGGATGACGTGGATATTATTTTTTTTGCCGATCCGAAAATGATCCGATCCGTGGCTCTGATCCGAGGATCGATCCGATCCGTGAGTTTTTTGATCCGTTGCACCCCTAGTGGCCGGTGAGTTGTTTTTTTGCTCCGGGGCCCACATATGACTGACCTACTCGGGGTTCAATCGCAGTGGGCCATGGCCAACAGCCACTCCGTATGTCCGGCAGTGAGTCTGTCTGGAACACACCAGCATGTCCACGAGTGGATGGGTAAGTACAGTTCCTCCTTTTTTGTGTCAGTTTGGAACAGCTGGGCTTCCTAGAGGGTCATTAGGGGGTCCCCTGTCCTCCCTTTCCCTCCCTCTGTCCCCCTCCTTTACCTCCTTCCCAGTGCGGGGCCTCTGCGTCGGCGGGATGTGCCTGTTGGGGGTCTCCGTATCCCAGTTGGGGGCTGTGCAGCTGTCAGGATCCGCTTCTGTGGGGGTGCTGTGTTTTCTGGGGAGCCTCTGCTTGCCGTCCCTGCGGCCTTCTCGTCCACCTCAGGCGCTCGGCGCCATTTTTGTAGTGTCGGCACAATTTTCTGGTGGTTTTATTTTACATTGAGAAATTGGCGCCCATTTTCTTGTGGCTGCGCTGTGGCACAGGTCTCCATTGCGGGCGGCCAGTGTCTTGTAGCCGCGCCCTTTTTTTTCGGAGTCCAGGGGCCATTTTGGATGTGTTTTTTCACTGTATGGCTTGTCCTCTAGTGCTGGAGGCTCCCTGAACGGCGCGAATAGCGCTGTTTTCCTTACAGAACACTTCAGTCACACAGGGTGTGAGGCAGGCGGACAAACGGCGCTGAGCAGTCTCTGACTGGGTGGTGAGTCCCTGGGTAACCCCCCCCCCCCCCCCCCCCCCCCGTCATCGCAGCTAGGAGGATGGACTTTTTTTGTCACAAGTGTCTTGACTTAGTCCCTAAAGTCTGTCAGTGGGTCAGAATGGAGTCTAAAGCTGGTATTCTTTCCCCATTATTAAAGATGTCACTGGAGGTAAGAGCACACTTCTACCTCGGTCCACCAAGGGTAAAGGGCCGCCTCGCAAACGGGGGGCCTTCCTTCCCCGCACAAAAGCGTTTTTTTTTGTCAGTCGGGGCCCGCTAGCAGACCCTCCCAAGCCGATAAAGCTTCAGCTGGGGGACAGAAGTGTCCCTGGGTGAGCAAGCAATCCAAGCCTGCAAACAAGTCCGCTTCTGCATGAAGTCTTGCCCCCACCCGATGCTTGGGTGGGGGGATGTCTTTGCGAGTTCGCAGCTCGGTGGACCTCCCTGCTTTCCGACCAGTGGGTTTGCAAAGTGGTCACTTCAGGGTACAAGATTGAGTATTTTTCTTGTCCACCAAACAGATTCTTTCCCTCAAATCTTCCTCCCGTCTCGTTGGTGTGTTCTGACTGGGGCAGTTCAATACTTGAGGCGCGGGGTAATCATACCCGTACCGCCGCAGGACAGGTTTCAGGGATTCTACTTGAATCTGTGGTCCCAAAGGACGACGGAGTTCTTCCAAACCTAGACCTCAAGGCCCTCAATGCCTTTGAAGGTTTGGAAATTCAGGATGGAATCGATTCGCTCGGTGGTAGCTGCGCTCCATCCCTAGGATTTTCTGACGTCCCTGGACATCAAGGACTCATAATTGCATGTCCCCATATGAGACAGGCACCAGAGGTTCCTGCGTTAAGCGGTCGGGGAGGCCCACTATCAATTTGTGGCTCTCCCTTTTGGCCTAGCGTCGGCACCAAGAGTTTTCACCAAGGTACTCGCCCCGATTCTGGCTTTGCTGAGACAGCGAGGTATTGCCGTCGTAGGCTACTTAGACGATCTTTTGAGAGCTGCTTCCAGCTCAGAATTAAAGGAGGACGTGTCTATAGCCAGTGCGATGCTCCAAGGATTTGGATGGATACTGAACCTCCAGAAGTCGGTGTTCTGACTCAGCGCCTAGAATACCTGAGGCTGATTCTGGACTCATCAGAGGCGAGAGTTTTTCTCCCTCTAGAGAAGTTTCAGATGCTCCAGGCTGCAGTACATCCTGCAAATGGTCGTCTCTCCATTTCTGCATGAGGCAGTACCGTATGCCCAATCCCATACTCGGGTGCTGCAGAAGGAGATTCTATCCAAATGGAGAAAAATCCCCATGGTCTCTGGATCATCAGATTCAGGTAAGTCATCTAGTCAGGGCCTCTCTGACCTGGTGGCTGACATCCCCGGCTCTTCGCTCCGGGAAGTCTTTCCTTCCTTTCCACTGGACTGTGATTACGACGGACGCCAGCCTGACCGTTTGGGGGGGGGTCTGGGGGGGTTCAGTCAGCCCAGGGCCGCTGGACTCTGGAAGAGTCTCTCCTACTGATCAATGTCCTCGAACTTTGGGCGATCAGGCTGTGCCTCTCCAAGTGGTCTCGGATGTCAATGGCGTCCAGTCAGGATCCAGTTGGACAACGCCACGGCGGTGGCTTATGTCAACCATTAGGGAGGAACAAGGAGCTCGACCACAGAGTCAGAGGTCGCTCACATCCTAAGATGGGCCGAAAGGAGCGTAACCGGCTCTTTTGGCTGTTTACATTCCGGGCGTAGAAAACTGGCAGGACGACAATCTGAGCCGCCAGATGCTTGACCAAGGGGAATGGTCGCTACACTCGGAGGTGTTCCAAATCCTTTGTCAGAAATGGGGCACACCAGATGTGGATCTCCTGGCCTCTTGACTCAATCGCAAGGTGTCGAGGTTTGTGGCCAGGTCCAGGGATCCCTGGGTAGACGCGTTGGTGGCCCAATGGGGTCAGTATCGGCTAATTTATGTCTTTCCCCCCACTGAAGTTGCTTCCTCGTCTGCTCCGCAGAGTGGAGGCCGAGGGGATTCCGGTGATTCTAATCGCCCCGGCATCCCTGGTACGCCGACCTCGTGAGACTGGTAGCAGACGCTCCCTGGCATCTGCCATTGCGGGAGGACCTTCTGTCTCAAGGTCCCATACTTCATCATGCTTTACAGTCGCTGGCTTTAACGGCATGGCTATTGAAAGCTAGGTACTAAGGGATCGTGGTCTGTCAGATTCAGTAATCTCCACCATGTTGAGGGCCCGGAAATCATCTTCTCGGAAGATCTACCATCGCACTTGGAAGGCCTACATCTCTGTGTGAAGAGATGGATTGGCACCCACGGGCATATTCGGTTTCTCGGATCCTGCTGTTCTTACAGCGCGGAGTGGATCGGAATCTTGACTTAAGCACTATTAAGGGGCAGATTTCAGCCTTGGCTGTCTTCTTCCAACGACCCCTGGCGGCTCACTCACTGGTAAGTACGTTTGTACAGGGGGTCCGACACGTGGTTCCCCCGATTAGACCACCGCTTCCTCCATGGGACGTGAATCTGGTGCTCTCGGTACTTCAGGAACCTCCCTTTGAAAACATCAGGGAGATTCCCCTCTTGACGGTTTCTCAGAAAGTTGCCTTTCTAGTTGCCATTACATCGGTCAGAAGGGTTTCTGAATTGGTGGCCTTGTCTTGCAAGTCACCTTATTTGGTCCTCCATAAGGATAAAGCGGTGCTACGCCCACAACCTTCATTCCTTCCCAAGGTAGTTTCGACTTTTCACCTAAACAAGGACATTGTACTTCCATCCTTGTGTCCTCGGCCGTCGCATCCCAAGGAGGCTGCGCTACATACCTTGGACGTAGTACGTGCCGTACGGGTGTACCTGTCTGCTACTGCTCCGTTCCGGAGATCTGACTCGCTGTTCGCCGCCGATGTCTGGTCCACAGAAGGGCCTGGCGGTCTCGTTGGCCACCATTTGTAGGTGGATCAGGCAGACCGTCATCCAGGCCCTTAAGGGGCGGGCGCCTCCCTTTCCTGTCTCTGCGCATTCGACCAGGGCAATTGGTGCCTCCTGGGCTTTCGGACATTAGGCATCTGTTTCTCAGGTGTGCAAGGCGTCGACCTGGTCGTCTGTTCACACTTTCTCAGTTTTACAAGGTTGATGTGAGTGCATCTTTGGATGCTTCCTTTGGCCGCAAGGTTTTGCAGGCAGCTGTTTGAGGTTGCAACTCCTCCGTTGAGGAGCTCTGTTTGGGGTGAAGTCAAGTCTTTGGATTTCTGTTCCCACCCCTCGTTTTTTTCTGACACTGCTTAGGGACGTCCCACTTTGTCAAGATTTAAGGAGCTGTGTCCGTCCATGGGCAAAAAGAGAAAATAGGATTTTTTTGTACTCACCGTAAAATCCTTTTCTCTGTCATCCATGGATGGACACCGCACCCACCCCTTCTTTTTTTTAAAGTTTGTACTGCTTTTTGACGAACTGAGCTGCAGGGTGAGTGGTTATGACCGGAGGGACCGCCCCCTGGGCGGGGCTGTTCAACTCCTGTTAAAGTTGCATGTATTTAGATAACTAACATGTTCTGCCTAGTCCTCTCCTATGAACAGGAACATAACCCACTTTGTCAAGATTTAAGGAGCTGTGTCCGTCCATGGACGACAGAGAAAAGGATTTTACGTTCAGTACAAAAAATCCAAATTTTTTTTTATTAAATTTAAAAAAATTGATATTTATTATAGCAAAAAGTAAAAAATATTGTGCTGTTTTTTTTTGGGGGTTTTTTTTTTTTTCAAAACTTTTCACTCTTGTTTATATTGCAAAAAATTAACCACAGATGTGATCTAATACCACCAAAATAAAGCTCCATTTGTGGGGGCAAAAAAATCATAAAAATTTGTGTTGCATGACTGCGCAATTGTCAGTGCAACAGCGCTGAAAACTATAAAAATTGGCCTGGGCAGGAAGGTGGTGAAAATGCCCCTGTATTGAAGTGGTTAAGGGGTCTCCCTTCTGAGGTGTTTTAATACTACACCAAAGTACTCTTTTTGTGGTTAGTAAAGGTCTTCAAAAAAGGGATGGGACTAACACTACAGGTAAGGGCACACCTATGTCGTCGGTAGTTCCTGATGAACCTAGTCGTATCCTTAGTGTTGTATCCCCTGAAGGACCAGAGGCTTCCGGGCAATCTGAGCCGCTGCGCCTATCTGGTATTGTGCCTTCAGTCAACGCTGCTGCTTCATCCTTTATCATCAAGGATGAACGGTCCTCAGCCCTAGCTGGGTTAGAGCCCAGGATTGCTGCCATGATTTCCTCCATCCCGCAGGGTGGCAAGAAGCGTGACAGATCCCCCTCCCTGGAGCCCTTTAGTTTGAAGCAGGAATGGGTTGAGGATTGGGAAGAGGTAAAGGCTCAGGATTATGTGGAGGCCCCGGCAGAATAAGTCTGCTTCCGAACAATCTGGACAAGAAGATATCAAGTTGATGTCTGCCTCTCAGTAGCGGAGGCCTTTGATCCTGATTCTGACCAAAATGGTTTGTTTTGCCTTTTAAGTTCCACTTTTGCAGAGGTGACTGAGCCCCCCTGGTCCTCTTTGGGATCCTTGAGGCCTCTTCAGGCTGCACAGGCTTTCCCCCCTACACCCCCTGTTGGAACAGGTGGTGTATGCTGATTGGGAACATCCTGACAGGATTTTTGTTCCTCCTAAGAGGTTTTCCCTTTTATATTCCATGGCTCAAAAGTTTGTTAAATGGAGCATGCCAGCCGTTGATGCAGCAGTCTGAACTTAACTTGTCCGGTAGATAACACACAAAGCTTAAAAGACCCTGTTTACAAGAAATTGGAGTCATTATTAACCACTTGACAACTGGGCACTTAAACCCCCTTAATAACCAGACCAATTTTCAGCTTTCAGTGCGCTCACATTTTAAATAATTACTCAGTCATACAACACTGTACCCATATGAAATTTTTGTCCCTCTTTTTTTCACACAAATAGAGCTTTCTTTTGGTGGTATGTGATCACCTTTTCGGTTTTTTATTTTTTGTGCTATATATGAAAAAAGACCGAAAATTTTGTAAAAAAAAAAATGCATTTTTCTTAATTTCTATTATAAAATTTTGCAAATAAGTAATTTTTCTTCATAAATTTGGCCAAAAATTTATACTGCTACATATCTTTGGTAAAAATAACCCAAATTAGTGGATATTATTTAGTCTGTGTGAAAGTTATAGGGTCTACAAGCTATGGTGCCAATCACTGAAAATTGATCAATTTGATCACACCTTTTCATCATTTTTCATCATTTCTTGAGACCCCACCCCAACAAGCCAGTAAAGTACAAATACCCCCCAAATGACCCCTTTTTGGAAAGTAGACATTCCAAGGTAGTTAGTAAGAGGAATAGTTTGTTCTTTGCAAAATTTGTCATAACAGGTTCTTTCTCTCACATGGCATGTACATTCCACAAATGACACCCCAAAATATATTCTGCTGCTCCTCCTGAGTATGGCGATACTACATGTGAGACTTTTACACCTGAGGCCCAACATTGAAGTAGCAACTCAGGTGTTCTAGGAGCATAAATTACACATCTAATCTCTCAATCACCTATTACACTTTTGGATTGGACAATGGAAACGCCAACAAAGTGACCCTATTTTGGAAAGCAAACACCCCAACGTATAATCTGAGGCATAATGAGTCTTTTGAATAGTTCATTTTTTTCCAGACGTTTTTGGAAAATGTGGAAAAAAAATGAAAATGCATTTTTCTCTTTTCGTCGATGGCCGGACACAGCTCCTTAAATCTTGACATGTGGTTATGTTCCTGTTCATAGGAGAGGACTAGGCAGAGCATGTTGGTTATCTTTAAACATGTAACTTTAACAGAGTTTAACAGCCCCGCCCAGGGGACGGTCCCTCCGTACATAATCATCCACCCTGCAGTCAGCAGCCTCAGTTTTTTTCTGCCTAGCAGAGAAGGACGTGGCTCCCTTTGGGCCCAGAGTCCTGAAGAATTTTTTACTTTATTTTTGTTTTTTTGTGATATCTTCTATCAACTGCCGGCTGGGTGACAGGCTGGATATTCTAGATCCTTGTAGTCTTCCCAGTTCCGGCCATCAAGCGTGCCAGTACTTGGCTTCGCGCTGGTTCTGCCACGACGTACCCCATGGCTCCAGGGGTGGCCGGTGAGCACATGCTCTGGGGTCCACATATGACTGGGCTGCTTTCTGTCTCACTCACAGTGGACCGGGCCCACAGCTACTTGGTACCATGGGTTGTGGGTCTGTCAGGGACGCGCCAGCATGTCCTCGCAAGGACGGGTAAGTACGGTTCCTCCTGTCTCGGCAGGGTGGAACAGCTGGGAATTCCCGGGATTAAGGGGTTCTCCTGTCCTCCCTTTCCCTGCTCTGTCGCCCTTTCCCCTCCTGCGCTAGGGCCCGCTGTGACCGGAGTGTACCTGTGGGGGGGCTCAGAGTCCCTGTGGGGCACCGGGGTCCGCTTTCTGTGAGGGGGGGTCTGTCTCCTGGGAAGTCTCTGCACGGCCTTCTCGTCCGCATCCCGGGCCTCGGGTGCCATTTTTGCGGCACCGACGCCATTTTTAGTGTGCCTGCTTTCTCTATTAGAATTTCCATTGGCGTCCATTTTGTCATGGCCGCGCTGTGGCGCAGGTCGGTATTGCGGGCGGCCATTTTCTTGTGGTCTGCGCCCTTTTTATCTGAGGCGTCTGGCGGCCATTTTGGAGCGGGTTTTGGCCTCTAGCACTGGCTTTCTGAACGGCGCACAGCTCTCATTCTCCTCAGTTTTCTTCCTCGTACACACGCTGTGTGTATAGGGAAGGCAGGCAGCGGTGCTGAGCGGTCTCCCTCTGGGTGGCGAGTCCCCTGTTTTTCCACCCCCCGGTCAGTGCAGCAAGGAGGGTGGACTTAAGTGTTTTTCACTTGGTTCCTGAGGGCTGTCAGTGGGTGTTAATGGAGTTAGTATGTGACCTTTCTTCCCCTAAATTGCCGGAGACAGCTAATGGTGCCCCTGCACCTGCGGTTTCCATGGATACGCTGTTGACAGACCTGGAATCATTTGTTGCCAGGGTAGAAACGGTGTAAGGGGGGTAAAAAAGGCGCCCCTCCCCCCGCTATCTTCTGGGGAGTGCAAGACAGGGCACTTGTGAGTGCACTTCTTGATGCTGTGAGGGACACTCTCAAGCTGGTAGATGCAGCTGGGACTTCCGCAGAGGAGCCTGTCTCCTCTTGGGTCACACAAATCTGACCGCTTTTGTGAAAGTTTTTTCCTTTTGTCACTTTCTTTGAAAGTTCACAGATAAGCAATAGGAACGGCCGCAGAGGTCCTTAATGGTCCCTTAGCGCATGGCGGTCCGTTATCCTTTTGGGGAGTGCTCCAGGTTCACCATGCTGGGGTCAGCGTTGCAAGCTATATTGGCTGTGACTTTGGTGTCTCAGACATTCACTGAATGGGGGGCGGCACAGTGGTGTAGTGGTTAACTCCCTCACCTGGCAGCAAGAGGTTCGAACCTGGACCCCGTCACCATCTGGCTGGAGTTTGCATGTTCTCCCCGTGTCTGCGTGGGTTTCCTCCGGGTACTCCGGTTTTTTCCCACACTCCAAAGACATGCGCGCCTTTGGCGCCACAGTAAAAGCAACCACACTAACACACACAGTGTGTGTGTGTGTGTGTGTAAAAAGACCATATGGTACAGGGTTTTGTGTATGCCTGTGATGCCCCCCTGTGTGCGGGCCTCTTGATTTCCAGAGCCTCTGTATCTGCGGTGGTACTGCGCCACCTGATTGGCTGAAATGCTGGCCCGCTGACCAAGCATCCAAAAGAGCTTTGCTAGATTGCCTTTCAGAGGCTTTGGTACCTCGCTGGACGACCTTAACCACTTCCCGCCCCGTCAATAGGAGATTGACGTCCGGGAAGTGGTTGCATTATCCACACTGGACGTCTATTGACATCCTGCAGGATAATGCCGTGCGCGCACCCGCGGGGGCGCGCAGCGCGGTGATCGGGGACGACGTGTGTCCCTCAGACACAGCGCTTCCCCGATCACGGTAAACAGCCAATTTCATTGGCTGTTTACCATATGATCGGCTGTGTCAACGTCACAGCCGATCACATGTCACAACAAACTCGGCAGAGCGCGCCGCCAGAGGCTTGCAGATCGGGGAAGGAGAGTGTCCCTTGGACACAGCGCGTCCCCGATCAGGGTAAACAGCCAGTGAAATTGGCTGTTTGGACACAGCCGGTCACGTGGTAATCACAGCCGGTCACAAATGTAAACAAACTGCAGGAGTTACTACCTGATCCCTGCTCTCTCCTCACACACCGATCTGTGAGGAGAGAGCAGAGATCAGTAAGTGAGATCAGTGTAGTTTGTCTACAGTTTACTGTGCACAACACGCCCCCCCCCAATAAAGAGGACCTGTCACACAGCCCAGCACATCAATCAGCCCATCTGTCAATCAGCCCAGCCAATCTGTCAATCAGCCCATCTGTCAATCAATCAGCCCATCTGTCAATAAATCAATCAGCCCATCTGTCACAGGCCCACCTCCATCGGTACCGCCTTACAGGCTACCAGTACCGCCATCGGTACCACTACCGCCACTAGTACCGCCATCAGGTACTTCCAGGCCCGCTACCAGTATCGCCACTAGTGCCGCCATCGGTAGTGCCACCACCAGCTGTACCGCCATCGGTACCACGGCCACCTGTGTAGTGCCACCATCACCTGTACCGCCACCTGTACCGCCATCGGTACCACCGCCACCTGTACCGCCATCGGTACCACCGCCACCTGTACCGCCATCGGTACCACCGCCACCTGTACCGCCATCGGTGCCACCTGTACCGCCGCCATCGGTACCACCGCCATCGGTACCACCGCCACCCGTACCGCCATTGGTACCGCCACCACCTGTACCGCCATTGGTACCACCACCACTAATACCTCAATCGGTACCACCACCAGCAGTACCATTACACAGGCCAACCAATAAGCACTGCCATAATGTCCCAAAGGGTTTACACACCTGAGGAGGCATATGCCATTCTTGCCATGTCGGATGAGGAGAGCAGCGGGGAGGCTCCCATTATCCGATTCTGGTTCGGAATACGAGCCAGTGGAGGATAGTGGCTCAGAGTCCGAGTCCTCGGAGGAAACCGTCCCTCCCAAAAGAATGCGATCAGGACCAAGATCAGGAGAACTGCCCTCCACCAGCAGCACCATACCCCAGGAAGAGGAGCCCAGTACAAGTAATGGAAATACACGCCCAACCAGAAGAATCCAGCCCCAGTCCTACCTTCCCAATGCCCTGGCAAACCCCTTATGGTTGCCTGCCAACTCAGGATCTGCTATCATCCCCCCTTTCAGCCAGGTGTGCAGCCCGACACTACAAATTTTTCTAAATTTGATTATTTGTGTTTATTTTCCCACAAGATTTGCTGCAGAATATAGTGGATCAAACTAATCTGTATGCATCCCAATTTATTGTTGCCAACCCCAATTCTTCCTACGCCCGCATGTTCCAGTGGCAGCGTCTAACATTGGACGAATTTAAATTGTTTTTGGGCCTTATGTTCAATATGGGGCTTACAAAAAAGAACGAAGTCCATGCATATTGGTCCAAACGCCCCATCCAACACATGCCCATATATTCCGCTGTCATGTCCAGGAAAAGATACGTCATGGTCATGCGTTTTCTCCACTTCAATGACAATTCACAGTGCCCTCCCCAAGATCATCCCAACTACGACAAATTGTACAAGATACGCCCCCTAATCAATGCCTTTTCCCAGCAATTTCAAGAAGTTTTTATCCCAGACCAAGAAATTTGTGTGGACGAGTCCCTCATTTCACTGGCCGACTGCAGTTCAAGCAGTATATACTAAGCAAGAGAGCCAGGTATGGGTTAAAATTAAATTATGTGATCGAGCCACTGAATGCGTCTTAACATTCAGGATCTACGAAGGCAAAGACTCTCAGCTCCAGCCTCGTGATTGCCCCACATATATTGGAACCAGTGGGAAAATTGTCTGGGAGTTGGCATACCCCCTGTTCAGAAAAGGTTACCATTTATATGTTGACAATTACTATACCAGCCTGCCCCTTTTTCGCCAACTTTACAGTAAGCAAACCCCGGCCTGCGGTACCTTAAAAAAAAAAAACGGAAGGGATTCCCACAATTTATTGACCAAAAAATTGCGACCTGGAGAATCGGCATTTATGAGGAACGAGGAGGTGTTGGCCATGAAGTGGAGGGACAAGAAAGATGTCCACAGCCTCTCTACAATCCACAATGACACCGTGGTGGAGATCCAAAGAAGACGCGGCCCCATTGTAAAGCCCGAATGTGTCCACGACTACAATTTGTACATGGGAGGGGTGGATTTAAACGACCAGATGCTACAGCCCTACTTATCAACCAGAAAGTCCCGTTATTGGCACAAGAAAGTTGCGTTTCACATGGCCCTTTTTAATTCGTTTGTCTGCTACCAAAAAGCAACTCAAAATCAACAACTCCCCTACCTCCATTATATCGAAGATATTATCGATGCCTCTATTTACCAACAAGATCCCTCCCCAGGAAGCATTCGCTCTGATAGTGTGAGTCGGCTTCACGAGCGACACTATCTCTTTAGCATCCCCCCCCACAGAATCTGGAAGAAGACGCTAAAAGAAATGCTGTGTATGCAGCAGGGGAGGAGTAAGAAGAGACTCCACCTAATATTGTCCCTCCCAACCTGGCCTGTGCAACGGAAATTGCTTTAAAAATTATCATACATCCATTAGTTCCCCTTATTAACAGACTGCCATTTCCCCATTTGCCTGCTACCATGTTACGAACTACCTTCCATGTTCATTAACTGACCCTGGCCTGTTTACCGACTATGTCTTTGCTTGCCGATTTAAACCACGTTTCTGACCTCCACGTGCACCAACCTCCGCCTGTTTACCGACGATGCCTCTGCCGATTTAAACCACGTTTCTGACTTCCACGTATACCGACCTTGGCCTGTTAATCGACCATGTTTTTGCCTGCCACTTGGACTGATCTTTTGGCCATCTACTTTTAGTACACAGGGGTCTCACATATGTGAGGGGCTTCAGAATAGCGTTCTGAGTAGAGAAAAACAGTTTTTCGTTTTCTGTACGCCAAGAACAGGGTCTGGTTGCCCGGAGGCTTCAAAGCGATTTGGGTGGGAGAAGCCTCTACCCCTGTCCCCCTGGCCCAAAGCTTGATGGTCCTTCCTGCTGCCTGGACCAATACTTTGGCTGTGCTGACCATATTACTGCCTGTAATGACCCATGACATTATGGACCATGTTTCTTCCTGCTGCTTGGACCAATACTTTGGCTGTGTTGACCTGCCTGCCTGCTGCCTCTACTGACTTTGGACAGTATTTCTGCCGGGACACCTCTGCCTGCTACCTGGACCTGTGCTTTGGCTGTGCTGACAGTATCTCTGCTGGTACGAACTATGGACAGTATTCCTGCCTGCTGCCTGGGTGATTGATTGCTTTTGTTGTCGCTGACCTCATCCCTGCCTGCTGCCTGGACCGATGCTCTACTCTGTGGACCACTGCTCTTCTAAAACCACAGGTAATCTTTTGTTATTTGGTATGCACCTGCTATGTGTTAGATATATGAAGGGCCTTCAAAAATGTGATCGGTAGTCAAAAAATATGTGCAATTAATGCTGCTAGAATGCCTGGAGGTGCTACTTGGATGTTGGGCCCCTGTATGTGGCCAGGCTGTATAAAAGTCTCACACATGTGGTATTGCTATACTCAGGAGGAGTAGCGGAATGCATTTTGGGGTGTCATTTTTGCTATGTATATGCTATGTGTTAGCAATATCTTATAAATGGACAACTTTGTGTAAAGAAAATGCGTTTACATTTTTTCTCCACATTTTCCAAAACCTTCTGGAAAAAAATGAACCGTTCAAAAGACTCATAATGCTTCATAGATTATACGTTGGGGTGTGTGCTTTCAAAAATGGGGTCATTTTGTGGAAAATTCCATTGTCCTGATGCTCCATGGCCTTCAAAATTGTAATAGGTGGTTGAGAGAGGATATGTGCGATTTATGCTTGTAGAACGCCTGAAAGTGCTACTTTAATGTTGGGCCTCTGTATATGGCCAGGCTGTGTAAAAGTCTCACACGTGTGGTATCGCTAAACTCAGGAGGAGTAGCAGAATGTATTTTGGGGTATAGTTGCAATTATGCATATGCTGTGTGAGAAAAAAAGGTTAATATGACCAGTTTGTGTAAAAAAAAAAAAGAAGAAAAATCCAAATTACTCTTTCGTCCATGGACCGACACAGCTTCTCTATTGACAAAGTGGGTATTATCAGTTAATTAGGAGTGACTAGGCAGAAAAACTTGTAAAAAGTGTTGCATCACACCACCTACAGTACCGCCCAGGGGGCGGACCCTCTGGGTATACCCTCTCAGTCTGCATCTTCGCAGATCAGTTTTTTTCTGTCTAGCAAGGAGTAGGACATGGCTCCCTTCGGGCCCATTGGTCCGGGGAAAAAAGATATATATATATTTATCTTTTTTTGCTACATTTGTCGTTTCCTGCGATCTTCGATCAACTGCCGACTGGGTGACAGGCTGGATCCTCGATCCTTGTAGTCTCCCCAGTTTCGGCCATCGAGCGTGTGCCGACCCTAGCTACGCGCTGGGTTTTCCACGACATGCCCGTCGCTCCACGGGTGGCCGGTGAGCTTACGCTCCAGGGCCTGCATCGGACCGCTCAGCTTCGGCTGACCTTACGGCCGAGTCGCAGCAGCCTGGACGGTGAGCTTACGCTCCAAGGCTTGCATCGGACCGCTCAGCTTCGGCTGACCTTACGGCCGAGTCGCAGCAGCCTGTCCGGTGAGCGTCATGCTCCAGGGCATACATATGATCGTCCCTTCTGGGTCCAATCACAGCATGCCTGGCCAACAGTCACCTTCCGTGCGCGGACGATGATCTGTTTGGAATGTCTTCCAGCAGAATACATGCAGGATAGGTAAGTAAAACTCCCCTGCCTCGGCTGGGTGATTTAGCTGGACATTCCTGGAGAGATCAAGTAAGTGGTTGTGGCCCCTTTCTTCCCTCTCTCCCTGCCTTTCCCTCCTCCCTGGGCTTCTAGCTAAAGGTTGCTGGGTGCTGGGGGTCACCTAGGGGGTCCCACTGGAGCGGGGCTGGCTGTAACTAACATTTAAAAGAAATGTCATTTTTTCTTACCTGTGTTTGTGTCCTTCCTCCTCCATGCTGTCGGCGGCCATTTTGAGGTGGTCCATGCCAAGTTTGGCCTCTTGTGACTGCCCGGCGGCCATCTTCCTGTGGTTCGGCCACACCCACTGGCCCCTATCAGCTGATCGGCGGCCATGTTTGTCCACCCTGTATGCAGATATTGCCGTTCGGCGGCCATCTTTTTGTGGGCTATGGCTGCTTGACCTCTATCTTCTGTCGGCGGCCATTTTCTTAGAGCCCACATTATCTTCCATACAGACGTTTTTGGCAACCATTTTTCAAGAGCCTCCGGCCTCTAGGGTGCATTACACTGGCGCGAAAATTCACACAGGAAGTGCTGATAAAAGAAGCAGACTGACACAGCAGCAGGGGACAGCATCACAGGCACAGCATAGCAGTACCTATCCAGGGTGGTGAGTCCTCTGGGTGACCCGGCCTCTCTGCAGCACAGGAGGGTGGCCTATTGATATCTTGCCTGGAGCCCTGTGAGTGTCAGCGTGTGGTCAGCATGGCATCTGAGCCAGATGTCTTCTACCCTGAAACACCAGATTTAGCAGCTGGTGCCCCTGAGGTGTCTATGAACGCTATGACTGCAATCCTAGAGGCGTTTGCTGCCAGGGTGGAAGCAGCACACGGGAATACAGCGGGTAGTAAACGCCCCGTCCCCTGCAAGCTTTTGGGGATAATTCTGGTGCAGAACCAGGTCCAGCTACGGCTCGGGCCCAGATTCTGACGCATCAGAGACTGCAGACCGTGACCGGACAGTGAGAATGACTCAAAGTCCAGGTCAGTACGCGAGACGGCTTTGGTATCTGACCTTATTACTGCAGTGCTGGATATGCTAAAATTGGAAAATACTGCAGAAGCAGCAGAGACTCCGGTCCACTTGGGTTTCATAGACCTGCCCGCACTGCTAAGGTGTTCCCTTGTGTGTCTTTTGATAAACTCTTATACAAGGAATGGGAGAACCCACTGAGGGTCTTTACAGCCCCAAAGAGGTTTGCGGTACGGTACCCCTTTTGAGGAGAGTTTTCTGAAGAAATGGACCTCTCCCCCCTATAGTGGACCCTCCGGTGTCCAGACTTAATAGAGCCACCACAATTCCTGTAGAAGGTGCTCCTGTTTTCTAGGACCCTGTGGATAAGAAGGCTGAAGCACTCGCTTGCTACCTATACTCAGTGGTAGGCTCGGCAGTACGCCCGGCATTGGCGGGGGCCCTAGTGTCTCACACACTTACTGAATGGGCAAGATTGCTACTCCAGGGGTTAAGGAGCGAGATGCTCCTCCTGATGAGATAACATTGGCCGACCTGTTGGTCCAGGGCCTTAGGTTTGTCTGCGAGTCAGACATGAATACTATTCCCCTGCTGTCTAAAACTTTGGTTTATGCAGTAGCAATACGCCGCCTGATCTGGCTAAAAGGCTGGTCTGCGGACCAGACTTCCAAGAAAGCCCTGTTGGATCTGCCTTTTAAGGGCGACAGACTTTTTGGGGCTTCTCTGGGTGACATCATCAAGGATGCCACAGGAGGTAAAAGCACTTTGCTTCCCCAAATTAGCAAGGGTAAGGGGCCACGCCAAGGGCAAGGGCCCTCCTTTACTGCACACAAGTGGTTTTTTCGTCCCCCTAGGGCGACAGGGAAAAGACCCCAGGCCGACAAGGCGCCTGCCCAAGGACAAAAGCGTCCCTGGTCCCGCATACCCAATAAGCCTGCGGACAAATTTGCGTCCGCATGAAGGTCCACCCCCACCCAGCTCTCGGGTGGGGAGACGTCTTCGCAAATTCGCGACTCAGTGGACAGCACTAATCTCCGACAGGTGGGTTTGCGAAGTAATCTCCTCAGGCTACAAGATAGAGTTTCTCTCTTGTCCACCGGACAGATTCAACACCTCCAATCTCCAGCTACTACCGACCCGTCGAGAGGCCCTGTATGGGGCGGTCCAGGGTCTACTGGAACGCGGGGTAGTTATTCCAGTTCCAGAACTGGAACGGGGTTTTTACTCAAATCTGTTCATTGTTCCGAAGAAGGAGGGGGTTCGTCCAAGCTTGGATCTCAGAGCCCTCAATTGCTTTGTGAAGGTACAAAGTTTTCGGATGGAGTCGGTTCGATCTGTAGTCACGGCTCTCCATCCGGGGGACTTTCTGGCCTCCTTGGACATCAAGGACGCATACCTGCATGTCCCCATATACTCCAGACACCAGAGGTTTCTGCGATTTGCTATCGGGAAGGACCACTACCAGTTTGTGGCCCTCCCGTTGGGCCTTGCCTCAGCACCCAGGACGTTCACCAAGGTGCTCGCTCCGATTCTGGCACTTCTAAGACAGCGGGGTATCGCTATCACAGGCTACTTATACGACCTTCAAGCTCAGAATTAGAGGTAAGCGTGTCCATTACCTGTCAGACTCTTCGAGACTGTGGTTGGATACTAAACACGCAAAAGTCAGTATTGGTGCCCACTCAACGCCTAGTGTACCTGGGGTTGATTCTGGATTCCTCAGAGGCAAAGGTATTCCTCCCTGTGGAGAAGTTGCAGACCCTCCGGGCTGCAGTACGGCAGCTGACTTCCAGGAATTGGTCGTCACTCCGTTTTTGCATGCGAGTGTTGGGCCTCATGGTAGCCTCCTTCGAGGCGGTCCCATATGTTCAATACCACACTCGAGTGTTACAGAAGGAAGTTCTGTCCAGATGGAACAGATGCCCTTCATCTCTGGATTATCAAATCCGAGTGAGCCACCTAGTCAGGAGATCCCTGGTATGGTGGCTGACAGCACCGGCTGTAATGGCCGGGAAGTCATTTCTTCCGGTTTACTGGATAGTGATCACGACGGACGCCAGCCTTACAGGTTGGGGGGGAGTGTGGGGTGTCCAGTCGGCGCAGGGTCGCTGGACCCCAGAGGAAGCCCTCCTGCCGATCAATGTCCTGGAGATTCGGGCGATCAAGCTGTGCCTCTTCAAATGGTCTGAGACTGCAAGGGCGTCCAGTCAGGATCCAGTCAGACAACGCCACAGCAGTGGCATATGTCAATCATCTAGGAGGAACAAGAAGCTCAGCTGCAGCATCGGAGATCGCTCGCATCCTGAAGTGGGCAGAGAGGAGCGTACCGGCACTGACGGCCGTGTACATTCCGGGTGTGGAAAACTGGCAGGCGGACTACCTGAGCCGCCAGATGCTGGACCAGGGAGAATGGTCCTTACACCCGGAGGTGTTCCAACTCCTCTGCCAAAGATGGGGCACACCAGACGTAGATCTTCTGGCTTCCCGACTCAATCGGAAGGTATTGAGATTTGTGGCCCGGTCAAGAGACCCATGGGCAGACGCAACGGACGCGTTGGTAGCATCGTGGGGTCAGTATCGGCTAATCTATGCCTTCCCTCCCTTAAGGCTTCTTCCTCTTCTGCTCCGCAGAGTGGAGGCAGAGGGAATTCAATGATCCTAATCGCTCCAGATTGGCCTCAGCGTCCTTGGTACGCCGATCTAGTACGTCTGGTAGCAGACGTCCCCTGGCGCCTACCACTACGGAAGGACCTGCTATCGCAAGGTCCCATATTCCATCCTGCTTTACAGTCATTGGCTTTAACGGCATGGCTGTTGAGAACCGGGTACTGAGAGACCGGGGCCTGTCAGACTCAGTAATCTCTACTATGAGAAGTGCTCGAAAACCGTCCTCTAGGAAGGTCTATCACCGCACTTGAAGGGCCTACATCTCCAGGTGTGAGGAAATGAAATGGCATCCGCGTACCTATTTGGTTTCCAGAATCCTGCTGTTTTTACAGCATGGGGTGGACCAAGGGCTTGCCCTAAGTACGATTTAAGGGACAGATATCTGCCCTGGCTGTCTTTTTTCAGCGACCCCTGGCGACTCACTCTCTCGTGAGTACGTTTGTGCAGGGGGTCCGACAGGTGGCCCCTCCGGTCCCCGTTACCTCCGTGGGACTTGAACCTAGTCCTCTCGGTGCTTCAGAAGGCACCGTTTGAGAATATTAGAGATATTCCCCTGTTGACACTTTCTCAGAAAGTGGTCTTTTTGGTGGCTGTTATGTCAGTTAGACGAGTCTCTGAGCTGGCAGCCTTGTCCTGCAAGGCTCCCTATTTTATTTTCCACAAGGATAAGGTGGTGCTGCGGCCGCAGCCTTCCTTTCTTCCGAAAGTCGTTTCGGCTTTTCATCTCAACGAAGACATTGTACTTCCATCCTTGTGTCCTCAGCCGTCGAATCCGAAGGAGTCGGCGTTGCATTCCTTGGACGCTGTCCGAGCTTTGAGAGTATACTTATCTGCTACTTCCCTGTTCCGGAAGTCAGACTCACTGTTTGTTTCGGTGGCTGGTCCCAAGAAGGGCCAAGCAGTTTCATCGGCCACCATCTCTAGGTGGATCCGACAGATAGTAATCCAGGCTTACGCCTTAAAGGGTCAGGCGCCCCCCTTTCCTGTCACGGCGCATTCGACCAGGGCAATAGGTGCCTCTTGGGCTTTCCGACATCAAGCGTCTGTTTCCCAATTATGTAAAGCGGCGACTTGGTCGTCCGCTCACACGTTCACAAAATTCTACAAAATTGATGTAGGTGCATCTTCGGATGCCTCTTTTGGCCGCAAGGTTTTGCAAGCGGCTGTTTAGAGTTGCAACTCCTCCGTTGGAGGAGTGCTGTTTTGTGTTTGGGGTGAAGTTTATTTTTATGCTGTTACCACCCCTCGTTTTTTCTCTGACACTGCTTTGGGACGTCCCACTTTGTCAATAGAGAAGCTGTGTCGGTCCATGGACGAAAGAGTAAATAGGATTTTTTACTCACCGTAAAATCCTTTTCTCTGAGTCCATGGACCGACACAGCACCCACCCCTCCTTTTAAGTTTGTACTGCTTTTTGACGAACTGATCTGCGAAGATGCAGACTGAGAGGGTATACCCAGAGGGTCCGCCCCCTGGGCGGTACTGTAGAAGGTGTGATGCAACACTTTTTACAAGTTTTTCTGCCTAGTCACTCCTAATTAACGGATAATACCCACTTTGTCAATAGAGAAGCTGTGTCGGTCCATGGACTCAGAGAAAAGGATTTTACGGTGAGTAAAAAATCCTATTTTTCCCAAGAATTGTGGGGAAAAAAAAAAACTTCAAAAAACTCACCATGCCTCTTAGTAAATACCTTGTACTGTCTACTTTCCAAAAAGGGGTAATTTTGGGGTATTTGTACTTTCCTGGCTTGTTAGTGTCTCAAGAAATGAGATATGCCTTCAGTACATCAGGCGTGATCAGATGTGATCAATTTTCAGTGATTGGCACCATAGTTTGTAGACTCTATAACTTTCACAAAGACCAAATAATACACTAATTTGGGTTATTTTTACCAAAGATATGTAGCAGTATACATTTTGGCACAAATTTATGAAGAAAAACTACTTATTTGCAAAATTTTACAATAGAAACTAAAAAAAGTGTTTTTTTATTTTTTTTTTTAAATTAGTTTTTTTGCTTATATCGCAAAAAATAAAAAACCCAGTGGCATTTTAAATACCAGCAAAAGAAAGCTCTATTTGTGAGAAGAAAATCATAAAATTTTTGTTTGGATACAGTGTAACATGACTGAGTAATTGTCATTCAAAGTGTGAGTGCTGAAAGCTGAAAATTGGTCTGGGCGGGAAGGTGCATAAGTGCCTGGTATTGAAGTGGTTAAGGATGTCACTTCTCCCACAGTCCTCAGGGGGAAGAGTTGCGCCGTTGGCCGGGGCCCTCTTATTCCTGAGCAGAAGCGTTTTTTTGTTTTTTTTCAGTCAGGGTCAGCCTGCAGATCCTCCCAGACTGACGAGGCTCCAGCTGGGGGACAGAAGCGTCCCTGGGTTAGTAAGCCGGTTAACAAGCCGCCTACCGCATGAAAATTTGCCCACGCCTGACTCAGGGGTGGGGGGGCGGCTTAGCGAGTTTGCAGCTCGGTGGACCTCCCTGCTCTGACCAGTGGGTCTGCGAGGTGGTCACTTCGGGGTACAAGATAGTTTCTTCTTGTCCACCAAACGGATCTTTCCCTCAAATCTTCCTCTCCTTCCGTTAGTCGTTCGTCTTTGATGGGAGCAGTACAAGACTTGCTCAGGTGCGGAGTAATTTTACCTGTGCCCCTGGTGGAAAGGTTTCAGGGATTCTATTCTAATCTGTTGGTAGTCCCAAGGAAGGACGGTATCCGTCCAATCTAGGACCTCTGGCCCTCAATACCTTTTGTGAGGGTGCGAATGTTCAAGATGGAATCCATTCGTTTGGAGGTTGCTGCGCTCCATCAGGGGGAATTTCTGGCGTCCCTGGACATCAAGGACGTATACTTGCATGTCCCCATCTGCAATAGCGTCTGCACCAAGAGTTTTTAACGAGGTGCTCGCCCCGATCTGGCTTTGCTGAGACAGCGAGGCATTGCTATTGTGGGCTACTTGGACGATCTTCTGAGAGCTGCTTCTGGCTCAGAATTGGAGGAGGACATGTCTATAGCCAGTCAGACCCTCCGGGAAATTGGTTGGGTACTGAACATACAGAAGTTGGAGTTGGTACCGACTCAGCATCTGGAGTACCATCTGGAGGCTTGATCCTGGACTCCTCAGAGGCGAAGGTCTTCCTTCCTTTGGAGCAGTTGCAGACGCTCCAGTCAGGGGTGAAGTTGTTAGCATCCAGCAAAATGGTCATCGTCTCAGTTTTTGCATGCGAGTTCTGGACCTCATGGTGGCCTCCTTCGAGGCAGTACCGTATGCCCAATTCCACACGAGTATTGCAGGAGGAGATGCTGTCCAAATGGAATAGATCTTCATTGTCTCTGGATTCAGGCAAGTCACCTGGTCAAGGCTTCACTGAGAGGGTGGCTGATATCCCCGGCTCTTCAGTTCGGGAGGTCGTTCCTGTCTTTCCATGGGACTTTGATCACCATGGATGCCAGCCTCACAATTTGGCGAACTTTGAGCGATCAGACCGTGCCCCTCCAAGTGGTCGCAGAGTCTTCAAGGGCGTCTGGTCAAGATTCAGTCGGACAACGCCATGGCTGTGGCTTATGTAAATAGTTATGGGGTACGGCGCTGCTCACCCCTCAGGTGTGATCCAGAGGGTTAAAAAGTAACAGTAAAGGGAGACAGGGAACTGATTGGACCCCTCGCCTGGTTGGGTGGGTCCGACTTGCTGCACAGGTTGACTAGTGACTGAACAATAAGGTATAAAGAACTCGAAAGCCCCTCCTTGTAGTGGCCACGAGATGGCCTATACTACCAGTGGGGGATGGTCCTATAAAGTGCTAGTGAAATAGCAGCAACCTAGTTACTGTTGGTGATCCAGAAATATTACATACTACTGTAAATAATTCCGTAAAAAATAGATTGTGCTACCAATTCCTCCAATTGTATACCACCGTAGTGATACTTTACATGCAATACCTGTGTGATAACAAAAATAAATAAAATACTACAAAACATATAACAGTATATATGTGTGCCAGTGTATAAAGTCCACTTTCTATAGTGCAGAAAACATGTATATAAATGGTGATTTCAATTTCCAGAGTGGTTAATAATCTGTGCCGACAAATCTTCCAAACACTTCATAGGTGCTCCCCCACAAGGGTCCCCACTCACCAGCTCCTCGCACCCCCACAGGGTTAGACAGCATGTAAGGCACGATCCAGGTGAGGTCTGTGTTGATTCACACGTTTTCCCAGCCAGGTTGCTACCAAAATGAAGTATAAGGCTGCAGCACATTTCCAGTTTCCAATATCCACAGCTCCTTCACTTTCCAAGGAGGTTTAAATGGCAGGCAGCAGGTTATCCAGAAAGCTCAATAATAAAAATGATGGGCTCCCATAGTGCGGTAAAAACAAATGGGTGATTTATTTAAAAATAATAGAGTAAAACAATAAACGCTGGGCCTCCAAAGACATGTAAGCCTTATACAATAATAGTACAAGGGACACAGCACCGCGGTAACCGTATGTCGTGATCGCAGCTTGCGCCTCGTCTGCGTTCCAGCTTCAGGTACCCGGATGGAAACGGCGTGACGTGCGTGGTTCCGCCTTGTGCACGTTTCGTAATGAACGTCTTCTGAGGCGGTGCCATGGTTACGCTTCATCATGCTTAAAAGATAGGTGAGCCACAGCAAGCCCGCCCCCAGTCCTATCGGGTCATCCAATCAAATAGAAAACAGTGGATAAGCCTGCCCACATAGGAAGAGGAAAGAAAAGATAGATTTGGTGTCCCCCGGCTTTTATAAAAGGAACTGTGGCTCCGCTCTCTATATAGGATGCATCAAGAAAATTTATAGATATAAAAATGTACATTTAAAATAATAAAAATAACCTTGGGATATGTTTAACCTGAGCTCATTAAGCCAGAGCAATACCCATAAGGCTGACTTTATGGATGAAAAAGGGGATTGACTACATAGTTGACATAGCCATGGCTGTGGCTTATGTCAACCATCAGGGAGGAGCATGGAGCTCAGCCGCAGCGTCGGAAGTCGCTCACATTCTAAGTTGGGCCAAAAGGAGCGTGCCAGTTCTATCGGCTGTTTACATCCGGGCGTGGAAAACTGGCGGGCGGACTATCTGAGTCACAAGATGCTGGACCAAGGGCAATGGTCATTACACCCGGAGGTGTTTCCATTACTTTGTCAGAAATGGGGCACACCAGTTGTGGATCTCCTGCCCTCTCGACTCAATCGCAAGGTGTCTAAGTTTGTGGCCAGGTCCTGGGATCCCTGGGCAGACGCGTTGGTGACTCCATGGGATCAGTATCGACTGATTTATGCCTTTCCCCCAATGAAATTGCTTCCTCGTCTGCTCCGCAGAGTGGAGGCCGAGGGGATTCTGGTGCTTCTAATCGCCCCAGACTGGTCCCGGCGTCCCCGGTAGGCCGACCTCGTGAGACTGGTACTGACGCTCCCTGGCGGCTGCCAATGCGGGTGGACCTTATCCTGTTTTACAGTCGCTGGCTTTAACGGCATGGCTATTGAAAGCCTGGTACTAAGGGACCGTGGTCTGTCGGATTCGGTAATCTCCATGTTGTGGGCCCGGAAATCTTCTTCCCGGACGTCCTACCATCGCACTTGGAAGGTCTACATCTCTGTGTAAAGAGATGGCCTGGCACCCACGGGCATATTTGTTTTTCTCGGATCCTGCTTTTCTTTCAGGCGGAGTGGATCTAAAAACTTGCCTTAAGCACTATTAAGGGGCAGATTTCAGCCTTGGCTGTCGTCTTCCAATGATCCCTGGTGGCTCACTCACTGGTAAGTATGTTTGTGCAGAGGGTCCGACACGTGGTTCCCCCGATTAGACCACCGCTTCCTTCGTGGGACTTGAATCTAGTGCTCTCGGTACTTCAGGAACCTCCCTTTGAGAACATCAGGGAGATTCCTCTCAACGCTTTCTCAGAAAGTTGCCTTTCTAGTTGCCATTACATCGGTCAGAAGGGTTTCTGAATTGGCGGCCTTGTCTTGCAAATCACCTTACTTGGTCCTCCATAAGGATAAAAGCGGTGCTACGCCCGCAACCTTCATTCCTTCCTAAGGTAGTTTCGGCTTTTCACCTAAACAAAGACTTTGTACTTCCATCCTTGTGTCCTCGGCAGTCGCATCCCAAGGAGGTTGCGCTACATTCTTTAGATGTGGTACGTGACCTAAGGGTGTACCTGTCTGCTACGACTTCGTTCCTGAAGTCTGACTCACTGTTCGTGTCGGTGTCTGGTCCACAGCAGGGCCTGGCGGTCTCGTCGTGGTTTCTTGGTGGATCAGGCAGACCGTCATCCAGGCCTATGCCCTTAAGGGGCGGGCACCTCCCTTTCCTGTCACGGCACATTCAACCAGGGCAATTGGTGCCTCCTGGTCTTTCCGACATCTAGCATCTGTCTCACAGGTGTGCAAGACGGCGAACTGGTTGTCTGTTCACACTTTCTCAACGTTTTACAAGGTTGATGTGAGTGCATCTTCGGATGTTTTTCCTTTTTGCCGCAAGGTTTTTCAGGCGGCTGTTTGAGGTTCTCTGTTTGTTTGGGGTGAAGTTAAGTCTTCTTTTGATTGCTGTTCCCACCCCTCATTTTTTCTGACACTGCTTGGGGACGTCCCACATGTCAAGATTTATGGAGCTGTGTCTGTCCATGGACGAAAGGAGAAAATAGGATTTTTTTTTGTACTCATCGTAAAATCCTTTTCTCTGTTGTCCATGGACCGACACCCACCCCTCCTTGTTTAGTTTGTACGGCTTTTCTACGAACTGAGGCTGCTGACTGCAGGGTGGAGGGTTATGTACGGAGGGACCACCCCCTGGGTGGGTCTGTTCAACTTTGTTAAAGTTACATGTTTTAAGATAACTAACATGTTCTGCCTAGTCCTCTCCTATGAACAGGCACATAACCACATGTCAAGATTTAAGGAGCTGTGTCCGTCCATGGACGACAGAGAAGGATTTTACGGTGCGTACAAAAAAATCCTATTTTTTTTTTTTACACAAATTTGTCCATTTATGAGATTTTCAACACATGTACATGGCAAAAATGACACCCCAAAATATATTCTGCTACTCCAGAGTATGGTGATACCACATGTGTGAGCTTTTTACACAGCCTGGCCACAGAGGCCCAACATTGAAGTAACAACTTCAGGCGTTCTAGGAGCATACATTACACATCTAATCTCTCAATCACCTATTACACTTTTGAAGGCCCTGTAGCACCAGGACAATGGAAGCGCCCACAAAGTGACCCCATTTTGGAAAGCAAACACCCAAACGTATAATGTATGAGGCATAATGAGTCTTTTGAACGGTTAATTTTTTTCGAAGTTTTTGGAAAATGTGGAAAAAAATAAACTCTTTGTGTAAAAAAAAAAAAAAAAAAAAAGTTGTTCATTTATAAGATATTTCCAACACATAGCATGTACATAGCAAAAATGACACCCCAAAATATATTCTGCTACTCCTCCTGAGTATGGTGATACCACATGTGTGAGCTGTTTACACAGCCTGGCCACATAGAGGCCCACCAACATCCAAGAAGCACCATCGGGTGTTTTAGGGACATAAATTACACATCCAATTTCCTTACAATCGATCACATTTTTGAAGGCCCTTCATATTTCTAACACTGCATGTACATACCAAGAATTACACCCTAAAATGCATTCTGCTGAGTAAAGGGTAAACAAAAGATTACCTGTGGTTTTAGTAGTGCAGTTGTCCACAGAAGGAGAGCCTTGATCCAGGCAGCAGGCAGGGACGTGGTCAGCGACAGTGAATGGAATTGTCCAGGCAGCATTCAGGAATATTGTCCATAGTCAGTATAGGCAGGGATACTGTCCATATAAAGTCCAGGGTCAGTGCAAGTAGACACATTGCCAGCAGTGCCAAAATATTGGTCCTGGTAATAAGCAGGAACATGGTCCAAGTAGCAGGCCAGGAAAGAATGGGGACAGGGGTAGAGGCTTCTCCCACCAAAATCTCTTTGAAGCCTCCGAGTCTCCAGACCCTAATCCGGGAATGAGAAAACTAAATTAGTTTTCTTCATCCAGAAAAACAATTCTGGAGCCCCTCACATATGTGAGACCCCTGTGTTCCCACTAGCATAGCAGGGTAAAAGATCAATCCCAAGAAGCAGGCAAAAAACATGGTCAAACAGTCCAGGGTCAGTTCCAGAGCAGGCAGAGGTAGGTACAGTTTAGCATTAGGCAAAAGCGTGGTCGTATAACAGGCCATGGTCAGTTCCGGAGAAGGCAGAGCTATGTTTAGCGTTTGGCAGAAGCTTGGTCGTATAACCGGCCAGGGTTGGTTCCGGAGAAGGCAGCGATATGTTCAGTGAAGTGGCATAAGGGGTGTGGAGGAAAATGACAGGAAATGAGAATTACGTTTACCATACTTCCCTATTAATGTAGAGAAGTATGGTAACGGCGGAAACAGTGACCTATACAGAGGCCTGGTTGGGAAGGACAATCGAGACAATAATAATACGTGGGGTCTCATCTGACTCCTCCTCTGGCGCACACCCGTCATCTCTTCTGACGTTTGTGGCCTGTTTCACGGGGGGGGGGATTTTCTCAGGAAAGTGGCGCTCGTGGAGTCTGCTCACGGAATCAGAGCGACTATTTTCTGGTGGGCTTTCAGGGTGCAAAAGGGCAGAGATAACTTCTTCTTGATAGTGCAGATAGGATACGGTGTTCTCTGTAGATTTTTGGTACATAACATAAGTGTTATACATGGCCAAACTGAAAAAATAAATGGACCCTTTTTTTATACCAGTGGCAGGATTTTCTTGTTGGAAGGTGTAGGGTTCAATCATCTGATCGTTGAAGTCCTCTCCCCCCATAAACAAATTTTATAGTCATAGACACATGCTGATTTCTGGATTGTGCTGTTTCTTTTGGGGACTTCCACGTAGATGTTATGGATCGTTGAGTACCAATAGCTCCTGGTTCCGCAAAGATGCCGTCTCCCCTCGTCGTAGCCTTTCATTGACGAGTTTTTGCGGGAAGCCCTTTCTATTGGCTCTTACTGTACCTCATGCTGGCGTGTCCCTCCAGTGAAGATTGCAGAAGAGGTGCAAGCTAGTATAAAAATTATCCACATAAAGGTGGTATGCCTTTCCAAGGAGTGGATAGATAAGCTCCCAGACCACTCTTCTGCTGGCTCCGATGTACTCTGGGCATTCAGGGGGTTGCAGTTGGGAGTCCTTCCCTTCATACACCAGGAAGGCGTAGATGTACCCCGTGGCTCGGTCACAAAGTTTGTACATTTTAACCCCATATCGGGCCCTTTTGCTGGGGATAAACTGTTTGATGCCCAGCCTGGTAAAGGGCCGCTGTCATTGGCCTTTTACCGCGATCCGTGTTGCTCCGGGTCCCGTGAACCCGGCAAGCTCAGATGTTCCTGTGTGCACACCCCAGGGGGTGCTGTCAGCGCAATCGGGCTGTATGAAGAGCACACAGCCAGATATCGTGTCTCTAATAGTAACACATTTCGTCTCAATAATATAATGCATCTTAAGCTAAAATTCACTCACCTTCCATTCGATTTGCCATTCATTCAAGTCAAGAGACATCTCGGCATCACACTCATCGCCCAGAGCCTCACGGCTCCTTTTTATTATCAAAAGCTCTCACCAGCAGATAATCACCTCCCCCATGGGAGTGGTCATCACAGGATGTCCCCTTCACACATTAAATGTCCATATAAGGGCGTCCCTCTAACAGGATGTCCGATGCAATACAATACATGAACACAATACAATGATGGCTAAAGTCTTATGGGCGTGTCCGGGCAGGGAAAGCGTGTATGCTCCTAGCAAGCGAAGCAGTATGGCTTTAAAACATGGACGCTTTCCCTGACTGATGGGAATCCTTATTCTACGCTATTCCATAGAATAACGCATATTCAGATTATACTATTATTGCTTGTGGAAAGGGAGGCTATCTGCAGCCGTGCGCTACGAATCTCGACCATGCTGATCAGACACAGCCGAGACAAGAGTGCACATCTGCCTATAACCAGTGATGTCGTTGCAGAGCGAGCATATCCCCTCAATGATTGTCCATGCTAATGCACAGAGGGCCCCTCGTCGGCAGATATATCCCCACGCTGCAAACATCACTCCAACCTCAAGATGTTTTCCACTATCAGACGGGATTCAACCAGCTTCAGACTGCCCCAGTCAGCTCTTTAGAGCGGGTTGCGGAAGTACTAACACTGGGTGACACTATGACAATACATATTAAATACATCTTCATAAAAATTTTCCACAACAGCGCGCATGAACGATTCTCTGGGAAGACGGCCATGGACGTCCTCCCAGAGTTAAGGAACCGCCCTGTAGCCGTACTTCGGCTAGGGGCCGTTAATTAAGTGGTTAGAGGCTTCCTTTTCTTTGTTCAGTTCAGCTATTCAGCCAGCTGTTGCAGCAATTAGTATCTGCTAATCCGTAAAGGATCAGGTTAAACGGCCTGTTAGGCCTAACCAGGAGGATGATCTGCCTGAAAGTAAGACGGCTTTTCCTTGAGCGCTGTTTTGCTGTTGATGCCTTAAAGGATTCAATACAGAAGGTTTTGCATTTGGCTCTATTGTCTATACTTATGTGCAGACTTTTGTGGCCTAAGAACTTTTTCCCCTTTCATGAGGAACGTTTTATTTGGTGATCATTTGGAAAAATATATCCAGAATAGGGAAGAGTTCTCTACTTCCTGTGAAGAAAAGCACCAGATGTCCCTCGTTTAAAAACTCAGGGACTGCTTCCTCAAATGTGTCAGCGTCAAGGCAGTTCCGCCGCCAAAAGGGCGCTGGGGCCAGGGGCAAGCCGTAGGGCCAGAAAAAGCTCTGGGTCCAAAACTCTTCTAAACCCAGCACCAATCCCTCCTTTTGAGGGGACGCCCCCACTCCATCGAGTGGGGGGAAGGCTGCTGCACTTCGTGGACAGTTGGAGAACAATAATTCAGGACAAGAGGGTCACCTTAATTATATCCAGCGGTTACAAGCTGTAGTTGCTAGGGGTTCCCCCTCAAATTTTAAGATCCAGCGTTACCTGATCCTCCAAAAAGAAACATAATGCTTCAGGCACTACATCATCTAGTGCATCAAGGAGTGATGGTAGAGGTTCCTGTATCCGAAAGGGGCACAGGGTTTTACTCAAACCTGTTTACGGTTCAAAAACCAAACTGGTACACAGGGCCCATTTTGGACCCAAGATCCCTGAACAATTATCTACTGATACAGTGCTTTCGGATGAAGTCTGTTTGCTCAGTAGTAGCCTCTCTCCAGAGGGAAGACTTTCTAGCCTCCAGCGATATGACGCGTATTTACACATACCTATCTTTCAGCCTCATCAGAGGTTCCTACGTTTTGCAGTAGAGGAATGCCGTTTTCAGAGTGGCTCTACCCTTTGGGCTTGCTACAGTCTCCGGTTGTTCACAAAGGTCCTAGCACCAGTACTGGGTCTTTAAAGGCCCAAGGGATCCTGGTGTGCGAGTATCTGGACGACCTCCTGCTCAGAGATCACTCATTACAGGCTCTAGAACAGAGCATAATGTGCACGGTGCAGTATTTGAAAAGCTTAGGCTGAATTATAAATACCGAAAAGTCAGCCTTGAAACCAGCAGTCAAGTTTTTATTTCTTATCCTAGATACGGTCCAACAAGCGTATTCTTGCCACCTGTAAGGATCTGTGCCCTGAAGGATCAGGTGCATCCGATAAGGGGCACCAGACAACCCTCCATTCGGCTCTGTATGAGTCTTCTAGGGAGGATGTTATCCTCCTTCAAGGCAGTGCCCTATGCCCAGTTCCATTCCAGGCCTTTACAACATGACATCTTGTTGGTTTGGAACAGAAGAGGACAAGCCCTGGATTATCCAATGTGCTTATCTCCTCGGGCACGCTTAAGCCTAAACTGGTTGCAGGATCACAACCTGCGAAAGAGAAAATCCTTCCGGTAACTTGGAGAGTACTGACTACAGATTCCAGTCTCTCAGGCTGGGGAGCGACCCTAGAAGGGCTCATGGGAAATTGTCAGGGACAGAGCAGATGCTGCCCATCAACGTCCTGGAATTACGGGCAGTACCTCTGGCCCTACACTCCTGGGCGTTGGAGCTTCGGACAGAACCCTGATAGGACAGTCCTGACAATGCCACTGCAGGTGAACCACACATTAGCCTGGGCAGAGGGACATGTGCTGATTCTATTGGCAGTCCATATCCCAGGAGTAGAGAAATGGAAGGCAGATTATCTCAGCCGCCAGCAGATCTGCCCGGGGAAATAGTCCCTACACCCAGGGGTGTTCCAGGAAATTTGCCAACCTTGGGGTTGGCCATAGGTCAACCTATTGGCATCAAGGTTCAACAAGCTACAGCAGTTTGTCCCGAACAAGGGATCCTCTGGCAATTGGAGCAGATGCTCTGGTAGTTCCATGGAGCCAGTACTCCCTGGTTTATGCTTTACCTCCAATCCCTCTCTTTCCACATTAGTTGCGCAGGATTCGGAGAGAGGGGGTTCCAGTCATTCTGGTGGCACCAGCCTGGCCCAGAATGCCCTGGTTCCCGGAGATTGTGAGACTGACAATAGACAGGTCATGGATGCTTCCACGTCGCCCCGATCTACTTTCTCAAGGTCCTATATTCCACCCCATTTTACAGTCTCTAAATTTGACGGCATGGCTATTGAAGCCAGGGTGTTAAAGGACCGTGGCGTCTCAGGACCAGTGGTGTCTACCCTAGTGAATGCTAAAAAGCTGTCACTAGGAAGATCTATCATAAGGTCTGGAAGACTTGTATTGCTTGGTGTGAAGCCAAAAAATTGCATCCTCAGAAATACGCAATTGGGAGATTTCTTTTTTTTCTACAGTCAGCTGTGGAAATCAGATTGGCTTTGAGTACAATCGGAGGTCAAGTTTCGACCCTATCGGTATTCTTCCAAAAGCTTTTAGCCTCACATTCACTAGTCCAAACCTTTTACGCAGGGGCAACTCGTTTGCTCCCCCCCCCCCCATATTAGGTCACCTATGTGTCCTTGGGACTTGGACTTGGTGCTGTCTGTTACAGAAGCAAACATTTGAACCTATTAGGGAAATTCCATTAGACTTGCTGTCACGCAAGCTAGCCTTCCTGATGACTATCACCTCTAGAAGGGTGTCGGAGTTGGCAGCCCTTTCATGCAGGGAACTGTACTTGATCCTTCCCCACGACAGGGTTGTTTTGCGACCTGTTCCATTCTTTTTGCCAAAAGTGGTGTCAGCCTTTCATTTAAATCATAACATTAGCTTGCCTTTTTTCTCTCCTCCTCGTTCGGCAGAAGTGAGACTGCATTCTTTGGACGTTGTCCGGGCAGTGAAGGTTTATTTGTCTAGATCTGGGTCAGTCAATTGGTCATTCAGGCCTACACTCTGAAACGTAAAGCTCCTTCCTTTAGGGTGAAAACTTATTCTACCAGGGGTGTAGGAACCTCCTTTGCTTTTCACCATCGGGTATCTGTGGCTCAGATTTGTAAGGCTGCTACCTGGTCTTCAGGGCATATGTGCACAAAATTTATCAAGTGGATGTTCGAGCATCCGAGGATTCAGCTTTCGGCCGCAGTGTACTGCTGGCTGCCGTATAAGTTCTGATGGCTATAGTTTGGCAGGGTGTCTCCCTCCACGCGAGGCTATTGCTCTGGGACATCCCAGCAGGTAATCAATATTGGCCTGATTCTGTGTCCCATGATGTATGAAACTTACCTGTAAAATCCTTTTCCTTGAATACATCATAGGACACAGAGGCCCCTTCCCTCATTTTGAGGATTCAGTGCTTGCTACAAAACTGAAGTACTTCCTGTATGGGAGGGGTTATAACCCTATATAGGATTTTACAGGTAAGTATGCAGAAAAAAAAATTTTTGTCCGGCTTCATGGCCATTTTCCTGTAGCCCGCTGCGGCCATTTTACCGGGGTCTGTTTAGGTTTGGCTCTGGAGCACAGTCTGCTGGAGGGTGGCCGGCAACCATTTTCTTGTAGCCTTATTGGGAGGCTTCTGGAGGTACTCTGGTGCAGGACCTGCGTGTGGATGGGGTATCTCTGTAGCCTGAAGCGGCCTGGTGCGTGTCTTCACGTGGCATATCCCTTCCGCTGGCGGACTGACAGCCCACGGCACTGCTCCTGCAGAGATCTGGGTCGGTGGTGGTGAGTCCTACTGGGGTACCCCCATTCTGGGGCAGCTGGTAGGGGTATTTTCTTCCTTCCCTTGTGAGAGTTTTGTTTCTGATGGTGCCCGGTTGAGCTTAGGACCCTTCTATGGCATCTGAAGTGGGTGCCCCTCCCCCAGACCCTCCCGTGGCAGGTGCTAGCGCTTCTGGGTTTGCTATTTCCCTGGACGCTCTGTCGGCGGCCCTGGAATCTTTCTCCCAGGTTGGGGTGGCGTGTGGGTGTAAGGCGGGTAAAAAAGTCCCTTACCTTCTCCTTCCTCTGGAGAGGACTCTGAGCCAGAGGCAGGCCCTCGCCGTAGCAGGTCTACCCTTCCCAGAGTGCTCAGATGATGTGGCCCCCGATCCCTCTGATAGTGAGGAGGAATCCTCAGCACTGGTAGCTCATTACTGCGGCGCGCGATACCCTAAAAATTTAAGATCCGGCTGGGGCTACCAAGAACTTGTCTGTCCCCTTTTGGGTTTCACAAGCCGGCCCGCGGCGCTAAGATTTTCCTCTTATTTGTCCTATTTCGATTCTATATACAAGGATTGGTAACGCCCGCAGCGGTCTTTTTTAGGCCCGAGATTTCGATGCATTCCCCCTTTGGGGAGAACCTTCTGAAGTGGTCCTCTCCTCCTGTCGTCGATCCTCCCGTCTCTAGGTCATGCAAGGCAATCATGATTCTGGCGGAGGGGTCCCCTCTTTCAAGAACCCTGCAGACAGGAAGGCAGAGTTGATCGCTCGGTCTATGTTTACAATTGGAAGCTCAGCTCTTCGCCCGGTGCTGGCCACAGCCGTGGGGTCCCGAACGCTTGGCCCACTCAGTAAGCTATTACACCGATTTGGGCTATGAGCAGGTACCTCCAGTCTGTGGAACTGGCTGACCAGCTAGTACAGGGTCTCAAGTACGTTTTGTGATTCGCCCCTTTCTAAATTGTACGTGTCGGCATTGGTTCTTCGACGGATGCTTTGGTTTAAGTGCTGGCGGACCAAACGTCTAAGAAATACCCTGGCCGATTTACCATTTCAGGGCGAGCGGCTATTTGGAGCCACTCTGGACCACATTATAAAGTATGTTACTGGAGGGAAGAGTACTTTTGGGTGGAGGGGGAAACGTTTATTGGGTTGTGGACCTCACTACTTTCTGACAAATGGGTCTGCAAAATTCTGTCAGGCTACAAAATCAAGTTTCTTTTCGGTCCACCAGACAAGTTTTTTCCTTCCAATCTTCATTTCCCCCTGGCTCGTCTGTAGGCTCTGTATAGGGCAGTGCAGGACTTGCTTCTTCCGGATGTAATTGTCCTGGTGCCAGCTTCAGAAAGGTTTCGGGGGTTTCTACGCCAACCTGTTAAGTCCTGAAGAAAAGAAGGTGTCCGTCCGCTCCTGGATCTCAAGTCCCTCAATTGTTTTGTGAACGTACGGAAGTTCAGGATGGAGTCCATTCATTCTGTGGTGACTGCCCTTCAACAAAGGGATTTCCTGGCCTCCATAGACATTAAGGACACATACTTGCATGTCCCCATCTGTGCCAGGCACCAGCGTTTCCTGCGCCTTGCGATCAGGAATGCGCACTATCAGTTTGCTACACTTTGGCCTGGCCTCGGCTCCCTGGGTCAGTGCTGGCCCCAGTTCGGGCGTTGCTGAGACAGCGGGGGATCACTGGGTGTAGGCTACCTGGATGATCTTCTGCGAGCAGAGTCAGATTCTACACTGAGGCCTCGTACACACGGCCGAGATTCTCGTTGAAAAAAACATGCCGTTTTTTTCGACGAGATTCTTGGACAAGAAACTTGTCCCGGCCGAGTGTACACACGCTCGTTTCAAAGAACCCGCGGTTCTTTGAAAGGAGTGTACGCGGTGACGTCATCGACTACGTCGAGCATGCGCTCGTCACATTCGATGCCGTCGCCGCCATCTTGGTATACCCTACGTATGCCTAGGAAGCTACCGCGCATGCGTCAAATTCATTTCGAACATGCGCGGGCTTCCGGGCGGACAGGTAAGTGTACACACACTCACTTTTCTCGTCGAGAAACATGCCGAGGAGAATCTCGACGAGAAAATAGAGAGCAGGTTCTCTATTTTCTCGTCGAGGTTTCTTGTCGGTTTTCTCGACGAGAAACCCGCTAGCAGCGTACACACGACCGATTTACTCGGCAAGACCTCTCTGCCAGCAAGTTTCCTGCTGGTTCTTGCCGAGAAAATCGGTCGTGTGTACGAGGCCTGAGGGACAAAGGGGGTGGATTTACTAAAACTGGAGCATCTCAATCTGATGCAGCTATGCATGATAGAAGCTGATAGGCTAACTTCAGCTTGTTCAACTAAGCTTTGGAAATAAAACCTGGAAGCTGGTTGGTTTCTATGCAGAGCTGCACTCTTCAGTTTTAGTAAATAACCCCAGTGCGTCGATCACCATGCACACCCTGCAGGAGTTCGGCTGGATGCTGAACCTCTAGAAGTCTGTGTTGCTCCCGGCCCAATGTGTGGAATACTTGAGGCTTATTCTGCCCAAGGGGTAACTGCCGGAAAAAGTCACTCGTGCGGTTGCTGCTATCCCGCAAGTGGTCGTCCCTGCTTGCTTGTTCTGGTCCTCATGGGTCCACCTTTAAGGCGGTTCTGTATGCCTAGTTTCACACTTGGGCCTTGCAGAAAGATCTTATCCAAGTGGGACAAATCGCTGACGTCCTTAGACTGCCAGATCGACGTGGGGTTGCCTGACCAAGACCTCACTTCTCTCGTAGTTACGGTATTCATATGCCGTTTCTCTCCGCCGTCTACATTCTGGGTGTAGAAAATTGGCAAGCAGACTACCTCAGCTGCCAGTTGCTAGATCAGGTTGAGGTCTCTACATCTAGAAGTGTTTCATCTCATTTGCCTGCGGTGGGGCTAATGAGATGAACCTGAACTTGGATCTTCTGGTTTCCCATCTCAAAAGGTGCAGAGATTCGTGGCCAGAGCAAGGGATCCCTTGGCGAATGCGATGGACGCTCTGGTGGTGCAGCGGAGTCATTGACTCATATCATATATGCCTTTCCCACTCTCAAGCTTCTAACTTGTCTAATGCGCAGAGTAGTGCCCCCCCTGGTGGTAGGGATGAGCTTTGTGTTCAAGTCGAACCCATGTTCGACTCTAACATCGGCTGTTCGCCGAATTTCGAACATTATGGGGCGTTCGCGCCAAATTCGAGTGGCGCGTCACGGCCCATAATGCACTGCGGCATCGCAGTGCATTGTTGGCTGATGATTGGCCAATCATGCACTATGTCCTGCATGCTTTGGCCAACCACATTGAGGTAATAACGGAGAGCCGTAATTGGCCAAAGCCAGGGTGGCTTTGGCCAATCATGGCTCAGAGGAGTAGGTACACGCCCCACACTATATAAGGCCGTCTGGAAGTCGGCCTTGTGTAGTGTGTTGGCGTTTGTGAAAGAGAGAGATGGTGTCATTTATATTGAGTTAGATGCTGTTAGTGTGTAGAGGATATATATGCATCCTAGGCATTGTGTGTGTGTGTGTGTGTGTGTATATATATATATATATATATATATATATATATATATTTTTATACACTCTATTTAGTTTAGCTAGATCCGTTACTGCTGTTCGCTATACTGTGACAGGCAGGCAGGTGATTGTGCTAGCTGCAGCAGAGTTTCACTTAGTGTACTGTGTGCTTTGCATAGCGTTCACCTAAAGCTTACCTGAATACAGTTAGTGGTGTTCTCATAATAAAACCACAGGCAGAGTGCTGCATTTCATGTAGTGTACTGCAGTACTTCTCTCCCTTGCACAGCGTTCACTTAAAGGAACCTGAATAAAATTTGTGGTGTTCTCGTAATAAAACCACAGTCACACAGTCAGAGAGCTGCTAGTATTTTCAGTTGGCGTACTGTGCCCTCTGCACAGTGTTCACCTAAAACTAACTGAAGACCTTTGCTGCTTTTCTCATACTAATACCTCAGCAGGCAGTGGAGTCTGATAGCTGCATTATTTATATATATATATATATATATAATCTCCCACCTTTGTGCAGCTACATCTCACTGCAGGCCATCAGTATGTCTGGAAGGCAAACAAAGAGAGGCAGACAGTCACGAGGCAATAAAGGAGGGCAAGCAGGCTCTGTGTCTAGAGGCAACAGTGCTGGTCGTGGACACGGTGCATCCTCATCAGCACGTGGCTGTGGGACACGATTGTCCTTTTCGGCAGCTGGCCATGTTGAGCCGCAACATGCCCATGATTTGGTAGAGTGGATGACCAAGCCGTCCTCATCCTCTCTCACTCAGGGTACTTTGGCAAAGCAGCCTTTTCCCTCGGCTCAATGTCATCAGTCACTCCTTCCCTAGCCCCACCATGTCCTCCTGAGGAGTCCCCCGAACTGTTTGACCACAGTGTTGGGTACATGCTCCAGGAGGATGCCCTGCGTTTTGAAGGGTCCGATGATGGAAGGCAGTAACATGAGCCCAGAGAGAGGGGGTAGTAACGTGAGCCCAGAGAGAGGGGGTGAGGTGCCCAACAAGGGCAGCTATCTGGCAGTCATGTTCCCCCAGCTGCAACATACTGCCAGATTTGCCCCAGTGATGAGGAGGGAGGGGATGATGCGGTCACTGACTCTACATGGGTGCCTGATAGGAGGAGGAGGAGGAGGCACATCTCCAACGAGGCAGGATGCCCTCCAGGGGCCAGCTTAAGGGCAGCACACCGACTGCATCACACCGCAGAGCTCCGCATGTGCAGGGCGCTGCTGTCTCTGCCCGTTATTCCAAAAGTTCTTTGGAGTGGGCCTTTTTTATAGACGTGTGCAGCAGATTGCACTGTTGCCATTTGCAACATATGTCTAAAGCGTATCTCACATGGCCAAAACATCAGCCGCTTGGGCACTACATGCTTGACCAGACATACAGGTCCTTCTCAAAAAATTAGCATATTGTGATAAAGTTCATTATTTTCTGTAATGTACTGATAAACATTAGACTTTCATATATTTTAGATTCATTACACACAACTGAAGTAGTTAAAGCCTTTTCTTGTTTTAATATTGATGATTTTGGCATACAGCTCATGACAACCCAAAAATCCTATCTCAAAAAATTAGCATATTTCATCCGACCAATAAAAGAAAAGTGTTTTTAATACAAAAAAAGTCAACCTTCAAATAATTATGTTCAGTTATGCACTCAATACTTGGTCGGGAATCCTTTTGCAGAAATGACTGCTTCAATGCGGCGTGGCATGGAGGCAACCAGCCTGTGGCACTGCTGAGGTGTTATGGAGGCCCAGGATGCTTCGATAGCGGCCTTAAGCTCATCCAGAGTGTTGGGTCTTGCGTCTCTCAACTTTCTCATCCCAATATCCCACAGATTCTCTATGGGGTTCAGGTCAGGAGAGTTGGCAGGCCAATTGAGCACAGTAATACCATGGTCAGTAAACCATTTACCAGTGGTTTTGGCACTGTGAGCAGGTGCCAGGTCGTGCTGAAAAATGAAATCTTCATCTCCATAAAGCTTTTCAGCAGATCTCCTGATAGCTAGCTGCATTGACCCTGCCCTTGATAAAACACAGTGGACCAACACCAGCAGCTGACATGGCACCCCAGACCATCACTGACTGTGGGTACTTGACACTGGACTTCAGGCATTTTGGCATTTCCCTCTCCCCAGTCTTCCTCCAGACTCTGGCACCTTGATTTCCGAATGACATGCAAAATTAGCTTTCATCCGAAAAAAGTACTTTGGACCACTGAGCAACAGTCCAGTGCTGCTTCTCTGTAGCCCAGGTCAGGCGCTTCTGCCGCTGTTTCTGGTTCAAAAGTGGCTTGACCTGGGGAATGCGGTACCTGTAGCCCATTTCCTGCACACGCCTGTTCACGGTGGCTCTGGATGTTTCTACTCCAGACTCAGTCCACTGCTTCCGCAGGTCCTCCAAGGTCTGGAATCGGTCCTTCTCCACAATCTTCTTCAGGGTCCGGTCACCTCTTCTCGTTGTGCAGCGTTTTCTGCCACACTTTTTCCTTCCCACAGACTTCCCACTGAGGTGCCTTGATACAGCACTCTGGGAACAGCCTATTCGTTCAGAAATTTCTTTCTGTGTCTTACCCTCTTGCTTGAGGGTGTCAATGATGGCCTTCTGGACAGCAGTCAGGTCGGCAGTCTTACCCATGATTGCGGTTTTGAGTAATGAACCAGGCTGGGAGTTTTTAAAAGCCTCAGGAATCTTTTGCAGGTGTTTAGAGTTAATTAGTTGATTCAGATGATTAGGTTAATAGCTCGTTTAGAGAACCTTTTCATGATATGCTAATTTTTTGAGATAGGAATTTTGGGTAGTCATGAGCTGTATGCCAAAATCATCAATATTAAAACAAGAAAAGGCTTGAACTACTTCAGTTGTGTGTAATGAATCTAAAATATATGAAAGTCTAATGTTTATCAGTACATTACAGAAAATAATGAACTTTATCACAATATGCTAATTTTTTGAGAAGGACCTGTATGTCGACCTGTCATGCAGTCCGTTGGCAAGCGTACCTAAAAGACCCACACCAAAGAACAAAGCGAACCTCTCCTTGCTCCTCATCAGCTGGGATCTCCAACCTCACTATACCTTCAGTCCTCTCTGAAACCTGTACTGAGAGGAATGAAGGTGTAGAATTCGGTGTGTCACAGCCAAGTACTTGGGGACGATCTGCTATCGGTACACCGACGTCCGATTGTACCAGGCAAATTTCCCTGCCCTAGCTGCTGCACCGCCAAATGAAGTTTGCTCCCAGCCATCCACATGCCCAGCGGTTGAATGCTAGCTTGGCTAAATTGCACTTCAACTGCTGCCTTTTCAGTTGGTAGACTCTGTCCCCTTCCGTGAGTTTGTTGAATGTGCGGTTCCTCAGTGGCAGGTTCCTAAACACCACTTTTTCTCATGGAAGGTGATTCCGGCTCTCTATCGGCATGTGGAAGGCGATGTCTTGGCCTCGCTGGACAGGGCGGTCAGCGGTAAGGTGCATATTACTGCTGACTTATGGTCCAGCAGGCATAGACAGGGAAATTACCTATCTTTCACGGCGCATTGGGTGACTCTGCTGGCAGTTGGGAAGGATGCAGGACAAGGTGCAGTAGTGTTGGAGGTTGTTCCGCCACCACACCTCCAAAATGTTACTACTGGTGATTCTGACACACCTCTCCTCCACCCCCTCCTCTTCTTTCTCCATGGCCTCTCCCTGTGCTTTGTCCTCGGAACCAGCGGTGCTCCGTAGGCGTTCAAGCGGCTATGCAAGTACGCAGGCAAAAAGATGCCATGCGGTGCTTGAGCTGGTGTGCTTTTGGGGGACAGGAGCCACACTGGGGCAGAGATTCTGTTGGCTCTGCAGGGGCAGGCTCAGAGGTGGTTGACACCATGCCAGCTTAAGCCAGGAAAGGTGGTTTCCGACAATGGCACCAACCTCCCCTCCGCCCTTTGACAGGGACAACTGACCCATGTGCCCTGTTTGGCTTGCGTCCTTAACTTGGTGGTGCAGCGGTTCTTGGGCAGGTACCCGGGCTTACAGGGAGGTCCTGAAGCAGGCCAGGAAACTCTGTGGGCCTTTCCGCCAGTCATATAATGCCAGTGATCGGCTGGCTGACCTGCAAAAGGATTACAACCTGCCCAAGAACCGCCTAATCTGTGACATGCACACCACTTGGAACTCTACGTTGGCCATGCTGCAGCGGCTGCACACGCAGCAGAGGGCCATCAATGAGTATCTGTTGCAATATGGCACCAGGACAGGGTCAGGGGAGCTTAGATTTTTTTTCCCTACGCCAGTGGGCCATGATCAGGGATGCATGCACTGTCCTGGCACCATTTGAGGAGGCCACGAGGATGGTGAGCAGTGACAGTGCATGCATCAGTGACACTGTCCCTCTTGTCCACCTGTTGGAGCACACACTGCGTGGAATAATGGACAGGGCACTTGAGGCAGAACAGGACTTCCTTTACCTCTCAAGGCCCCCTTTATCCAGACAGTGTTCCTGCTGGCCCGGCTATCACACAGGAGGAGGAGGATTATTGTGTCAGCATGAAGGTGGAGCCTAGCACTCAGCATCAGCAGCAGTCTTCAAGGGATCAATTACAGTCCCAAGACACCCATGGACTTGTACATGGCTGGGAGGAGGTGGCTGCGGATCATGTCGTCGTCCATGACCCAGAGGACTCCACACCGAATGCCTCAGCAAACCTACGCTGCATGGCCTCCCTGATCCTGCAAAGCCTGCGGAAGGATCCTCGTATTCTTGCGATCAAGGAGAGGGATCATTACTGGCTTGCAACCCTCCTTGATCCACGTTACAAGGGTAAGGTTGCAGACCTTATCTTGCCGTCGCAGAGGATGAAGCATCTTCGGGAGGCCTTGCAGAAAGGTCTGTGCAACGCGTTCCCAGAGACTGGGAGGTTGCAAATTCCTGGTCCTGGACAACGTGTTGCTGAGGCTCCGGTCAGTCTGAGGAGCGGTGGAGAAGGTGGCCGTCTGACCGATGCGTTCAATTTTTTAGTACGCAGCCCCAAGGTATACCTAGGGGCAAGATCAGACTTGGATACCTTTCCCACCAAAAATCCTCTGGGTTTCTGGGTCTTGAGGATGGATCACTGGCCAGAGCTTGCACAGTATGCAATTGAGGTACTGGCCTGTCCTGCATCCAACATTCTTTTGGAACGCACATTCAGTGCTGCTGGAGGCTTTGTAACCGATCACAGGGTGCGCCTGTCCACCGACTCGGTTAATCGACAGACCTTCATAAAAATGAATCTGTCTTTGATCACCACCAGCTACCAAGCACCTGATGCTGATGTAACCGAATAATTTTTTGGGAAATGGCAGATCCCTTCAAGACTGCCTATGCTGATGCTGAGTGACTATCCTGTTATGCTGAGTGACTATCCTCTTCCTCAATCATGCTGATAGCTTGAAAGAACATTTTTGGTTCTGGTTACCGCCACCAGTGGCTAAGGCCCAATTTTTCAGCCACTGTTTAACAGGGGCTTGTATTTACAATTTTTGATGCAATGCTTTGCAGCAGGGCTCATTGCTGTGCTCCAACTACAGTATCTGTGAGTTGTGGCACCAGTGCCTAAGGCCCAATTTTTCTGCCCCTGTTCAACAGGGGCATGTAATTACAATTCTTGATCTAATAATTCACAGCAGGGCCCATTCCTGCGCCCCCAAAAAGAGTAACTGTGAGGGCTTACAGTGCAATCCCTATTCTTGGGCAGCTAAATGCGCTAAGGTAGGGAGTCCCTTCTGTGGGCCTTTTGGGACAGCAGTTGTCTCTTATCTAAGAGCTCCTATCTGCATCTATATACTAGCATTTTCTCAAACCTGCAGCAGAGAAAGCAGCTATATCTATTTTTCACTTAGCCTTATCCTGCCAATTCTCCCTCCTGTCATCTTATCTCTCACTTTCCTTTCCTTGCGTTCCTCTTTTTGGCTTTATTCCACCCCCCACCACCTTCCCCCTCCTTGTGATATTGTACCTTCATTCCTGGTTGCTATAGTGGGCTGCACGCACCTCGTGCCGGCTTTTGAGTCCCTCAGCATCTTCCTGCCCGCTCTGCGCATGCGCGGACATCAGGAGCTGGCTCAGTGGGCCGGACTGAGTCGGGTGGGCCGCATAAGTCCTAGTGCCGCCAGCTGCACTTTCGCCGTCTGGCCTGAGGTTGTGGCAGCCATCTCGAATAGGAGCAAATTCTAAATGTTTTGCCCTTGTTTGTCAAAATCATTTTTTTAGAGGGTTGTATCTGCCACAGATGTCCCTCCCCTCTTCATTGTTTATTACTGGGAGCTTTCAGCATGGCATCCCGTTGTCATCTGAGGATGTTGCCTATGCGGGGAGCCCCCAGAGGGAACCCTGTTTATATGCAATGGTAAATGTAATTTATTTATTTTTTACACCCAGGAATAGTTTTCCTTGCTCCATCTGAAATACCAGTCGCTAACTCCTTTATCTTTTGCTAGCTGCTTTTTTTGTCTATTTATAGAGGAAATGCTGTGCTGTCTGGATGTAGGCATGTGTGCCTTGATGCAATGACACTAAATAATTATATATATATATATATATATATATATATATATATATATAAATAAATAATTGTCTGCTGCTTAAAATAAGCAGTACGCCACCAGAACAAGACCCTTTCCAATATTTAAGGTAGGGGACCGTCGTTAAGGTGAAAAAAAATAAAGAGCTCTTATGCTGGTACGTGTGTGTATTTCAGCCTTGTATGCCAGAAGTCCAAGCGGACATCAAGGCGACATAAGCAAACCTATGAAGACCCCAACCAGGGCACACCATCTAGATCAGGATATCATGCAAGCGGCAAGGGTTCATCCGTGAAAAGACATAGTTCTTCACATTCAACAACCCTCATATCCCTAAATGCCAAGTATGCGGGGTCATCCCATTACCAGCCAATTGGTCTGCAAAAGCTGTTTGAGTCTATGCAGAGGGTTAATAGGTAAGCTGTCCTATTCAAAAAATGGGCAGGGGTTACATAGTGGAACAAGCAACAGCAGTTCCAATGCAGCAATTGGCTCAACCTCCTCCAGAGAAGTTAACTCTTCTTGGCCCATCCTCAAGAGAATCCTCTCACCACGCAGCAAGTATCCCTCCTAGACTTCTGGATGATAGTGAGCCATCTGAGGATACCTCGGAAGAGCTCGGGCCTCGGACTTCAACCTTTTCCTAGTTCAGCCCTATGTCCAGGCTGTAAGCCAGCTATTGACTGGGAGGAAGCCGACACTACATCTGAGAAGTCAAAGATGTACTTCCCATTTCTAAAGAAGCAGGTTTCCATCTTTCGGCTCGGTTTCCCCTAGTACGTTTGTCATGCGACTTGGGACTGCAAAGTCACATGATAGTTCGTACCTCATGATTTTATTCAAGTTGCAGCAACATCAAAATAGTCCCTGCACTACCTTGGTCCCACTGTGATGTGAATTGAGGTCCATAGACCTCAAGAATACACAGGCATTATTTTAAGTCGCATCAATATCGCATGACTCGGTGCAAACACAACTAAGCACGACTATAGTGCAAACACAAGCTTACGCTGCTGGCTGATGTCAGAGACATTGTTAAAGAGAAAAAAAAATTCCTCTCAATTGCCTAGGAAAACTTTATCCACTGTCGAAACAAGATTTTGCAATGTCAGACGGTCCACCAGAGGTAGACACGGCAGTGGTTCGTATAACAAAGAATTTCATCTCGCCAATCAATGGTTCAGCCTCAATTGAGGCTCCTTTAGACAGTTGAATAGTCCCAAACTTAAAATGCTTTCCAAATGGTGGGTAAATGCCTGGAAGTCAGCAATTGCCTCATCTGTATCCAAAGCCCTACGGGCATGGACCGAAAACATGGAAACAGTGATTCATCAAAATGTCCCTAGGGAAAATCTAGTCAAGGCTTTGGACGAATTGTGGCTCTCAGCAGACTTCACCGGTGAGACAGCGATGGATACAATTCGATACTTCGCAAGATCAATGTCACTACTTGTGATGGCCATATGGGTATTGTGATCAGAACTACGGGCAGCTGACACTGTCAAAATGAAATTTGTATAAATAGTTTTTTTTTTTAATGGTAAATCACTCTTTGAAGAAAGGTTACAGAAAGCCATTTCCCGCATCACAGGAGGAAAGTTGGACTTTATTCCCCAGGACAGCAGAATTAGACGTACTCTGGGATTCAGGGATGCTTGCTTGCACGCACCAATACTACAACTGTTACAGAAGTATCTCAGATTTTCGGTCCATATACTATTCCAGAGTCTCCCCTTTTGACCCTGCACTTCCCTCAGAGCCCTCACGAGGGCTCGGATCACTATCCAAGCTTCTTTACGAGAACTGGGTCTCAGTTCTTATCAATAACATGGAGATTTCCTCCTATCAAAAGATCCAGCCCAGCTAGTGGAACACAGGTGGATGCTGTGGCCTACACGATCAAGATACGGTTGGATGGTAAATCATCAAATTAGTCATCTTTTCTCCAGTTTGGGCGCCTTATTCAACACTGCCAAATTCCTGCCATCTCAGTGTGGGCGACCATTCAGAAAGTGAGTGAGTACATGGTCCTACATAACAGCCTCCAGCTAACGCGACCTAATAGGGATTTTTGTCTATTTTGTATCCAGATGGACCCATGGATACCTCGGGCACCTTTTTATCTATAATTCCTGAAGCAATGGAGCAAACCGTCTATCCCAGTCCATATATCAAACAAACAAGTTTGATGCACAGGGGTCTGCACCAGTGGACAAAGAGGGAGATGCCTGTAAAGCCACGTCCATTAAGGCATGTCTTCTGGACCACAGTTACCACAGACGCCAATGCAATAGGCTAGGAGGCACATTGCAACCAGATGTTGGTTCAAGAGAGATGGGCGTTCAATGTGGCAGACATCATTGCAAAAATCCTGGAAATCCAGGCGGTTTATCTCTCAACAGCATTTGCTCTCTGATTAAGGACAAATCGGTTCTGATTTGGATAGACAATAGAGCTGCAATATCATACATACACCACCAAGGCGGAACCCACAACAGTTCCTTACTAAGGGAAGTGGAACCCATCTTCTTTTGGTCAAAGGGAAATCTGAAGGACCCAAGAGTCGTTCATCTTCCAGCCCACTTAAACACAAACGCCAATCGCCTATCCCACGGATTCCTGGATCCCAACAAATGGTCCCTACAACAGAAGTTATTTAGTTGGATTGTGGGCCAGTGGAACTTTCCTGAACTGCATCCCTTTGCTACAGCAAGCAATACCAAGCTGCAGAGGTTTGTTTTACATCTACCTCACCCATGGGCAGAAGAAATAGATGCCCTGCCAAGTCCTTGGGCATGCAATCTAATTTAGGCCTCCTACCTCAAATTCTCTCGAGACTTGCAATATCAACAATAACGGTGATAACCGTCCTGCCATAGTTGCAGGGAGACTCGTGATTCCCTAGGGCAATATATCTTGGTGTCCAGCCTCCCGTAAATACTCCTGATACCCTTTCTTCTGGCTTGAGGCATCACACCCATCAGAATCCTCACAGATTGAGCCTTCACATTAGAATGTTAAAACGGAGGCTTTAATCATTAGGATGTTCCTCCAGAGTTTCAACTCTGCTCAAAGCACAGGAGCCTTCACCGAACAATACGGATGACAAGGTTTGAAATACGTTTTATACGTCTTTCGCAAAACGGCAAAACTTCAATCCTGTTGTACCCTCTTCCTCCCAGCTCCTTGACTTTCTGCAAACAGACCAGATTAAGCAATTTAAAAGGTACAGCTGGTGGTTATCCCCGCTTTGACCACAAGAGATGGGCCAAAGATCCTTTTTAATCTAATTCTTCAAGACGGTCAATAAGATAAGCCCACCCATTAAAACAAATATTTCCCACTTGAGATCTCTATCGCTCTGGAGCCCTTATCCAAACAGCCTTTTGCCCCATCCGATTCGGCATCCTTGTGGAATCCCACTTGGAATCTATTTTTCTTTGTAGCGATGGCATCGGGCTGGGGAGTATCAGAACTTCAGGCTCTGGGATCAGAAGACAATATTAATTTCTGTACTCAGTGGAACTTAGGGATGAATCCATGTACCATTCTAAGTTCTACTCTGCCTCTACTATCTCCGAGCCTTGGGCCCTGCCAATCTTTTCAGATCCTATTTTGACCTTCACGAAGACGATATTACTTTGGTACTAAGGCACTATCTTCAAGCCACAACTCCATTCAGAAGTTCATCTAACCTATTTGTAATACTGCAAAAAAAAAAAAAAACGGGGGCAAAGAAGCATCACCTGGGACGGAGGCCTACAGAATATGGCCCTCCGGCCATTCGGCAACTGCAGTATCCATGCCTAGTCATGTCTGTGAATATCAGAGCTTTAAAATACCTCTTGGGACATGTGGTTCTGCGGCAGCTGGGAAGCCATAGTTTGCAGATCCCTGCTCTAGTACAATAGTTTAATTGAGCCAAGGCGGAGATTGTCACAGGTATGCTGCCATGGATAGGCACCAGGAAAATAAATTTACGGTAAGTATGAAACAATTTTCTGTTTTTTTTTTTTTTTCACTTTTGGATAGAGCGCAGAGTGATTAGAAAGTTTGTCAGCTTTTATTGCAGTCTGTGTTCTCCCTTAACCACTTCCCATCCCGCCCATGTACATATGACGTCCACAGGAGGGATCTTCCATCCTGGGTGGACATCATATGACGTCCTGGGCTTCCCGGCCGTCTAGGGGGCGTGCGCCCGCCGTATCGCTCGGGACCCGGTGCGAGTGCCCAGCAGCCGCGATGTCTGCCGGGCACTCACGATTGCCTGTGATCACAGCAGGACCTGTGTGTGTGTGTGTATAAACACACAGATCCACGTCCTGTCAGAGGTGAGGAGACCGATTGTGTGTTCCCAGTACAGAATCACTTCATAGGGAACATATTTAACCCCTTGATCGCCCCCTAGTTTTAACCCCTTCCCTGCCAGTCACATTTACACAGTAATCAGTGCAGTTTTATAGCACTAATTGCTGTATAAATGTGAATGGTCCCAAAAATGTGTCCGATATGTCCGTCACAATGTCACGGTCACAATAAAAATCGCAGATCGCCGCCATCACTAGTAAAAAAGTAAATAAAAATGCAATAAATCTATTTCCTATTTTGTAGACGCTATAACTTTTGCGCAGACCAATCAGTATATGCTTATTGCGATATTTTCTTTTTTTTTTTTTTTTTATCAAAAATATGTGGAAGAATACAATCGGCCTAAACTGAGGAAAAAAATATATATATTTTTTTTTTAAAAATTGTGATATTTATTTAATCAAAAAGTAAATTTAGTTTTTTTTTTTAAATTGTCGCTCTTTTGTTTATAGCGGAAAAAATAAAAACTGCAGAGGTGATCAAATACCACCAAACGAAAGCTCTATTTGTGGGGAAAAATATATAAAGATTTCATTTGGGTACAGTGTTGCATGGCCGCGCAATTATCCGCTGAAAACTAAAAATTGGTCTGGGCAGGAAGGGGGTGAAAATGCCCTGTATTGATGTGGTTAAGGAGATTCACCCTCTCCATTTGTCCTAATTATCATTTATCATTGAAAGTGAAAGTAAAAAAAAAATCCCATACAGGCATACCCCGCTTTTAAGTACACAATGGGACCAGAGCATGTATGTAAAACGAAAATGTACTTAAAGTGAAGCAATACTTTTTTTCACTTCTAAATGCATGCACTGCATTGCAATAGTCATTTACAAACATAACTGATATAAATCATGCATTGATAACTAAAATAAACACAATTTTAAAAGAAAAATTGTAAGCTTACCCAATCTCATTGTGGTCGCAAGGCCAGAGCAGCTGAGAGAATTTATTGTAGTAGGAAAGGTGAAGGCATACAGGTATCTTCTGTTTCACTAGTCAAATCTTCAAAGGCGAGGCGCTTTCTTGCTGGCGAATTTGGTGTACTACAAGAAGAAATCTGAGTAGGAGCAGGACTTGATGGTGATGTCAGAGCTGGAAATGGACTGTCAGGTATGCAGGTATCTAATGTTTCACAAGTCAAGTCTTAAAAAACTAGGCGCTTTCTTGCTAGAGAATTGGGTGTACTATAAGTAGCAATAAGAGCAGGACGTGGTGGTGATGTCAGAGCTGGAAACGGACTGTCAGTTGATGATGATCTGGGATCCAAATGACTGTCAGTCAATGTTGATGATCTGCGTGCTGATGGACTTTTAGAAAAGTAAGTTTCTATGGAGGTTTGAAGTGTAGTTCTCTCTTTCTGTAGATTTCTTTGCAACAGACATAAGCCCATGAAATGTTAGCATTGACTTTCACAGTGAGTGTACGCAAAGCGGGGTATGCCTGTATTTTGGGTTGTCCCCAAAAAAGTAATATAGGGGAAATCAGAAGAATGGGGACACTATTTCTGTTGACTTGGGGGTCCCCAAGGAATTCCCTTAATTTGCAGCAATTTCTTCTAGAGGTCGACCGATATATCGGCTGGCCGATATATCGGCCGATATTTGGCCATTTTTGATAAATCGGCATCGGGCCGATTATCATCAAAATTAGGCCGATATTTTACACTGGCCGTCCCTCCTGTCCTTTCTTCTCCACACTCAGCAGCTCTGGCAGCATCAAGTGCCGCGCTGAGTGTGTGAACAGAGAGGAGGGAGAGAGAGGCTGTCAGCTTGATGTCGGGAGTAAGGGGGAGGGGGCGGGGCGGTGTAGCAGATCACTTCACTTCCTTGTTACTTTTACTCTGGTCAGTCCAGGCAGCTCCTCCCGTCTGCACTTATCTCTCTCTGCCTTGCTGCATGATCACACAGTAAGTCAGCACCAATCCCGCTCCCCTGCCTAGTTAATTTTTCCCGTATCTTATCTGCTGTCCTCTCCATAAATCTTCACTACACTTATCATGCTGCCTCCTGTCCTGTCTCAGCTCAGAGTTCCACACACACAGATCTTACACCCTTTCCATCCCAGTTTGCTTTTAGCTCTCATAGTTGTCCTGTCCCCACCATGCAGCCTAGCACATTCCCTGCATTCTGTCACTAATAAAGACATTAGCACTTACATTTACCACCCCAACCTCCTCACCAATCCTCTTTTATAATATCTTAACCTCCCCCCCCCTCCCCCTTCACATTGTAGCAATTTGACAAGTCACATCCTATTGCCGGCAAGGCACTGTTCAAATCAATGCGACACTGACTTTGAGTTGCCGCATAAATTTGAAAAAGTAGTACATGCACTACTTTTGCTATTTAGGGTGTGACTTCAATAACCACACAGATGTCTTCAAAGTCACAACCCAAAGTCGCACTGAGATGCAGCTCTGAAATTGTGCGATTTCAGGTTAAGTCGCACAATTTCAAAGCCACAGTCAATGTGAACGGGGGCTAATAGTAGGTTCACACTGGTGTGCTGTGGTCTGGCCACAGTGCGATTTGTATATGCAGTTTACCCAGAGTTTTAGGTGCGCTCCCATTCAATTCTATTAGACTGTCTGTTTTCACGAAAGCAAATTACAGTCTTGCGTGCTGCATCTTTGATGCGCAATCAGAAAACACAGTCCACTAGAATTCATCAGGAGCACACCTACAACTGCAAGTAAATCACACATACAATCGCACTGTGGTCAAACCAAAGCGCACCAGTGTGAAACCCGAGGGGGCGCACTTTGCCCTGGGCACTGGATGACCTTGTCCCAGCACTGGTTACAGTTACACTCGGCTTAGTGTGAAACCTGCCAGTGTCACCGCCAATCAGTGCCATCTCTCAGTGCCACCCACCACTGCCACCCGCCCCTGCCAGCCAGTGCCACCCGCCCCTGCCAGCCAGTGCCAATTGCCAGTGCCATCTGTCCCAAACTAGTGCCATCTGTCAGTTCCAAACCAGTGCCACCTGCTAGTGCCAATGCCATCTGACAGTTCCAAACCAGTGCCACCTGCCAGTGCCAATAGTGCCATCTGTCAGTTCCAAACCAGTGCCACCTGCCAATGCCAACCAGTGCCATCTGTCAGTTCCAAACCAGTGCCATCTGACAGTTCCAAACCAGTGCCACCTGCCAGTGCCATCTGTCAGTTCCAAACCAGTGCCACCTGCCAGTGCCATCTGTCAGTTCCAAACCAGTGCCACCTGCCAGGTCCAACTAGTGCCATCTGTACTGAGGACATCAAGGGTGTGCTAGAGTGACAGGAGTAAGCAAGGAGTTGAGTGGGTGAGTTTTTTTTTTTTTGTTTTTTGTTTTTTTTTTTTAAATCGGCCTAAAATATCGGCCACAAAAATCGGCCATCGGCCGCCCCAATTTCTAAATATCGGCATCGGCCAGAGAAAAACCCATATCGGTCGACCTCTAATTTCTTCTCATTTCCTGTTTTGCTTTCACTTCCTGTCCGATAGTCAATCTCTGCAATGGAACACCAATGGCGGAAAAAAAAATCCGTCAGGAACTACAACTCCCTTACTCTATTCAAAATGCTGGGGGGGGTTGCCTATAGTTGTGCTTTAAGCGAGCCAGACAAGGAGATATCCAAGTAATTGATTTTAACATAATGTTCCTCTGATGTGAACCTCAGATCCTTTGCTTGTCACGCGGTTTTGGCACTTATTGACAAGGTGTGCGTCACTTTAAATCTTAAGAGCAGGTCTACAGCTTCTACTCATGCTGTGTCCCAAATCTATGCTTCTTTTATGGTCTCCCCGGGAGAACATAATGGCTCAGCGGGAGGCATTCCCCCGTCAACACTGTGTTGATTGGGGAATCGAGCGAATTTCATTCCTGTAACCGTGGTTGCAGAAAGAAATTTACAGTTTATGACCTGCTAAATACTGCTAAGATGTTTCTGCCACACCCACTGCTTTTATTCATTCTTTAGACTGAATGAACCCAGATGAGCTATTCACCCAAATGGTTGACAGGCCTGTGCCTGTTTGAGGACATTTAAAGCGGTAGTATTGCCCGCTTAAAGATTTTTACCTACAGGTAAGCCTATAATAAGGCTTACCTGTAGGTAAAATTAATTTCTCTGACGTTCACTGACTGACACAGCTCCTTTACTTTAGACCATCGGGTTGTTACGCCAACTTCAGGAGAGGACTAGGCAGAATGTTAACATGTACAAAAAAACAGAACTTTCTAGTTCCGCCCAGGGGGCGGTCCCTTCAGTAACAACCCCCCAGCCTGCACCTTGCAGCCTCAGTTTTTTTCTGCCTAGTGAAGAAGGACCTAGGAACCCTGCGGGCTCATCGGTCCGTGGATTTTTTCTGCAGAAGTTTGTCATTTGCGCAAAATTAGGATCCTGGGATCTGCTATCAACAGCCGGCTGGGTGACAGGCTGGATAACCTTATCCTTGTAGTCTCCCCAGCCTGGCCAGCGAGCGTGTGCAGACCAGAGCTCCGCGCTGGGTCGGCCACGACATGCCCCTCAGGCTCCAGGGGCGGCCGGTGAGCGTAATGCTCCGGGGCACACATGACCGGGCTACTAATGTCTGCGTCAGTGTGCCGGGCCAGCAGCCACCCCGTACTGATCGGAGAGTGGGTCTGTGGTGGAATGTCCCCAGCTCGTCCGGAATGGTAAGTACAGCTCTCCCTGTCCCGGTGGGGCTGAGCAGCTGGGCATTCCCTGGGAGGTCGATTCGGGGGTCCCTATCTTCTCTCCCTGTCCCCATCTTCCCTCCCTCCCCCCCCCCGTGGGGGATCCTGCATGGGCTGCTACTCGGTGTGTGTGCCACATGGACAGGGGTCCCCCGGGGGGGGGCCCTCGCCTTGGGTGGGGGGCTGCGCTGGGTGGCTGTGTCCTAGGTGTCTGTCTCTCCCCTGGGTGTCTGGAGGGCTTCTATGCTGATCTCTGCCTGTTTTTCACTGTGTCTTTCCCTGCATACAGTTTGTCGGCCATCTTTGGTGTGCCCAGGGAGAAGCATGGTCAGTAACCATTTTCTTGTAGTTTGGCGGCCATTTTCCCTGTGATTATGTCCTTTATACTGGACGCTCGGCGGCCATTTTGTTGTAGCCTGGCACGTTTTTTATGATCCGGGAGGCTCAGAATGGCGCGGTTTCCTCTCAGACACCTGGGAGCTGACACAGGCACACCTGGCTGGACGGCGCAGAACTCGGTCAGGGTGGGGAGTCCTGCGGTGGGGGCCCCTCAGCATGCAGCAGTTAGGAGGGTGGGACCATTCACTGTTTTAAGTCCCCAACAGGCGGCAGACAGGGTGGGTCAGCATGGCTTCAGAACCTAGTGTTTCTTCCCCCGAAATCCAGGCAATTGCAACCGGTTCGCCTGCAGTCAGTGCGGTGCCTCTGGACGCTTTGTCGGCGGTCCTTAACTCGTTCGTTGCCGAGATGGAGGCGGTACGTGGGCGCAAAGGTGGTAAAAAGCGGCCTCCGCCCCCGTCCTCTGGGGAGAGCTCTGACGCAGTCTCGGGCCCCGCTGAGGCTGATGATACCTGCTCTGTTTCAGATGAAGCGCGAGAAAGCGCTAGTTGGAGCACTTATCACAGCTGTGCGTGATACCCTGAAGATTTAGGATACGGCAGATACCTCTGCTGAAGTAGTGGTCCCTTTTGGGTCCCGTAAGCCAGCCCGTACACCTAAGGTGTTTCCGTATCTGACTTATTTAGATAAGTTCATATACAAGGAATGGGGGCGTCCGCAACGGACCTTTTCGGTCCCAAAATATATGGCGGTGCGTTACCCCTTTGAGGAGAGCCTTCTTAAGAAATGGTCGGCTCCTCCGGTCATGGACCCCCCTGTATCCAGGTTAAATAAGGTAACCACGATCCCGGTAGAGGGGACTCCTGCCTTTAAGGACCCCACAGACAGGAAGGCCGAGGCAGTGGCCCGTTCCTTATTTACGGTTGTGGGGTCAGCGATGCGACCAGTACTGGTCTCTGCTTGTGTCAGACACTGACCGAGTGGGCAAAACTTTTGCACCGCGAATTGGGGGAACCGGCTTCTCCTGTCTGCGTGGAACTAGCAGACCAGTTAGTACAAGGCCTTAAGTATGTTTGTGACGCAGCCCTGGATACCCTCCCTCTGTTATCCAGGGCTTCGGTGTCAGCAGTGGTGCTGAGGCGCTTGATTTGGCCAAAATGCTGGTCTGCGGACCAGGCATCTAAAAAAAGCATTGACGGATCTACCCTTCCTTGGCGAACGGCTCTTTGGAGCCTCGTTGGATGACATCATTAAGGATGCCACCGGTGGGAAGAGTACCTTACTCCCGCAGACCAGGAAGGCTAAGGAGCCACGCCGTAGGCAAGGGCCCTCCTTTTTCCGCTCACAAACAACTTTTTCGACCCTCCGGGGCTTCGGCTAAACGTCCCCAGCCCGACCGGACGACCTCTGAGGGACAAAAGCGTCCCTGGATCCGCAAGCCTGCGAGCAAAAGTGCTACCGCATGAAGGTTTGCCCCGCCCGCCACACGGGTGGGGGGGTCGCCTTCAGGAGTTTGCAGCCCGGTGGGCCTCTGCGAACTGATTTCCTCTGGCTACAAGATAGAGTTCCTCTCTTGGCCACCAAACAGATTCTTCCCCTCCAGCATACCCGTGCTCTCGGCTCGCCGAACGCCCTCATGGGGGCGGTAAGGGACTTGCTGAGTCACGGGGTGTTAGTACCTGTTCCGGAGCCGGAAAAATTCCAGGGGTTCTACTCCAATCTGTAGTTCCCAAAAAGGAAGGGGTGCGTCCAATCTTGGACCTAAAAGCCCTCAATTGCTTCGTGAAAGTACAGAGGTTCAGAATGGAATCAGTTTGCTCGGTAGTCACTGCACTCCAAGGGGGACATGTACCGGCCCTGACGGCCATTTACATCCCGGGAGTGGAGAACTGGCAGGCGGACTACCTAAGTCGCCAGATGCTGGACCCAGGAGAATGGGCGCTGCATCCGGATGTGTTCAGGCTACTGTGCCTGCGGTGGGGCACACCAGACGTTGATCTCTTGGCTTCCCGTCTCAATCGGAAGGTGCCGAGGTTCGTGTCCAGGACAAGAGATCCTTGGGCAGACGCGCTGGTGGCTCCGTGGGGTCAGTACCAACTGATATATGCTTTTCCTCCGCTCAAGCTACTACCACATCTGCTTCGCAGAGTGGAGGCCGAGGGGATTTCAGTCATTCTGATTGCCCCAGATTGGTCTCAGCGTCCCTTGTACGCAGACCTAGTGCGCCTGTTGGCGGACTCCTCTTGGCGCCTGCCTTTACCACCGCTGGGTTTAACGGCATGGCTGTTGAGAGCCAGGTGCTAAGGAACCGGGGCCTATCAGACTCGGTGATTTCAACTATGTTGAGAGCTCGGAAATCTTCGTCTCGGAAGATATATCGTCGTACCTGGAAGGCCTACATCGCTATGTGTGAGGAGAAAGGCTGGCGTCCGCGCTCCTATTCCATATCTAGGGTCTTGCTGTTTCTGCAGCGAGGAGTTGACCAGAAATTGGCTTCAAGCGCCATTAAAGGACAAATATCGGCCTTGGCTGTCTTTTTTTCAGCGACCCCTGGCATCTCACTCTCTGGTGAGCACTTTTTGTTCAGGGGGTTCGGCATGTAGTTCCTCCGGTGCGTCCACCGTTACCCCCGTGGGATCTGAACCTGGTGTTGTCGGCGCTTCAGAAGCCGCCGTTTGAGAATATCAGAGAGATTCCCTTGTTTACCCTTTCCCAGAAAGTTGTTTTTCTTGTGGCCATTACATCGGCCAGGAGGGTGTCGAACTGGCAGCTTTGTCTTGCAAAGTCGCCTTATCTGGTTATCCATAAGGATAAGGTGGTGTTGCGTCCGCAACCTTCTTTTCTGCCGAAGGTTGTTTCGGCGTTCCACATCAATGAAGACATTGTATTACTGTCTCTGTGCCCTAGACCGACACATCCCAAGGAGGCAGCCCTCCATTCCCTGGACGTGGTCCGAGCTTTAAGGGTATATTTGTCTGCCACGGCTCCCTTTCGGAAGTCAGACTCTGTTTGTTTCGGTAGCTGGTCCGAAAAAAGGCATGGCGGTCTAGTCGGCCACCATTTCCAGGTGGATCAGACAGATTGTGGTTCAGGCCTATGCCTTGAAGGGGCAGGTGCCCCCCTTTCCGGTCACGGCCCATTCCACCAGGGCAATTGGAACCTCTTGGGCTTTCCGACATCAAGCGCCTGTCGCTCAAGTGTGTAAAGCGGCGACTTGGTCGTCTGACGAATTTTGTAAAAGTATGAACAAAGTAGATGTCAATGCATCGGCTGATGCCTGTTTTGGCCGCAAAGTTTTGCAGCCGGCCGTGTAATTTGCAATTGCACTTGATTTTTGGCAAGAACCACAGTTACTTTCAGTCAATGCACTGTTGCATTGTTACCGCCCGCAAGTTCTGAGGCGGTTAGTTAAAGTGGTTGTAAACCCACTTTTTCAACTTGCACCTACAGGTAAGCCTAGATTAAAGGCTTACCTGTAGGTGCAAGAAATATCTCCTAAACCTACACGGTTTAGGAGATATTTACAAAAAATTACAGGCGCCGCTGTCTACGGCGCATGCGCGCCGTAGACAACGGCGCATTCATGGGGTTAAACCCATTCACAAAATCGGCTACTTCCCAGCAATCGCTGGGCGTAGCCGAATGTGACGGCTCCCCGCGCGCATGCGCTGAGTCACGTCTTCGCCGCTCCGGCCAATCACAGCGCCGCTCCTATTGGCTGGTGCGGCGATACCCGGAAGTAACATTCCGGCTATCGCCGCAGTGATGGCTGCGTCTGCAGTGAGGGACGCGGACTGCTTTGGGGGCCACGATCTAAGGTAAGTGGTACATAATGATGCTAGTCATACTAGCTCATTATGCCTTTCTCTTGCAGGTTGGCTAAAAAAAAAAAAAAAAAAGATTAGTGGGTTTACAACCACTTTAAGGTGGTGTCTCCCCTGTTATGGAGCACTTTTGTTTTTGTGGGTGAAGTTTTTTATGCTTTTTCCCACCCCTCGTTTGACACTGCTTGGGGACGTCCTGATGGTCTAAAGTAAAGGAGCTGTGTCAGTCAGTGAACGTAAGAGAAAATAGGATTTTTGTACTCACCGTAAAATCCTTTTCTCTGTAGTTCACTGACTGACGCAGCACCCATCCCTCCTATTTTTTACGTTATACTGCTTGTTGACATACTGAGGCTGCAAGGTGCAGGCTGGGGGGTTGTTACTGAAGGGACCGCCCCTTGGGCGGAACTAGAAAGTTCTGTTTTTTGTACATGTTAACATGTTCTGCCTAGTCCTCTCCTGAAGGTGGCGTAACAACCTGATGGTCTAAAGCAGGGATCTCAAACCTGCGGCCCTCCAGCTGTTGCGGAACTACAAGTCCCATCATGCCTCTGCCTATGGGAGTCATGCTTGTAACTGTTTAGCCTTGCAATGCCTCATGGGAATTGTAGTTCTGCAACAGCTGGAGGGCAACCAGTTTGAGACCCCTGGCCTAAAGTAAAGGAGCTGTCAGTCAGTGAACTACAGAGAAAATACAAAAATCCTATTATCTCCTAAACCTGCACGGTTTAGAAAGTATTCACCCTGCATGCGCTCTGAAGGTCCAGCGTATCGTGCCGAAACGAAGGGCTCCTGCGCGCATTCATGGAAGTGACGTCATCGTGACTCCGGTCACTCACAGCGCCCAAAGCCCTCGAACCGGAGGTAATGCCGAGGGATAATGTCGGCTTTCTCAGCGGTGACGGGCACCACTGCGGGCTTCGTTCTAAGGTATTTCATAATGCAGGGTTCGACAAACCCCGGGTGCCAGGTCGCCATTGCGACCAGAATTAGCGACCTGGCGCTTGGGGCTGCACAGCTGGGGTATCCTGTGTCTCTGTGGGCCGCCGCGCCGGCAATTGACGACGCAGCCTTCTGCAGGCTTATGCTTCCTTCTGTGGTCTGGCGCCATCTTGTGGTGGCCGTTGGTATGACAAGACAACCAGCAATGCTAATGGAGCTGCCCCTGTCTGTTTTCACTGCCATCTCCTTCCCTCTAATTAGAACCCCCCAAACATTATATATATTTTTTATTCTAACACCCTAGAGAATAAAATGGCGGTCATTGCAATACTTTCTGTCACACCGTATTTGCGCAGCGGTCTTACAAGCGCACCTTTTTGGGAAAAAATACACTTTTTTTTTAATTAAAAAAATAAGACAACAGTAAAGTTAGCCCAATTTTTTTTTATATTGTGAAAGATAATGTTACGCCGAGTAAATTGATACCCAACATGTCACGCTTCAAAATTGCATCCGCTCGTGTAATGGACGACAAACTTTTACCCTTTAAAATCTCCATAGACGACGTTTAAAAAATTCTACAGGTTGCATGCTTTGAGTTAGAGGAGGTCTAGGGCTAGAATTATTGCTCTCCCTCTACCAATCGCGGTGATACCTCACGTGTGTGGTTTGACCACCGCTTTCATATGCGGGCGCTACTCACGTATGAGTTCGCTTCTGTGCGCGAGGCTAGATTCCAACCAAATTTGTCAAGCCCTGTCATAATGTGCCAGTATGCGATGTCTTGTAGGTTTTTAATAAAAATAAAAAAAATTTCCAGCGGTTTACTAACGCTTTAACGGGTGGAGTGCTACCGCTCTAGTTCCAGACGTATACCATCTTAAAGCCTTGATCCCTGTGGAGGATACACCATTTATCAGCTCCCTCAGCAAATGATTGAAGGCCTAATCCCAATTGAAGGTAGCCTTATTTTCCCAAATCTTTTAGGACAGCTCATGAGATATTTGCACCTCCTCCAACAGGAACAGGAAACACATCACCTAATACACTTTAAAAGGAAGTCCCTGTGCTTAACTGGTCAGTTTTTTTTGTTTTATCCAAGGTAGATGCATCACCTGGAACCTGGGTGAAGGATGCCTTGGAGGGAGGCCATTTCTCTGGATATCCTTTTCTTCTACCCACTGCCTTACCTACCTGGCTCCACAGGGAGCAGCTAGTAGGATTTTCGGTCAAAATTGCCCTCCAGGACCACTCCTCAGTATGGAAAGAGGTAGATTGGTTCCCTTTCTCCTTCTGTGCCTGGGGAAGGTCATGCCTGCAAGGGACACACCACATTGACGGGGACCAGCATGGGCAGCGTGGGTTCCTAGTCCGGGTGTCTGTGTGCGTGCGCTATCCACACTGTAGGACAATTTGGTGGGTTTGTGGCCTGGCTGTGTTCCTGTTTGACCAGATGATGCAGGGGCATTAATCCTGGGTGGGGTGAAGTCCTTTTCAGGCTCCCGAGGCTCTGGTTCCAAGCCTCACAAAGGGGAATGGCTAATGGCTGCCAGGACGCTAAACGTGGAGAAGCTAATACAGCATTTTGGATTCTTCAATGCTGACTACAGCTCAGGCGGATACAGGCACCCTTGGCATTAGCTAGCAGGACACGGGTAAGCTTATGTCTTCTCCCCCCTGTCCTTGTGCTGATCCGTATATGGGGTGGATGCCGATTCTCCAGCTGGAAGGGCTTCTGATGAGGAGTTGGGGGGGGGGGGTGTGTCTGTGTCTTTACTGATTTCCTCTTGACTTGCATTTCTTGGGCTATAGCTCCTGAGAGAGGAGGAGGAGGAATGTGCTTGTAGCATCCTTCTCTACAGTAAAAAGGAGTTGGCCTCTATCTTGCATTCTTTGGGTCTTGGTAGAAATGAGACCCTGCTGTCCAACCTCACCAGTGCCAAGATCCCCTATGCCTGTGCTGTTGGCTGTAAGAGGGGTTCCTCAGAAGGTGGATCTTGTGGGTGATTTACTGGCCCCACTACTCCTCCTCAGATGGATTCATGTAGGTAGTCTAACAAAAGGAAATCTTCCTCTACTTTAAGGTACTCCCAGAAAGAATTATCGTTCTAATTCCCTGGCAGTAATAGAGCAGAGTATACATGACATTCAGGGGCAAGTGTCCTGAATGTGGCTTAGTGGTTAGCACTTCTGCCTAGCAGCACTAGGGTCATTGGTTTAAATTTCAACCATGACAGAGTCCTGCATGTTTTCTAAGTATGCACGTGGTGCTAAATGTCTTGGCTGGCACAGGGGGGCCATAGGCGCAGCGACTTGGTTGCGTGCCGCCTCTGGTGCTTTGCAAAAGGCTCTGACAAATACAGCCAACAGCAGCGACCCCATATCTTAGCCATGATTGCAAAGCGTGAGGGGGTAGTGGTTGCAGGCGCGAATAAATACGCACATATGCAATTAGGTATGCAGATGTTCCAATTGGCAGATAAATGGGTGCATTTGGAGGCTTGATCTAGTGGATTTTTGGCATCCCCTAATATTCCTGAAGTACTGTAGTTATGTTTGCGTTTTAGGCCTACACCCTACTGCTTATTCTTTTCAGGTGGCAGTAGGTGCACAGTAGCTTGGCGTATCAGTGTTCTCTATATAAAGTTGTGAATAGCCGGTTTATTCTTTCAGTGGAGATTAATATGGGTCCCTGAAGGATAATGCATGTCTTGAAGCACTGGGCTTTGTCACATTCATATACAAAGATGTACGTGGTGGAACATCACTAGATGTATGCTTTTGTAGCAGATCCTTGCGTGCCTATATTCTATATAAGGTGGTGGTTTTATATCTCCAACATAGTTCAGACCTTATATTTCAGCAGTGCAAAACAGTTGTGATCTAGAGCAAAGGAGTCCATAGAACAAAAAGATTCTCCCAGTAAACAGTTGCACTATATGCTCACCAGAGATGGCAGGAATTAAAGCATCATATCATCCATTAGGTATCACCCGGTGTAAACAAAATCGTCAAAGGGCCTTCACCCAAACAGTGCATTCACCAGATAGAGAAATAAAACGAGCATCAATCAGTAACCTGGACTCAATCCTCTTCAGTGGATGCCATGGATTGGATGGGGAATAATACCTTGGCTCTCCACACTAGGTAAAAAAGCTCGCCAAACCAGGAGCCCAGCAAGACCTGATAAAAGATGAAGTGCAATTACATTAGTAGCCGCCGTTCCAAACACGCACGGAAACGGTGGCACGACGTCAGCAAGTAGGCCCCTCCCACAGAAGCCCTGGTTTTGAGTGACAAGGCATTACTCTGAATTTGTTATTCTATTGTCTAAGGCAGTGGTTCTCAACCTTTCTAGGGCCGTGACCCCTTGATAAAATTTCCCAAGTTGTGGGGACCCCCAACAGTAAAATTATTTTCGTAGTGTGAGTTGTCAGCACCCAAGGCAAGACAAGTAATTTGCGCCCCCAACCCACGGACATTTAGCGCTCCCTGAGTCCCTTCCACCCGTACAGTATTAAAACCCTGTATGGTACATTTTATGATGTACCACTCTTTGTTCTCCTTTCTTTCCCTTTTACCTCTCTCAATCCTAAATTTCTGTGTTTTTTTTTTCCCCCCCATCCCTCATTCTAGCCATCTTTCCTGTTCTTTCTCTTATTTCTCTCCCTTTCTTTGTTCCTCCCCCTCTTTTTTTCTCTCCCTTCCATGTATTCTCTATTTTTACTCCTTGATGGGGGGAATGGGATGAGTGGCGGGGAGTTGGGATGAGTGGCAGTGCTGGCGGGGAGTTGGGATGAGTGGCAGTGCTGGCGGGGAGTTGGGATGAGTGGCAGTGCTGGCGGGGAGTTGGGATGAGTGGCAGTGCTGGCGGGGAGTTGGGATGAGTGGCAGTGCTGGCGGGGAGTTGGGATGAGTGGCAGTGCTGGCGGGGAGTTGGGATGAGTGGCAGTGCTGGCGGGGAGTTGGGATGAGTGGCAGTGCTGGCGGGGAGTTGGGATGAGTGGCAGTGCTGGCGGGGAGTTGGGATGAGTGGCAGTGCTGGCGGGGAGTTGGGATGAGTGGCAGTGCTGGCGGGGAGTTGGGATGAGGGGCAGTGCTGGCGGGGAGTTGGGATGAGGGGCAGTGCTGGCGGGGAGTTGGGATGAGGGGCAGTGCTGGCGGGGAGTTGGGATGAGGGGCAGTGCTGGCGGGGAGTTGGGATGAGGGGCAGTGCTGGCGGGGAGTTGGGATGAGGGGCAGTGCTGGCGGGGAGTTGGGATGAGGGGCAGTGCTGGCGGGGAGTTGGGATGAGGGGCAGTGCTGGCAGGGGGGTTGGGATGAGTGGCAGTGCTGGCAGGGGAGTTGGGATGAGGGGCAGTGCTGGCGGGGAGTTCTGATCGGCCAACTTGGGTGCTCTTGATCAAGGTCATCTGCGGATCTGAGAACTGTAGTGGGGACTTTTAATGGCAACTCTAATCACAGGTAGTGTTACTCACTGTGTCTCCGACTTTGTGGTGTCTCGTAGCAGTGACACCTATGCCGAAATCAGGAGATGGGGTCTCCTCCAGCCCCTCCCACTTCACATTCCTCTTCAGTCAGCTGACCTCTAATCTCTGCCACCCCCAGCCATGTCGTGAACTGAATAGACGGCTGCAAAGTGGCTGAGTGGGCTCCAGGGACAGCCTTGCTGGGCGGGCGCAAAAAGACTGGGAGAGCGGCGTGGGCTTCAGGAACAACCCAGAATTCAGTGACCCCTGGCAAATCGTCATTCGACCCCCGAGGGGGTCCCGACCTCTAGGTTGAGAACCACTGGTCTAAAGTGTTATCTTCATGCAAGGTCTACCATTACACATAGAAAACATACTGCCCTTTGTGTTGGGGCAATAAATGTTCATCTTAATAAATTTTTCATGGGAAGAATCCTGGCTTCTCTGCAAATGGACCTGGAGTATCAGGGGTCAGATATCAGCACCTCCGATCTTGTTCCAAAGACTACTAGCTTATCATTCTTTGCGCTAGCATAAGGTCTTTTTGAGGCCCAGGACTTCCCTAAAAGCCAGGTTAATTTTTTTGGAACATGTTACACTGAAAGTGCATCATTTAACATGTTCCAGCTTGTGCCCCAATCACTGATGAAAGCCATCCATTGCGACAGCGGGTAGAGGAGACTCTCCGCTAACCTACTGTCACATTCTAAAATGGCTCCACCCACACAGCCACATCATTCATTCACAGCAGTCTGTAAATTAAGAAACTATCTAGAATGAACGCAAGTGGTAGAGTCAGCGCTAGAAGAAATAAATGTGTAGACAGTTAACATCAAGGTTGACATACAAAATTTAAAACCCTGAATAGAGCTACAAAATATATAGGTTATCAAAAAGTGCCAAAAATTATACTGCTATGCTAACTATAATCTACCCCACTCAGGGAGTCCTCAATTTTTGCCAGCGTCTTAAGGTGATGGGCTTCTCAGAGAAATCATTCTTAAAAGACAGTAAAGACTTGACTGGAAAACAATAAACTAGTTAAGGTAATATAAAAATAGAAGCATTGCATCCAGATTGGTGCAACCTTGGGGAAAACCTTGAGCTGTAACGGACCCCACTCCATCGGAATAGCCTGTAATGTTGCTTCAAGCTTTGGATCCTGCATGGGCGCTCGCCTTAGCACTAGATGTAGTTGGCCACAAGGTGCCATACAGGTCCTGGGCTGTGATACATCCTTATAGAACCCAGATTCTTAAAACCCCTTTTGTGGGGGGGGGGGGTATTGATCTAGATTGACTTGTTTTCAACCTATGTATGATGGACAAAGCCTGGACCCTATATAAGGACCAGTGACATAGACAAGTAAGACCAAGGTAGGTACCTTGTTGAACAGTTACTGTAGCCTCACCTTTCCAAAAAGTGTGCTTTTGTACATAACAATCGGGTAACTACCGATCGGGTTTGAAATGTATTCACTTTACAGTGTACACTTAGTGCTAAATTATTATTATTTTTTTTTATTTTTTTTTTTTGTGGGTGCATAAAAAATTCCTACAAGCTTTAGCCAGTGCCCGGCAGGACACAGATAGAAGTTACAAGACTGCTATAAAAGTTGTGATAAACAACAAAAAATTATTATTTTTTGGGTCACGGTAAGCAAATATACAAAAATTCACTGATTGAATAGGGTGGGTTAATGGATGGTTAGGGGCAAACCTGTGACATGTGATCAAACATATACCAAAGTTAACACGTGTAGACAAAATAAAATTATAAATATATAAAGTGCCGTCTGATGGTGACGCATTGAAGGCATCAATTCATATGATAAAGAATGTTCTTAGTGATGAAATCCAAACATTTTCTGTGATGAAACACCTGTGCTATAACAAAGTGCAAATCTCCATTGAATTTGACCGAAGACCGGAGTGACCCAAAAAAAAGAAAAAAAATTTTTTGTTGTTTATCACAACTTTTGTTCTGAGTTTAGCGCTATTATATATATTTTTCCATTGTAGTTTCACTGATTGTTTTCAGGTTAGTAGCTGCATATAACCAGAAAGTAGGGAATTGTTTTGTGCAAGCAAATTAATTGCCACTCTTAAAAATCCTAGCGCAGTTTCTTTTCTCTTTTTTACAAGACTGCTCATGAGAAAAGGTATTTAGCGGGTTATATTTACTGACATAATGGCATTTCTGTCTTCTGTGGGAGACCAGATATAGTCAATGCAAGGTCCTGGGTTTAGTAACAATGCTGAATGTGTCAACTATGCTCTGTCTATAGTTTTTTTTTACTTTTTTAGGTTGGAATTCCACCTGCACCTCGTGGGGTACCTCAGATAGAAGTCACCTTTGATATTGATGCCAATGGAATTGTTCATGTATCGGCAAAGGATAAAGGAACTGGACGCGAACAGCAGAGTGAGTTCACGCTAGATGAAATTTTTATTGGCAAATGTTTATTTTGTGCTTATCAACTTTTCGTTTCACCTTCTCCTTGAGTTTTTAAAATGTATTTTTTGATGGACAGCTTTCGAGTATCAGTAGTTGCAAATATTGTCATTTGTGTCAACTCATCACCGCGTCAGTGTTAACTGTATAAAATTGGAGAAGGAATAGGTAAAACATGGTCTTCTCACAGCATTTATTGGGGGTTGGAGGCAGTTTAATTCTGGAATTGATGGGTGCAGCTGCCACTTCTAGGAGGCTGAATAGGAGGCAAAGCAAAGGGCACAGGTCATTTTACAGGCTTTACCCCTTAGCTCTGTGTCCTAAGGCGGTAGGGCTTCTCTTCCAGACACCAGTGGATCAAGACTTTTGAGGCCGAAGATTTTTCTATCAGTAGCTACTTGCAGTGTTATACCACACCCCACAGAAAATCACCCTAGCAGCCACAATTGTTTGCAATGTCCTGCTTGACCCCAAATTTGAGTTTTCACAGTAACAGTTCAGTCCTGATTGTAGGACAGGTTTGCCTTCCTGCTTCAGTGGCTTGCTTAACATAGGGTGACCACATTTCCAAACGACACCTTCCCAAAAATCAGCTTGTGCTATAACGAATCACAGCACAGTGATTGGACACGAGGCAGGATTTATGATTTCTCCAATCACAAGCAGGGGGCGGGAATTGTGCTGCTCCAGGCTTTCTCGGCCAGGACAAGTACTGTCAGTGAGTAAATCGGTGATGTGGCAGCCTTTTTTGGGGGCATCAGATTGGCCCGGGGGTGGCTGTGTCAGTTTCATTCCGGCACACTGTATTGTCCTGGAATGAATGTGCCCGGGACAGACCTGCAAAATGCGGGACTGTCCCGGGCAATCCAGGACACGTGGTCACCCTAGCTTAACAGCATGACTTTTCAAGCCCAGTTCCTTGGCGTGTGAGGCATCTCTAAATTGATCATTCCCATGATGCTAAAGTCTAGGAAATTCCATCAGCGTACATGGAAGGCATACTTTACTTGATGTGAGGCATACGGCTTCCACCCTAGGAGGTTTTCCTTGTGGTAGATGTCGGATCATTTCCCCTTGCTTGCCACCTTTGGGGGCACTTGGGATCAAACGAGCTATGTGGAAACTCAACCAATTCTGGCTTCAGATATTTGCTAACCATGATTCTGTACAAAGGGCTTTCTTCTTTTTTTTTTAGAAATCAAGTTAAAGTGAAGGTCCACCCTTAAAAAAAAAAAAAAAAAATAGCCAAAAAATAAATAAATGCTCTTTTTGTCCATGGAGGGACACAGCTCCTTAATTCTTGACTTGTGGGTTATGTTCCGTCTATTAGGAAAGGACTAGGCAGAACACGTTATTTATCGAAGTTAAACAGCCCCGCCCAGGGGAAGGTCCCTCCGGTCATAACCCCTCACCCTGCAGCTAGCAGCTTTTTTCTGCCTAGTAGAGAAGGACCTGGCTCCCCCTTGTGCCCAGAGTCCTATGGAAATGTTTACTTTTTCTTGTTTTATTTTATATTTTGATCCTGAGATCTTCCATCAATTGCTGGCTGGGCGACAAGCTGGATAATATAGATCCTGGTAGTCTCCCCAACCTGGCCATCGAGCGTGAGCTGAACTTAGCCAAGCGCTGGGTCGGCCACGACATGCCCCGTTTGCTCCAGGGGTGGCCAGTGAGCTTTAGGCTCCGGGGTTCACACATGACTGGGCTACTGTTGTCTGTCACAGTGGACCATGGCCGACAGCCACCCCATACTGCCTGGCGGTTAGTCTGTCTGGAACGCACCAGCAAGTCCACGCATGGACGGGTAAGTACAGTTCCTCCTGTTTCAGGAGGTTGGAGCAGCTGGGTATTCCTGGAGGGTCGTTAGGGGGTCCCTTGTCCTCCCTTTCCCTCCATCTGTCCCCCCCCCTCTTTTCTCCTCCCCATTGCGGGGCCCACTGCATCGGCGGGGTATACCTGTAGGAGGCCTCCGTATCCCGGTTGGGGGCTGTAGGGGTGTCCGGGTCCGCTATCTGTGGGGGGTGGTCTGACTTGTGGGAGCCTCCGCTCGGCTTACCTGCAGCCTGCTTGGGCGCCATTTTGGGTAGCGCTGGCACCATTTTCTAGTGTTTTTTTATTCTGTATTGAAGATTCCCATTGGCGGCCATTTTGTCGTGGCCGCGCTGTGGCGCAGGTCTTCATTGCGGGCAGCCATTTTCTTGTAGCCTGCGCCTTTTTTTTTTTTCTTAGTCGGCGGCCATTTTACAGTGTTTTTTTCACTGTATGGGTGGCCTCTAGCGCTGGAGGCTTCCTGAGCGGCGCAAATCACCTCACAGAACACCTCAGTAACACGCTGTGTGTGAGGCAGAGCGGACAACGGCGCTGAGCAGTCTCAGGCTGGGTGGTGAGTCCCTGGGTAACCCCCACCCGGTCAGCGCAGCAAAGAGGGTGGACATTTATTATTGCCTTGACTTGGTCCCTAAGGACTGTCAGTGGGTTAGAATGGAATCTGAAGCTGGCGCTTCTTCCCCAGACATTCCAGAGGCAGCAACCGGTGTCCCTGCACCTGCGGTTCCCATGGTCGCTTTGTCGGCAGTCCTGGAGTCATTTGTTGCCAGGGTGGAAGCCGCATGCGGGCGTAAAGGGGGGGTAAAAAGCGCCCCCTCCATCTCCTGGGGAATGCTCAGACTCGGGCCTGGCTGCAGCTCAGGACCCCTGTTCTGGGGTGTCAGAGGATACGGACCAGGACCGTCCGGGCACTGAGGATTTCTCGTCCGGGTCAGCGCAGGACAGAGCACTTGTGGGAGCACTTATAAACGCAGTAGGGGACACCCTTAAGCTGAAAGATACAGCTGGGACATCCACTGAGGTGTCGGTCCCTTTTGGGTCTCACAAACCGACCCGCTCTGTTAAGGTTTTTCCTTTATGTAGATTTCTTTGACAAGTTCATAGATGTGGAATGGGAACGGCCACAGAGGTTGTTTGTGGTCCCTCAGCGCATAGCGGTCCGTTACCCATTTGAAGAGAGCCTTTTAAAAAAATGGGCTTCTCCCCCTGTAGTTGACCCCCTGTCTCAAGGTTGAACAAGGTAACCACTATCCTGGTGGAGGAAACCCCTGCTTTTAAGGACCCTACTGGTAGGAGGTCCGAAGCGGTGAGTCGGACCGTGTTCACCATGCTGGGGTCAGCATTGCGACCGATAACGCCTGCGACTTTGGTGTCTCAGACACTCACTGAATGGGCTAAACTTTTGCACCAGGCAGTGGAGGAGCATCAGCTCCCACAGGAAATCGTGATACTGGCCGACCAGCTGGTGAGAGTCTTGTGTACGTCTGTGATGCAACCCTGGATGCGACTCCTTTTAATCTCCAGGGCCTCTGTATCCGTGGTGGTCTTGCGCCACCTGATATGGCTAAAATGCTGGTCTGCGGACCAAGCTTCTAAGAAAGCTCTGACAGATTTGCCTTTCAAAGATGGGAGGCTCTTTGGTGCCTCACTGTACGACATTATTAAGGATGTCACTGGAGGTAAGAGCACACTTCTCCCTCAGTCCACTAAAGGTAAGGAGCCGCGTCGTAAGCCGGGGCCCTCCTTTCCCGCACAAAAGCGATATTTTCGTCCGTCGGGGCCCGCTAGCAGACCCTTCCAAGCCGATAAAGCTTCAGCTGGGGGACAGAAGTGTCCCTTGGTGCGCAAGCAATCCAAGCCCGCAAACAAGCCCACTTCAGCATGAAGTCTTGCCCCCACCCGATTCTTGGGTGGGGGGGACGTCTTCACGAGTTCGCAGCTCGGTGGACCTCCCTGCTTTCCGACCAGTGGGTTTGTGAAGTGATCACTTCAAGGTACAAGATCGAGTTTCTTTCTTGTCCACCAAACAGATTCTTTCCCTCAAATCTTCCTCTCCTTCCATCTCGTCGGACTGCCCTGACTGGGGCAGTACAAGACTTGTTGAGGTGCGTGGTGATCATACCCGTACCACCGCAGGACAGGTTTCAGGGATTCTACTCAAATCTGTTTGTGCTCCCAAAGAAGGACGGCGTTCGTCCAATTCTAGATCTCAAGGCCCTCAATGCCTTTGTGAAGGTTTGGAAATTCAGGATGAAATCGATTCGCTCGGTGGTAGCTGCGCTCCATCCGGGGGACTTTCTGGTGTCCTTGGACATCAAGGACGCATACTTGCATGTCCCCATCTGCGTCCGCCATCAGAGGTTCCTGTGTTTCGCGGTCGGGGAAGACCACTATCAATTTGTGGCACTCCCCTTTGGCCTAGCGTCGGCACCAAGAGTTTTCACCAAGGTGCTCGCCCCGATTCTGGCTTTGCTGAGACAGCGAGGCATTGCTGTCTTGGGCTACTTAGACTATCTTTTTCTGAGAGCTGCTTCAAGCTCAGAATTAGAGGAAGTGTCTATAGCCAGTCAGACTCTCCGAGAATTTGGTTGGGTACTGAACCTCGAGAAGTCGGTGTTAGTACCGACTCAGCGCCTGGAATACCTGGGGCTGATTCTAAACTCCTCGGAGGCGAGACTTTTTCTTCCTCCAGAGAAGTTGCAGACGCTCCAGGCTGCAGTAAGGTTGTTAACATCCCGCCAATGGTCGTCTCTCTGTTTCTGCATGAGAGTCCTGGGCCTCATGGTAGCCTCCTTCGAGGCAGTACCGTATGCCCAATCCCACACGAGTTTTGCAGAAGGAGATTCTGTCCAAATGGAACAAATCTCCATTGTCTCTGGATCATCAGTTTCAGGTAAGTCGTCTAGTCAGGGCCTCTCTGACTTGGTGGCTGACATCCCCAGCACTTCAGTCCGGGAAGTCGTGCCTTCCTTTCCACTGGACTGTGATCACGACAGACGCCAGCCTGACGGGTTTGGGGGGTTCAGTCAGCCCAGGGCCGCTGGACTCCGGAAGAATCTCTACTGCCGATCAATGTCCTCGAGCTTCGAGCGATCAGTCTATGCCTCTCCAAGTGTTCAGAGACTTCAAGGGCGTCCAGTCAGGATTCAGTCAGACTCCATCAGGGAGGAACAAGGAGCTCGGCCGCAGCGTTGGAGGCCGCTCACATCCTAAAGTGGGCCGAAAGGAGGTTACCGGCTATATCGGCAGTTTACATGCTGGGCGTAAAAAACTGTCAGGCGTACTATCTAAGCCGCCAGATTCTGGACCAAGGGGAATGGTCGCTACACTCGGAGGTGTTTCAACTCCTTTGTCAGAAATGGGGCACACCAGAGGTCCAGAGATCTCTGGGCAGACGCGTTAGTGGCTCCATGGGATCAGTATCGGCTAATTTATGCCTTTCCCCCACTGAAGTTTCTTCCTCGTCTGCTCCACAGAGTGGAGGCCGAGGGGATTCCGGTGAATCTAATCGCCCCAGACTGGCCCCGGCGTCCCTGGTATGCCGACCTTGTGCGCCTGGTGGCGGACGCTCCCTGGCGTCTGCCAATGCGGGAGGACCTTCTGTCTCAAGGTCCCATACTTCATCCTGCTTTACAGTTGCTGGCTTTACCGGCATGGCTATTGAAAGCCAGGTACTAAAGCCTGTCTGATTGGGTGATCTCCACCATGTTGAGGGCTCGGAAGTGATCTTCCCGGACGATCTACCTTCGCACTTGGAAGGCCTACATCTGTGTGAAGAGATGGATTGGCGCCCGCGGGCATATTCGGTTTCTCGGATCCTGCTGTTCTTAAAGCGCGGAGTGGATCAGAAACTGGCCTTAAGCACTATTAAGGGGCAGATTTCAGCCTTGGCTGTTTTCTTCCAACGACCCCTGGCGGCTCATTCACTGGTAAGCACGTTTGTGCAGGGGGTCCGACACGTGGTTCCCCTGATTAGACCACCGCTTCCTCCGTGGGACTTGAATCTGGTGCTCTCTGTACTTCAGGAATCTCCTTTGAGAACACCAGGGAGATTCCTCTCGACACTTTCTCAGTAAGTTGCCATTACATCGGTCAGAAGGGTTTCTGAATTGGCGGCCTTGTCTTGCAAGTCACCTTATTTGGTCCTCCATAATGATAAAGCGGTGCTACGCCCGCAACCCTCGTTCCTTCTTAAGGTAGTTTCAGCTTTTCACCTAAACGAGGACATTGTACTCAGATCCTTGTGTCCTCGGCCGTCGCATTCTAAGGAAGCTGCGCTACATACTTTGGACGTGGTACGTGCCTTACGGGTGTACCTGTCTACTACTGCTCCGTTGCAGAAATCTGACTCACTTTTCTTGTCTGTGTCTGGTCCAAAGAAGGGCCTGGCGGTCTCGTCGGCCACCATTTCTCGGTTGATCAGACAGACCGTAATCCTGGCCTATGCCCTTAAGGGGTGGGCGCCTCACTTTCCTGTCACGGTGCATTTGACCAGGGCAATTGCTGCCTCATGGGCTTTCCGACATCAAGCATCTGTCTCACAGGTGTGTAAGGTGGCGACCTGGTCGTCCGTTCAGTTTCTCGAAGTTTTACAAGGTTGATGTAAGTGCATCTTCGGATGCTTGTTTTGGCCGCAAGGTGTTACAGGCGGCTGTTTGAGGTTGCAACTCCTCCGTTAAGGAGCTCTGCTTGTTTGGGGTGAAGTTAGTTTTTTGATTGCTGTTCCCACCCCTCGTTTTTCTGACACTGCTTGGGGACGTCCCCCAAGTCAAGAATTAAGGAGCTGTGTCCGTCCATGGACGAAAAGAGAAAATAGGATTTTTGTACTCACCGTAAAATCCTTTTCTCTGTCGTCCATGGACGGACACAGCACCCACCCCTCAAGTTTGAACTGCTTTTTGACTAACTGAGCTGCTAGCTGCAGGGTGAGGGGTTATGACCGGAGGGACCGCCCCCTGGGCGGGGCTGTTCAACTCTGTTAAAGTTGCATGTATTTAGATAACTAACATGTTCTGCCTTAGTCCTCTCCTAATAGACAGAACATAACCCACAAGTCAAGAATTAAGGAGCTGTGTCCGTCCATGGACGACAGAGAAAAGGATTTTACGGTGAGTACAAAAATCCTATTTCTCTCTTCGTCCAGGGACGGACACCACTCTATAAATCTTGACATGTGGGTTATGTTCCTGTTCATGGGAGAGGACTAGGCAGAACATGTTGGTTATCTTCAACTCTGTTAAAGTTGCATGTTTTAACAGCCCCGCCCAGGGGGCGGTCCCTCCGTACATAACCCTCCATCCTGCAGTCAGCAGCCTCAGTTTTTTTTTCTGCCTAACAGAGGAGGAGGAAGTGGCTCCCTTTGGGCCCAGAGTCCTGAAGAATTTTTTATTTTATTTTTATTTTTTTGTGATATCTTCCATCAACTGCCGGGTGGGTGACAGGCTGGATATTATAGATCCTTGTAGTCTTCCCAGTTCCGGCCATGGAGCGTGCCAGTCCTTAGCTTCGCGCTGGTTCTGCCACGACGTAACCCATTGCTCCAGGGGTGGCCGGTGAGGACATGTTCCGGGGTCCACATATGACTGGGCTGCTTGCTGTCTCACTCACAGTGGACCGGGCCGACAGCTACTCCGTACCATCGGTTGTGGGTCTGTCAGGGACGCGCCAGCATGTCCTCGCAAGGACGGGTAAGTACGGTTCCTCCTGTCTCGGCAGGATGGAACAGCTGGGCATTCCCGGGATTAAGGGGTTCTCCTGTCCTCCCTTTCCCTGCTCTCTGTTGCCCTTTCCCCTCCTGCCCTAGGGCCTGCTGCGACCAGGGTGTACCTGTGGGGGGGGGGTCTCCCTTTGGGGGACCGTGGCGCGCTGGGGTCCACTTCTGTGAGGGGGGGGGGTCTGTCTCCTGGGAAGTCTCTGCACGGCCTTCTCGTCCACATCCCGGGGCTTGGGCGCCATTTTTTGCTCCGCCGACGCCATTACTCTTTCGTTCATGGACTGACGCAGCTTCCTATTGACAAGTGGGCATTATCCTATCTTTAGGAGTGACTAGGCAGAAAAAACTTGTAAAAAGTGTTATATCACACCTTCTACAGCACCGCCCAGGGAGGCGGACCATCTGGGTATAATCCCTCTCTCTGCACCTCGCAGATAATTTTTTTTCTGTCTAGCAAGGAGGACATGGCTCCCTAAGGGCCCACTGGTCCGGGGGAAAAAAAAATCTACTTTTTTTTTTTGTTTTGTTTCCTGCGATCTTCGATCAATTGCCGACTGGGTGACAGGCTGGATCCTCGATCCTTGTAGTCTTCCCAGTTTCGGCCATCGAGCGTGTGCCGACCCTAGCTACACGCTGGGTTTTCCACGACATGCCCGTCGCTCCACGGGTGGCCGGTGAGCCTACGCTCCAGGGCCTGCATCGGACCGCTCAGCTTCGGCTGACCTTACGGCCGAGTCGCAGCAGCCTGTCCGGTGAGCGTCGTGCTCCAGGGCATACATATGATCGTCCCCTTGGGTCCAATCACAGCATGCCTGGCCAACAGTCACCTTCCGTGCGCGGACGATGATCTGTTTGGAATGTCTTCCAGCATAATACATGCAGGATAGGTAAGTAAACTCCCCTGCCTCGGCTGGGTGATTTGGCTGGACATTCCTGGAGAGACCAAGTAAGTGGTTGTGGCCCCTTTCTTCCCTCTCTCCCTGCCCTTCCCTCCTCCCTGGGCTTCTAGCTAAAGGTTGCTGGGTGCTGGGGGTCACCTGAGGGGTTCCACTGGAGCGGGGCTGGCTGTAACTAACATTTAAAAGAAATGTCATTTCTGCTTACCTGTATGTGCTTCCTCCTCCATTTTGCGGTGGTCCATGCCGGGTTCGGCCTCAAGTGACTGCCCGGCGGCCATCTTCCTGTGGTTTTGGCGCCATTTTCTTGTAGTTCCACACCCACTGGCCTCTATCGACTGATCGGCGGCCATATTTGTAATGATCCACGCTGTATGTATACATTGCCGTTCGGCGGCCATCTTTTTGTGGTCTAAGACTGCTTTGGCCTCTATCTTCGGCTCGGCGGCCATTTTCTTAGAGCCCACATTATCTTCCATACAGACGTTTTGGTGGCCTTTTTGCAAGAGTCTCCGTCCTCTAGGGTGCATTACACTGGCGTGAAAAATTCACACTGGAAGCACTGATAAAAGAAGCAGACTGACACAGCAGCAGTGGGACAGCATCACAGGCACAGCACATGGCAGCATAGCAGTACCGGTCCAGGGTGGTGAGTCCTCTGGGTGACCCAGCATCTCTGCAGTGCAGGAGGGTGGCCTATTATCTTCCCTGGAGCCCTGTGGGTGTCAGCGTGTGGTCAGCATGGCATCTGAGCCAGATGTCTTCTCTCCTGAAACACCAGATTTAGCAGCTGGTGCCCCTGAGGTGTCTATGGACGCTATGTCGGCAATCCTAGAGGCGTTTGCTGCCAGGGTGGAAGCAGCACACGGGAATACAGGGGGTAGTAAACGCCCCTGTCCCCTGCAATCTTCTGGGGATAATTCTGATGCAGAACCAGGTCCAGCTATGGCTCATGGCCCAGATTCTGACACATCAGAGGCTGCAGACCGTGACCGATCGGACAGTGAGGATGACTCCAAGTCCAGGTCAGTACGCAAGACGGCTTTGGTATCTGACCTTATTACTGCAGTGCGGGATATGCTAAAGTTAAAAAATACTGCAGAAGCAGCAGAGACTCCAGTCCCCTTTGGGTTTCGTAAACCTGCCCGCACTGCTAAGGTGTTCCCTTGTGTGTCTTATTTTGACAAACTCTTATACAAGGAATGGGAGAACCCACTGAGGGTCTTTACAGCCCCAAAGAGGTTTGCGTTACGGTACCCCTTTGAGGAGAGTTTTCTGAAGAAATGGACCTCTCCCCCTATAGTGGACCCTCCGGTGTCCAGACTTAATAGAGCTACCACTATTCCAGTAGAAGGGGCTCCTGTTTTCAAGGACCCTGTAGATAAGGCTGAAGCACTCGCTCGCTACCTATACTCAGTGGTAGGCTCGGCAGTACGCCGGGGGCCCTAGTGTCTCAGACACTCACTGAATGGGCAAAATTGCTACTCTAGGGGTTAAAGGAGCGAGATTCTCCTCCTGATGAGATAACTTTGGCCGACCAGTTGGTCCAGGGCCTTAAGTTTGTCTGCGAGTCAGACATGGATACTATTCCCCTGCTGTCAAAAGCTTCGGTTTATGCAGTAGCAATACGCCGCCTGATCTGGCTAAAGGGCTGGTCTGCGGACCAGACTTCCAAGAAAGCCCTGTTGGATCTGCCTTTTAAGGGCGACAGACTTTTTGGGGCTTCTCTGGATGACATCAAGGATGCCACAGGAGGTAAAAGCACTTTGCTTCCCCAAACTAGCAAGGGTAAGGGGCCACGCCAAGGGCAAGGGCCCTCCTTTACTGCACGCAAGCGTTTTTTTCGCCCCCCTAGGGCGACAGGGAAAAGACCCCAGGCCGACAAGGCGCCTGCCCAAGGACAAAAGCTTCCTTGGTCCCGCAGACCCAACAAGCCTGCGGACAAATCTGCGTCTGCATGAAGGTCCGCCCCCACCCAGCTCTCGGGTGGGGGGACGTCTTCGCAAATTCGCGACTCAGTGGACAGCTCTAGTCTCCGACAGGTGGATTTGCGAAGTAATCTCCTCAGGCTACAAGATAGAATTTCTATCTTGTCCACCGGACAGATTCGTCACCTCAAAGCTCCAGCTACTACCGACACGTCGGGAGGCCCTGTATGGGGCGGTCCAGGGTCTACTGGAACGCGGGGTAGTTATTCCAGTTCCAGAACAGGAACGGGGTCAGGGTTTTTACTCAAATCTGTTCATTGTGCCAAAGGAGGAGGGGGTTCGTCCAATCTTGGATCTCAGAGCCCTCAATTGCTTTGTGAAGGTACAGAGATTTCGGATGGAGTTTGTTCGATCTGTAGTCACGGCTCTCCATCCGGGGGACTTTCTGGCCTCCTTGGACATAAAGGACGCATACCTGCATGCCCCTATATACTCCAGACACCAGAGGTTTCTGCGATTTGCTATCGGGAAGAGCCACTACCAGTTTGTGGCCCTCCCGTTTGGCCTTGCCTCAGCACCCAGGACGTTCACCAAGGTGCTCGATCCGATTTCTGGCACTTTTAAGACAGCGGGGTATCGCTATCATGGGCTACTTAGACGACCTTCTGCTGAAGGCCCCTTCAAGCTCAGAATTAGAGGTAAGCATGTCCATTACCTGTCAGACTCTTCGAGACTGTGGTTGGATACTAAACACGCAAAAGTCAGTATTGGTGCCCACTCAACGCCTAGTGTACCTGGGGTTGATTCTGGATTCCTCAGAGGCAAAGGTATTCCTCCCTGTGGAGAAGTTGCAGACCCTCCGGGCTGCAGTACGGCAGCTGACTTCCAGGAATTGGTCCTCACTCCGTTTTTGCATGCGAGCGTTAGGCCTCATGGTAGCCTCCTTCGAGGGGGTCCCATATGCTCAATACCACACTTGAGTGTTACAGAAGGAAGTTCTGTCCAGATGGAACAGATGTCCATCATCTCTGGATTATCAAATCCGAGTGAGCCACCTAGTCAAAAGATCCCTGGTATGGTGGCTGACAGCACCGGCTTTAATGGCCGGGAAGTCCTTTCTTCCGGTTTACTGGATAGTGATCACGACGGACGCCAGCCTTACAGGTTGGGGGGGAGTCTGGGGTGTTCAGTCGGCGCAAGGTCGCTGGACCCCAAAGGAAGACCTCCTGCCGATCAATGTCGTGGAAATCCGGGCGATCAGGCTGTACCTCTTTAAATGGTCTCAGAAGCTGCAAGGGCGTCCAGTCAGGATCCAGTCAGACAACGCCACAGCAGTGGCATATGTCAATCATCAAGGAGGAACAAGAAGCTCAGCTGCAGCATCGGAGGTCGCTCGCATCCTGAAGTGGGCGGAGAAGAGCGTACCGGCACTGTCGGCCGTGTACATTCCGGGTGTGGAAAACTGGCAGGCGGACTACCTGAGCCGCCAGATGCTGGACCAGGGAGAATGGTCCATACACTCGGTGGTGTTCCAACTCCTCTGCCAAAGATGGGGCACACCAGACTTAGATCTTCTGGCTTCCCGACTCAATCGGAAGGTTTTGAGGTTTGTGGCCCGGTCAAGAGACCCATGGGCAGACGCAACGGACGCGTTGGTGGCATCTTGGGGTCAGTATCGGCTTATCTATGCCTTCCCTCCCTTAAGGCTTCTTCCTCTTCTGCTCCGCAGAGTGGAGGCAGAGGGAATTCCAATGATCCTAATCGCTCCAGATTGGCCTCAGCGTCCTTGGTACGCCGATCTAGTACGTCTGGTAGCAGACGTCCCCTTTTGCCTACCACTACGGAAGGACCTGCTATTGCAAGGTCCCATTCTCCATCCTGCTTTACGGTCACCTGCTTTAACGGCATGGCTGTTGAGAACCAGGTACTGAGAGACCAGGGCCTGTCGGATTCAGTAATCTCTACTATGAGAAGTGCTCGGAAACCGTCCTCTAGGAAGGTTTATCACCACACTTGGAAGGCCTACATCTCCATGTGTGAGGAAATGAAATGGCATCCGCGTACTTATTTGGTTTCCAGAAACCTGCTGTTTTTACAGCATGGGGTGGACCAAAGACTTGCCTTAAGTACGATTAAGGGACAGATATCTGCCCTGGCTGTCATTTTTCAGCGACCCCTGCCGGCTCACTCTCTCGTGAGTACATTTGTGCAGAGGGTTCGACATGTGTCCCCTCCGGTCCGTCCCCCGCTACCTCCGTGGGACTTGAACCTGGTTCTCTCGGTGCTTCAGAAGGCACCGTTTGAGAATATTAGAGATATTCCCCTGTTGACACTTTCTCAGAAAGTGGTCTTTTTGGTGGCTGTTACGTCCGACGAGTCTCTGAGCTGGCAGCCTTGTCCTGCAAGGCTCCCTATTTGATTTTCCACAAGGATAAGGTGGTGCTGCTGCGGCCGCAGCCTTCCTTTCTTCCGAAGGTCGTTTTGGCTTTTCATCTCAACGAAGACATTTGTACTTCCATCCTTGTGTCTTCATCCGTCAAATCCTAAGGAGTCGGCGTTGTATTCCTTGGACGTTGTCCGAGCTTTGAGAGAGTATACCCATCTGCTACTTCCCTGTTCTGGAAGTCAGACTCACTGTTTGTTTCGGTGGCTGGTCCCAAGAAGGGCCAAGCAGTCTCGTCGGCCACCATCTCTAGGTGGATCCGACAGTAATCCAGGCTTATGCCTTAAAGGGTCAAGCGCCCCCCTTTCCGGTCACGGCACATTCGACCAGGGCAATAGGTGCCTCTTGAGCTTTCCGACATCAAGCGTCTGTTTCCCAATTATGTTTAGAGTTGCAGCTCCTCCGTGGAGGAGTGCTGTTTTGGGGTAAAGTTTATTTTTATGCTGTTACCACCCCTCGTTTTTTCTCTGACACTGCTTTGGGACGTCCCATTTTGTCAATAGAGAAGCTGTGTCGGTCCATGGACGAAAGAGTAATCAGGATTTTTTTCACCGTAAAATCCTTTTCTCTGAGTCCATGGACCGACACGGCACCCACCCCTCCTTTTTAAGTTTGTACTGCTTTTTGACAAACTGATCTGCGAGATACAGACTGAGGGGATATACCCAGAGGGTCCGCCCCCTGGGCGGTACTGTAGAAGGTGTGATGCAACACTTTTTACAAGTTTTCTGCCTAGTCACTCCTAATTAACGGATAATACCCACTTTGTCAATAGAGAAGCTGTGTCGGTCCACGGACTCAGAGAAAAGGATTTTAGGGTGAGTAAAAAAATCCTATTTTTCCTCCGTTTAGGCTATGTATTCTTCTACATATTTTTGGTATAAAAGAAAATGCAATAAGCGTTTGATTGGTTTGAGCAAAAGTTATAGCGGCTACAAAATAGGGAATAGATTTATAGCATTTTTATTTATTTTTACTAGTAATGGCGGCGATCAGCATTTTTTTTTTTTAATCGTGACTGCGATATTGCGGCGGACACATCGGACACTTTTGACACATTTTTGGGACCATTCACATTTATACAGCGATCGCTGCTATAAAAATGCATTAATTGCTGTATAAATATGACTGTCAGGGAAGGGTTAACACTAGGGGGCGATCAAGGGGTTAAATTCCCTGGGGAGGGGACTGACTGGGGGAGGGGACTGACTGGGGGAGGTGACCGATGGTTGTCCCTATGTACAAGGGACACACCATCGGTCTCCTATCCCTGACAGGACATGGATCTGTGTGTTTACACACACAGATCCACGGTCCTGCTCAGTTACTGGGCAATCGCGGGTGCCCAGTGACGCGGCGGCGCGCGCGCCCCCATATGACGTCAGCCCAGAATGAGCGAGTCTTCGTCCCGCCGTCATGGCGGTGGGCGGTACACAAGTGGTTAAGGAATGCAATATGCTCATAATGCAGTGTTAAGGAGTGCATTGCGCTCCGATTGCAGGGATCAGGAGCGCGTGTTGCGCTCAGAATGCAGGGATCAGGGGGGGTGATGTTGAAGGGTGGTCTCTGCCCCTTCACATCACCTTCCCCATAATTACACACACACTCACTGATGTCCTCTGCCCCCCCCCCCCCCATAGCAGTAACTTCTGGCCCATTATTATTTAGTAGAAACCCTAGGGAATAAAATGGCGGTTGTTGCAATTTTTTTATGTCACACGGTATTTGCGCAGCAATTTTTCAAATGCTTTTGTTTTGTGTTTTTGAAAATAAAACTCATAAATGGAAAAAAAACACTATTTACCCCAATCTTTTTGTATAATGTGAATGATAATGAAACGTCAAGTAAATAGATACCTAACATGTTACGCTTTAAAATTGCGCACACTCGTGGAATGGCGCCAAACTTTGGTACTTAAAAAAAAAAATCTCCATATGTTATGCTTTACAATTTTTACAGGTTACCAGTTTAGAGTTGGAGGAGGGTCCAGTGCTATAATTATTGCTCTCATTCTAACATTTATGGTGATACCTGCTGGTATGGTTTGACAACATGTCAAAGGAAAGGTACTCTAGTGAAGAGGCCAACAGGTGACTGAGCATGACAGATGCGAGCGCAGGGAAAAAAGCCTCACTGTCAGAATCTTAATCAAATTCAGGCTCAGTATACAAACCTGTAGAGAGCAGCGGTACCCTGACAGATAGCTCTGATGACGAAGTAGAGTTCCCTGCTAAGGTACCTAGTTGTTATCCCTCCTGTCCTGGCCAACCTGGTCTCTGCATCGGAGACTGTTTGCGTCGCTACCACACACTAGTGGAGTATTGGGATACAGCACGGCACAGTCCTAGGGCACACTTTCACACAGGGTCTTGAAAGATGTTAGATGGCCATCGCATTTTGAGAGACCCTAACCTGGAATGTTTACAGTTTTAAATAAGTGTGTAAAAAGAAACACTTGCTGTATTTTATGCTATACTGTTGTGTTTTATTGTGTTTGCTTTGCAGGCATGTCATTCTACTGTTTTACTGTTTGTGTTTTTAGCCATTGTTTGCTTTGCAGGTACACCCATCAACTGCAGCACTGATTATTTTATTTTGACAGCAACAGGGTTTGCTCTCATAATACGTTAAACCAGAGACTTCAGCGCTGTAGGAGGTGATTTCACCACCACGGTTTAAAAAAAGCATATATGGCGATGCATAGGGACTGGGGTGGACATAGAGGCAGATTGCCCCTATGCTTGGCCATATATTTTTTTTTTTTTACTTTTTTTTTGGCACAGATTCACGTAATAAAACAACTTTTTTTTTATTGCTGTTTTATTGGTACTGTGTTTTATTGGTAACCATTGTTTGCTTTGTAGGTATGCCGTTTACCTGCAGCACTGATTTGTTTATTTTGACAGCAACAGGGTGTGCTCTCGCTTCGACATATATTTTTATTCATTTTTCTTGGCAGAGATTTCTTCAGCCACATCGATCAATGTGAATGGAGGAATCTGTTCTTTGGGCTGAACGAAAAAAAAAGAACCGTGCATGTATGCCCATCAGTGGGTGGATGTAGGGCGGTATTATAATGGTGGGCATACTATCGATCGATGTGAATGGAGGAATCTGTTCCCCATAAAAAAAAAAATACATAATATGCCCAACAAGGACCAGCAACGTACTGGTATGTTGCTGGACTTTGGTTATACCAAAATGATACCTGCAGGTTTAGGCGGCACCGCAATGCCGTTTTTTTCAGCCAGTCGCTTTTCGTGTAAAAGCAATCCTAGCGGCCAATTATCCACTAGACTTCTTTTACAAGCAGTGGGAGGGGACTTCTTCCCTCCTGCCACTTTCCATGGTTTTCTCAGGCTCTCCTGTCCCACCGGGAAACCCGAGACTGCAGCCGGTGGTTCCACCAGCTGATTGGAGACCAGAATGACTCCAATCATCCCTATGACCTAAGAAACAAGAAGCTTCGCGCATGTCATGACTTCAATTTTGCCGGATATAAACAGCGCCATTGGGAAAGCATCTTATCACACCGATCTGGGTGTGGTCAGATGCTTTAACCACGTAAGCCCCGAACCATTACGCAGCTTAATGACCAGAGGTTTTTTTACAATTTGCCACTGCGCTGCTTTAACTGGAAATTGCGCGGACATGCAATGTTGTACCCAAACAAAATTTGCGTCCTTTTCTTCCCACAAATAGAGCTTTCTTTTAATGGTATTTGATTGCCTCTGCGATTTTTATTTTATTTAGATTTTTGATTTTTTTGCAATATAAACGGAAAAAGACCGAAAATTTTGAAAAAAATATATTTTCTACTTTGTTATAAGAAAAATCGAATAAACTCAATTTCTTTCTCGTACATCACGGGACACAGAGCGGCATAGTCATTACTATGTGGGTTATATAGTTTACCTTCAGGTACTGGCAACTTCCAAACCAGAAGTACCCTCCCCTATATAAGCCCCTCCCATCCGGGAGCACCTCAGTTTTTTGCCAGTGTCTAAGGTGTTGGCCAAGAAGTAACATGTGTTTTTCACTGAGCTTGCGTACAGGTTCTTTTGGGCCTCAGTAAGCTATTCCGGATCCGACCAAAAAAGCTTCATAGCTAAACGGTCGGTACCCGGGCCTTGCAGAGAAGAGCAAGGTTTTGCCTGTAATGCTTCTCTTAGGAGGGCTGGACCCTGGGATCCAGAGCTCTGGTCATACCCACGACCAAGATGTTTTCTGTGCAGGGTGCTATACAGGTCCAGGGGAGTGGAATCCTTGGGAACCCGGTCCCTGAAGGTTTAATTACAATGCCTGCCGTGAGAGGTGAAGTTTGGGCTTCTGTGGACCAAACGGAGTCCTGCGGCGGGGAAAAGGTAAGTGAGGGCCCCTCAGGAACTTGGTTCTATTGGGGGACCCCCAAGCCTAATATGTCTTTCTGCCTGTTACCTAACGGTATTCCCGCTAAATATCTGTGCATGCCTGTAACTACTAAAAAATGTAATAATTTTAAGAGTGGTCAAGGAAAAAAAATGGTTAAACCGCGGTACCTGTGTTAAACCACTAGAGGCCGCTGTGGAACGTTGTTTTCTTGTCATGTGGATTTTTTCTTTCCAAGTCAAAATCCAGGCAGATGGTGAGTTCTCTGGATGGGAAACTGTTTCCTCTGCCATGTTGCAATGCTCGTCCATCCCCCGGACCTGTGGCAAACAGGGCCCTGGCTTCTGTCCCTCCTAGTTCCCTTCAAAAAAGAGCGCCGAAGGCGCCCGTGCGCGTGCACGCGCCTCTATTTATAGAGGTGAGCTGGAAAAAGGGGCAAAGCTTGGTGGATGACGCTCTGTGCGCGCCGCAGCGCTTCTGCGCATGTGCGGGCGTCCCAGCATGATAAAAAGCACAATTAGGTGTTGTCAGCTGGTTATGGAAGGCAGAAACAGAGCTGGCAACATTTAGAAAGGCATACAGCAGGCGGTTGATGCAGGCATCCCCATAGAAAGGCACATTAGTAGACACCAACTGTTTATATAGCAGCAATTGTGCTAGACTATTGTCAGTAAGTGGTGTATTTCGGCTGGAATACCTCAGCTTTGGACTTAGGAATATGCCATCTAAAGTCTCCGGGACTAAGAATCCCAGGAAGCATAGGGGGTCTCCATCGGGCTCTGAGGATCTTGGGCATGCTTCGGCTGCACCAATCTCCCCTGAAAAATCAGAGGTTAGTGACCGTAGAGCACCCTCAGGAGTACCTGGTACTGTGGCTGTCCTCAGTTCACCTGCTCCTGTGTATATAACAGAGGAGGTTTTTTCCTCAGCTCTGGGAGGACTGGAAGAGAGATTGACAACATTGATCGCTGCTTCCCTGTCAGAGGAAAAGCGCGCCCGATCTCCGTCTCCTCCCTCAGAGTACCTGTTAGCAGAGCAACAGTCCCATACAGGGATCGACCTACCTGAAGGGGATCAGGATGAGGTTGATTCTGTTGTAGAGGAATCAACAGTGGAAGAGCCATTCTCAGCATCACATGCTGAAAGATTATGGGTTCAGTCCCCGACTAACATGGTCCGATCAGCATTTAAAATGCCCCTTGCGGAGCCATCATCCACTTCTGTCTCCTCGTTGGGGTCGCTAAAAGCTCCCCAGACTGTTTGTTCCTTTCCAATCCATCCTTTACTGGAAGGGCTCATTTACCAGGATTGGGAACATCCTGATAAAATATTTACTCCCCCCAAGAGATTTCCGGTGGTCTATCCCATGGAGGATAAGTTCATCAAAAAATGGAGGGTCCCTACAGTGGACGCAGCCATCTCTTGTGTGAATAAATCACTGACATGTCCAGTGGATAATGTCCCAAATGTTCAAGGACCCAATAGATAAAAAATTGGAGTCCTTATTAAAATCTGCTTTCTCTACAGCAGGCTTGGTGACACAACCAGCAGTGGCAGCTAATGGGGTCTGCCAAGTAGTGAAGGATCAGTTGAAACAGGTCTTAAGGGACTTGCCAGATCAGCAGGCCCTTGCCCTAGCTGATCTACCTAGAGCCTTATGCTTTGCGGTTGACGCCATAAAGGATTCAATCCATCCAGGAGCCTTACGCTGTCTGTAGTACATATGCGCAGGCTTCTATGGCTAAAAAACTGGTCTGCTGAAGCTCCCTGTAAAAAATTGCTGGTTAGCTTCCCATTTTATGGTGAACGCTTATTCGGGGAAGACCTGGACAAATATATCCAGAAAATTTCCGGCGGTAAAAGTACACTCTTGCCGGTTAAAAACAGAGTTAGAGGTCCCTCTTTTAAGAGGCCTGCTTCTCCAGTCCCTGGGACATCGGCTGTGAAACAGTTCCGACGGCCTCCTCGGTCAAATCCCGGGGGTAAAAATCAGGGACAATCGCAGGGTAACAAGAAACCCTGGGTCAGGAGAGGTACAAAACCTCCCCCAAAGTCAAATGCATGAAGGGTTGCCCCCACTCAATCGGGTGGGGGGAAGACTTCAGTTGTTTGCAGAGACCTGGCGGGACACGATCAGAGACAGATGGGTGCTCTCCGCAGTAAGTCTGGGATACAAATTGGAGTTAAAAGACTCCCCTCCTTCCCATTTTATAAGGTCGAACGTGCCAAGGGATCCCCGGAAGAGAGGATCCCTCCTGTTGGCACTAGAACAACTATTGCTCCAAGGAGTGATTATGGAAGTTCCCCTGGAAGAATGCGGGTTCGGGTTTTACTCAAACCTCTTTACAGTCCCGAAACCAAACGGGGACGTGAGGCCCATATTAAATCTAAAAGGGCTAAACAAATTCCTACATATCAGAACTTTCAGGATGGAGTCGATCTGATCGGTGACCACTGCCCTACAAGGGGAGGAATGGCTAGCCTCGATCGACATCAAAGATGCTTATTTGCACATTCCCATCTTTCCAGTTCACCAAAAATTTCTACGCTTTGCAGTAGAAGGGCGCCATTTTCAGTTCAGAGCCTTACCCTTCGGTCTGGCCACAGCACCAAGAGTGTTCACAAAAATTCTGGCCCCATTATTGGCCAATCTAAGAACACAAGGTGTAACGATAATGGCATATCTAGACGACTTGTTGCTGATAGACCACTCAGTGGAAAAACTAGAAGTGGTCGTTCACAAGACAATCAAGTATCTGGAATCTCACGGTTGGATTATCAACCGAGACAAGTCAGCCCTAAAACCAGTCAAAAGTCTGGAATACTTGGGGCTAAGGCTGGATTCAGACCAGAGAAAAATTTTCTTGCCTCAAGAAAAGGTGTCGTCTTTGAGAGATTTGATCCACCTAGTGGGTACAAAAAGACAGCCGTCCATACGCCTGTGCATGAGGCTGCTGGGAAAAATTGTGGCATCATTCAAAGCAGTACCCTACGGTCAATTCCATTCAAGGAATTTGCAAAGGGCCATACTGTCAGCCTGGAACAAAAAAGTTCAGGCCCTAGACTTACCAATGTCCTTGTCCCCTTCCGTTCGCAAGACCCTCCGTTGGTGGTTGGTTCCCCAGAATCTGGAAAAAGGGAAATCCTTCAGTCCGATTTCTTGGAAGGTGGTCACTACAGATGCCAGCCTTATAGGCTGGGGAGCAGTACTGGAGCAATGGTCTCTCCAGGGCAGATGGTCGGATGCAGAAAAGGCCCTGCCTATCAATCTCTTAGAGATACGAGCAGCCCGGTATGCCCTAGTAGCATGGACATCCAAACTCCAAGGGTCCCCTGTCAGAATTCAATCGGACAATGCCACGGCAGTGGCATATATCAATCATCAGGGTGGCACCAGGAGTCGTGCAGCCCAGAGGGAAGTAAATTGCATCCTGAAATGGGCAGAAAGATATGTCCCAGCCATATCCGCGGTATTCATTCCAGGAGTGGAGAATTGGAAGGCGGACTTTCTAAGTCGCCAACAATTATGCCCAGGGGAATGGTCCCTTCACCCCGAGGTTTTCTGGACAATATGTCAGCGGTGGGGAACACCGGATGTAGATCTTCTAGCATCCAGATTCAACGCAAAGGTGGACAGGTTTGTCTCTCGGACAAGGGATCCCCTAGCTTGCGGCTCGGATGCCCTAGTGTTCCCTTGGGATCAGTTCAAGCTGATATATGCATTCCCACCGCCACAATTGTTACCTCGATTACTCCGCAGAATCAGGGTAGAAAAGAAACCAGTGATTCTGGTGGCCCCGAAGAGCATGGTACGCAGAGATTGTAAAAATGTCTGTGGGGAGTCCTTGGACCCTCCCACATCGTCCGGACCTGCTTTCGCAAGGACTGATATACCACCCTTCCTTACCAGCCCTAGGTTTGATGGCCTGGCTATTGAAGCCCACATTCTAAAAAAGAGAGGTCTCTCTAATCCTGTGGTATCTACCATGATCAATGCCAGGAAGCCGGTATCCAGGCAGATCTACTATAGAATCTGGAAGGCGTACATCGCTTGGTGTGAGGCCAGGAAATGGCATCCACGTAAGTACGTAATAGGTAGGATTCTGGACTTCCTACAGTGGGCTGTAGATAGGAAGCTTGCCTTGAGTACTATCAAGGGTCAGATTTCGGCCTTGTCAATATTTTTTCAAAGGCCCTTGGCTTTGCATTCACTAGTCAAAGCTTTTATACAAGGAGTGATGCGTATTAGCCCTCCGGTTAATATTCCCATATGTCCATGGGACTTAAACCTGGTTCTGTCGGTTCTACAGAAACAACCATTTGAACCATTACAGCACTTCCTTGGTTCTTCTCACCAGGAAATTGATTTTTCTAGTAGCCATTTGTTCGGCTAAAAGAGTGTCGGAATTAGCCGCTATGTCCTGTAGGGAGCCATATCTGGTTATCCATAAGGACAGAGTAGTGCTACGTCCTCATCCAGCCTTTCTTCCTAAGGTGGTATCGAGGTTTCATTTGAACCAAGATGTGGTTCTTCCTTCCTTTTTCCCCAAACCTAGTTCGGTAGAGGAAAAGTTATTACATTCTTTGGATGTAGTAAGAGCAGTTAAAGCTTATCTAAAAGCCACTGCTCAGATTCGCAGAACGGATACTTTGTTTATTCTGCCGGAAGGCCCCAGAAAGGGTCAGGCAGCGTCAAAATCTACTTTAGCCAAGTGGATTCGACAGGTCATTATGCAAGCCTATGGCTTGAGAAGGAGACCGCCTCCGTTCAAAGTTAGGGCGCATTCCACGAGAGCAGTTGGAACTTCATGGGCAGTGCATCACCAGGCCTCCCTGGCTCAAATCTGTAAGGCCGCAACATGGTCTTCAGTACACACGTTTACTAGGTTCTACCAGGTGGACGTTAGAAGTCAGGAGGATGTCGCCTTTGGGCGCAGTGTGTTGCAGGCCGCAAAAGATCCTCATGTCTGATAGCGCCCAGCTTATGTATGGTGTATCCCCCCCTCATTGGGCATTGCTTTGGGACGTCCCACATAGTAATGACTATGCCGCTCTGTGTCCCGTGATGTACGAGAAAGAAAATAGGATTTTTATAACAGCTTCCCTTTAAAATCCTTTTCTTGGAGTACATCACGGGACACAGAGCTCCCACCCCTCTTTTGGGGACACTTATTGCTTTGCTACAAAACTGAGGTGCTCCCGGATGGGAGGGGCTTATATAGGGGAGGGTACTTCCGGTTTGGAAGTTGCCAGTGCCAGCACCTGAAGGTAAACTATATAACCCACATAGTAATGACTATGCCGCTCTGTGTCCCGTGATGTACTCCAAGAAAAGGATTTTACAGGTAAGCTGTTATAAAAATCCTATTTTTAGTCATACATTTGGCCAAAATGTATTCAGCCACATGTCTTTACTAAAAAAAAGTCAGTAAGCGTATATTTATTGGTTTGCGCAAAAGTTATAGCGTCTACAAACTAGGATACATTTTCTGGAATTTACACAGCTTTTAATTTATGACTGCCGATCTCATTTCTTGAGGTGCTAAAATGGCAGGGCAGTACAAAAACCCCCCAAATGACCCCATTTTGGAAAGTAGACACCCCAAGGAAATTGCTGAGAGGCATGTTGAGCCCATTGAATATTTTTTTTTTTTTTTTTTTTTTGTCCCAAGTGATTGAATAATGACAAAAAAAATTACCAAAAGTTGTCACTAAATGATATATTGCTCACACATGCCATGGTTATATGTGGAATTGCACCCCAAAATAAATTTTGCTGCTTCTGAGTATGGGGATACCACATGTGTGGGACTTTTTAGGAGCCTAGCCGCGTATGGGACCCCAAAAACCAGGCACCGCCTTCGGGATTTCTAAGGGCGCAAATTTTTTATTTCACTCCTCACTACCTATCACAGTTTCGAAGGCCATAAAATGCCAAAATAGCACAAACCCCCCCCCCAAATGACCCCATTTTGGAAAGTAGACACCCCAAGCTATTTGCTGAGAGGCATGGTGAGTATTTTACAGCTCATTTGTTTTTGAAAATGAAGAAAGAAAATAATTTTATTTTTTTCAATTTTCAAAACTTTGTGACAAAAAGCGAGATCTGCAAAATACTCCACCATACCTCTCAGCAAATAGCTTGGGGTGTCTACCTTCCAAAATGGGGTCATTTGGGGGGGGGGGGGTTTGTGCCATCTGGGCATTCCATGGCCTCCAAAACTGTGATAGGCAGTGAGGAGTGAAATCAAAAATTTACACCCTAAAGCCCCATACACACGGTTGGACTTCCATCTGACTTTTCCATGGTTTTTTGTCCGAACGGAGTTGGTCGGGAACACCCATAGCATACACACGCTCTGACTTTTCTGCAAACTTTCCCAAAACTTTTTGCAACATCACATGGTTTTTCTGCTCTTTACCGCCACCCTTTGGTCAACTTCTGCTATTGTTGGTTGATTTTAACCACCTCCCTACTGTGCACGAAAACCCCCTTCCTGCCCAAGCCATTTTTCAGCTTTCAGCGCTGTCACACTTTGAATGACAATTGCGCGGTCGTGCGACGTGACTCCCAAACAAAATTTGTGTCCTTTTTTTCCCACAAATAGAGCTTTCTTTTGGTGGTATTTGATCACCTCTGCGGTTTTTATTTTTTGCGCTATAAACAAAAGCAGAGCGTCCAGTTTGGAAAAAAAACACAATTTTTTACTTTTTGCTATAATAAATACCCATTTTTTTTTTTTAAATACAATTTTCCTCAGTTTAGGCCGATACGTATTCTTCTACATATTTTTGGTAAAAAAAAAAAAATCGCAATAAACGCGTATTGATTGGTTTGCGCAAAAGTTATAGCGTGTACAAAATAGGGGATAGATTTATAGCATTTTTATTTTTTTATTAGTAATGGCGGCGATCTGCGATTTTTTTTATTGTGACTGCGATATTGCGGCGGACACATCGGACACTTTTGACACATTTTTGGGACCATTCATGTTTATACAGCGATCCCTGCTAAAAAAAATGCATTGATTACTGTATAAATGTGATTGGCAGGGAAGGGGTTAACCACTAGGGGGCGGGAAGGGGTTAAATATGTTCCCTCAATGTGTTCTTACTGTGGGGGGAGGGGACTGACTGGGGGAGGTGACCGATGGTTGTCCCTATGTACAAGGGACACACCATCGGTCCCCTCTCCCTCTCAGGACGTGGATCTCTGTGTTGACACACAGAGACCCACTTTCCTGCTCGTTTCCCGGGCAATCGCGGCCGCCGGGCACGCGCACCGGGGCCTTGTGAACGCGGCGGGCGCGCGCGCCGCTGGCGGCGAGCGAGCGCCTTCTAGCTCGTTTTAAAGGGAGGACGTCATATGACGTCCTCCCAGAACGAGAGTATCCTCCGCCCGCCGTCAATTGACAGTGGGCGGTGGACAAGTGGTTAATATTAGTTGTTTTGTCCATCGGACATAAGTCCGATGGTTTTCTGTACACACGGTCGGACTTTGCTCCATCGGACTTTTGTTGGGCAAAAGTTTGTCCGTTTGCAGACCCAACTTTTGTCCGATGAAAACAAAAAAAAGCAAAAAAAAGTTTGTCCGATGGAGCGTACACACGGTCGGATTGTTGGTCCAACTTGCTCAAAATGAAGTTTGTTGGCCAAAAGTCCGACCGTGTGTACGGGGCTTTAGAAAGTCTGAAGGCGGTGCTTGGTTTTTGGGGTCCTGTACGCGGCTAGGCTCCCAAAAAGTCTCACATGTGGTTTCCCCGTACTCAGGAGAAGCAACAGAATGTATTATGGGGTGTAATTCCACATATGCCCATGGCATGTTTGAGCAATATATCTTTAGTGACAACATTGTGAACAAAAATAAAAAATAAAATTTATTTTTTCCGCAACATCTGTCAACATATAAAATATTCCATGGACTCGACAGGCCTCTCAGCAAATAGCTTGGGGTGTCTACTTTCCAAAATGGGGTCATTTGGGGGGGGGGGGGGTTTGAACTGTCCTGGCATTTTATACACAACATTAGGAAGCTTATGTCACACATCATCCACTCTTCTAACCTCTTGAAGACCAAGCCCTTTCTGCCACTTTTTGTTTACATGAAAACATATTATTTTTTTTTGCAAGAAAATTATGTTGAACCCCCAAACATTATATAATTTTTTAACGCAAAGGCCCTACAGATTAAAATGGTGGGTGTTGCATTTTTTTTTCACACCGTATTTGCGCCGCGATTTTTCAAACGCATTATTTTGGGAAAAAATCCTTTTTTTAATTTTAATACACTAAAACACACTATATTGCCCAAATGTTTGATGAAAAAAAAAAGATGATCTTAGGCCGAGTACATGGATACCAAACACGACATGCTTTAAAATTTCGCACAAACGCGCATTGGCGACAAACTACATTTTTTAAAAGCCTTTACAGATTACCACATTAGATTTACAGAGGAGTTCTACTGCTAAAATTACTGCCCTCAACCTGACCTTCGCAGTGATGCCTCACATGCATGATGCAATTGCTGTTTACATATGACGCCAGACCGACGCTTGCGTTCACCTTTGCGCAAGAGCAGGGCGGGACATAGGTGCTTTTTTTTTTTTTTTTTTTATAATTATTTTGCTTTTTTATTTTTAAACTGTTCCTTCCATATTTTTATTTTTTATTTTTATTATCTCAGGGAATGTAAATATCCCCTATGATAGCAATAGGTAATCACAGGTACTCTTTTTTTTGAAAAAACTGGGGTCTATTAGACCTTAGATCTTTCCTCTGCCCTCAAAGCATCTGACCACACCAAGATCGGTGTGATAAAATGCTTTCCCAATTTCCCAATGGTGCTTATTATATCCGGGGGGAGGGGACATTCCCACCCACTGCTTGTAAAAGCAGTCCAGAGGCTAATTAGCAGCTAGGATTGCTTTTACATGAAGTAACCTTTAAAGTAGGGGTGCACCGAATGGAAATTTTGGTGCCGATACCAAAAATGAAAAATGCACTAGGCCGAAAACTGAAACCGAAAATGACAGTTTTAAAAAAAATATTTATATTTTTATATATGTCATAAAATAGGAAAAATACTGCGCCAACCTTCAAATTTCTAGCAGCCTACACAACAACTGACAATGGTGTAAAGGAAAAATAATAAATAAAGTGTGGCGCTATGTGCAAACAGAAAAATATATATATATAAAATGTCTGGTTGGTAATTGGTCTATATAAAGACCCGTATATCGTGTTGAACCTGATAGTGGTTCTGTACACTTGTGTAAAAAAGTGCATATACCCTGCAAAAATTCAATAAGTGCAATGGCGTGAAATATATAAATAAATTTAAATAGGTAAATTAACCTAACACTGAAAAAATATAAAATGACATGAATATCATCTGTGAAAGTGATCCACAATATATATTAGTGTCCAATTTTCTGTGAGAAAAAAAAGGGAGAAAGTCTCTCGGTGAATGTGTGATCTGATACCAACATCAACACTGCATCAACACCACGTCAGGTGTGTAATGAATGGTAGGTACAGTCAAGACCAGTTCCTTGGATTTATGCGTTTTCTATGTTGCAACACTTAAAGGTGATATATGCCAATGGAAAGTGAGTAAAGGGTGTATACTCTTACCGGATGTTGTAGGATGTTGATGTCTCATTAGACGAAACGCGTCGGGTTTACATGCTAGCCTTGGTGCTCACTCCACGCATTTTTGTAATACAGAGCTGCTGATATATTTTTGGGATTTGTTGGTTTGTTTGTTTTGTTTTTTTTTTTTTTTCCCTGAGAAGTTTCAAAGTTTTCAAAGGAGTTTGCTTTGGACTGTTTAATTGTTCAGTGAGACCTTTATTGGGTGTTTTTATTCTTTGATAAATAAAATCCCATCTTGGATTTACACTATGTGGAGAATTCTTTTCTCATTTGTTGCATGGTGACACTACGCATATGGTGAAATTCTGGTGTCATATTTGACTTATCGCATTGGAAGTGAGAGTTACGTCGGAAAGCCTCGGGATATACTCTCTGGAACGTCGTAAGGACGCTGAGGAAAGACTGTCCCCAGGATATACATCTATCAGTCCCGGGCGTGGACACAAGCTCGATTGATCCACCGCCGTACGGCGAGTTGGATCTACAACATCCGGTAAGAGTATACACCCTTTACTCACTTTCCATTGGCATATATCACCTTTAAGTGTTGCAACATAGAAAACGCATAAATCCAAGGAACTGGTCTTGACTGTACCTACCATTCATTACACACCTGACGTGGTGTTGATGCAGTGTTGATGTTGGTATCAGATCACACATTCACCGAGAGACTTTCTCCCTTTTTTTTCTCACAGAAAATTGGACACTAATATATATTGTGGATCACTTTCACAGATGATATTCATGTCATTTTATATTTTTTCAGTGTTAGGTTAATTTACCTATTTAAATTTATTTATATATTTCACGCCATTGCACTTATTGAATTTTTGCAGGGTATATGCACTTTTTTACACAAGTGTACAGAACCACTATCAGGTTCAACACGATATACGGGTCTTTATATAGACCAATTACCAACCAGACATTTTATATATATATATTTTTCTGTTTGCACATAGCGCCACACTTTATTTAATATTTTTATATATAATTGTATTCAACTTTTTAATTAATATAAATTTAAATTAATATGAATTTGTTTGCCATTATTGGCACAGTGTGTCACGGAGCAGGGTTTGAATTGCCGTAACAATGTCCCGCCTCCTGTGATCACGTCACACTGATTCAATGTCCCGCCATAGGATCAGTGTGCCGTCTATCACAGGAGGTGGGACATTGTTACTACGGCCCGGATGATTCAGCTCCGTGACACAAGAGGAGGAGCCATGGTGACACTCCTACAATGGGCGGCACCTGGGGCGGACCCAGACCCTTTTTGCTATCGGTCGAATGAAAAAAATGTTTTCGAACGATAATTTTCAGCGCCCGAAATTTCAGTGCACCTCTGCTTTAAAGGCTTTTAAAAATGTATGTAGTTTGATGCCGCTGCACGGGCTTGCGCGATTTAAAAGCATGTCATGTTTGGTACCTATGTACTTGGCATAAGATCATCTTTTATATTTTACCAAACGTTTTGGCAATATAGTGTGTTTTTTGTGCATTAAAATTCGAAAAAGTGTTGTTTTTTTCCCCATAAAATTGCGTTTGGAGAAACACTGCGCAAATATTGTGTGGGAAAAAAAAAATTGAAATACCCATCATACCGCCCCAAGGTATTTGCTAAGAGCCACGGTGAGTATTTGCCAGCTCTCATTTGTTTTGGAAAAATTAAGAAAACTTTTTTTTTCTCTCAATCTTCAAAACTTTTGTGACAAAAGGCGAGATCTGCAAAATGCTTAAAGGGGTTGTAAAGACAATTTTTTTTTTAAATAACAAACATGTTATACTTACCTCCACTGTGCAGCTCGTTTTGCAGTGGCCCCGAACCTGGTCTTCTGGGGTCCCTCGGCTGCTGTCTCGGCTCCTACCCGCAAGAACTTTCCTCCTTCATGCGAGCGAGCTCGCATAGTGGTGAGTTCTTGCAGGCGCGCTCCTTTGATACAGCCGGCGGCCATAGCCGCTCACCGTATCACTCAGCCCGGCCCCCCGGCGTGCCACGTCATTGGATGTGATTGACAGCAGCGAGAGCCAATGTCTGCGCTGCTTCCAATCCATCCACTCTAGACAATAAACGACCAGGCTGAGCGGCGAAGAGGACGTCGGGGGCGAGCGCAACAGGTGAACAGGCTCAGGTAAGTGAAACGGGGGGCTGGTATTGTCGGATGTTTTTTCACCTTAATGCATAGGATGCATTAAGGTTAAAAAACGTGTACTTTTAAGTGTCCCTTTAACATGCCTCTCAGCAAATAGCTTGGGGTGTCTACTTTTCGAAAAGGGGTAATTTGGGATTTTTTTGTGCTGTCTGGGTATTTCATGGCCTCCAAAACTAAACCTGGATAGGTAGTGAGAAGTGAAATCAACAATGTATGCCCTTGGAAAGCCTGAAGGCTGTTATTGGTTTTGGGGGTCCTGTACACAACTAGCTTACAAAGTCTCTCACATGTGGTATCCCCGTACTCGGGAGAAGCAGCAGAATGTATTTTGGGGTGTAATTCCACATATACCCATGGCATGTGTGAGTAATCTATCATTTCAGTGACAACTTTGTGTAAATAAAAAAATGTATATATAAATATATATGTATTACAGTTTGGCTATTAAGTTTACATACCCTGGCAGAATTTGATTTCTTGGCTGTTTTTTAGAAAATATAAATAACACAAAAAACTTTCTTTCACTCATGATTGGTGCTTGGCTGAAGTCATTTATTATAAATCAACTGTTTGCTCTTTTTAAATCATTATGGCAACAGAAACTACCCAAATGACCCTGATCAAAAGTTTACATACCCTGGTGATTTTGGCCTGATAACATGCACACAAGTTAACACAAAGGGGTTTGCAAGGCTATTAAAGGTAACCAACATCACCTGTGATTTGTTTCCTTGTAATTAGTTCGTGTGTATAAAAGATCAGTGAGGTTCTGGACTCCTGACAGACCCTTGCATCTTTCATCCAGTGTTGCACTGATGTTTCTGGATTCTGAGTCATGGGGAAAGCAAAATAATTGTAAAAGGATCTGCAGGAAAAGGTAGTTGAACTGTATACAACAGGAAAGGGATATAAAAAGATATCCAAGGAATTGAGAATGCCAATCAGCAGTGTTAAAACTAATCAAGAAGTGGGAAATGAGGGGTTCTGTCGAAACCAAGCCACGGTCAAGTAGACTAACTAAAATTTCAGCCACAACTGTGAGAAAAATTGTTTGGGATGCAAAGAAAAAAACAAATGACTTCAGGTTAAATACAGGACTCTCTCAAAACATGTGGCGTGGCTGTTTTAAGATGCACAATAAGGAGCCACTTGAAGAAAGATGGGCTGCATGATTGAGTCGCCAGAAGAAAGCCATTACTACGCAAATGCCACAAAGTATCCTGCTTTACAATACACCAAATAGCACAGAGACAAGCCTTAAACCTGGCACAGTCATTTGGAGTGATGAGACCAAAAGTAAGCTTTTTGGCCACAACCATAAATGCTACATTTGGAGAGGAGTCAACAGGGCCTATGCTGAAAGGTACACCATTCCTACTGTGAAACATTGCTGATGTTTTAGGGATGCGAGAGCTACAAAGGCACCGGAAATTTGGACAAAATTGATGGCAAGATTAATGCAGTATGTTATCAAAAAACACTGGAAGAACGTTTGCATTCATCAGCCAGGAAGCTGCGCATGGGACGTACTTGGACATTCCAACATGACAATGATCCAAAACACAAGGCCAAGTCAACCTGTCATTGGCTACAGCAGAATAAAGTGAAGGTTCTGGAGTGGTCACCTCCAGTCTCCTGACCTCAATATCATTGAGCCACTCTGGGGAGATCTCAAACGTGCAGTTCATGCAAGACCAAGAATTTTTCAGGAACTGGAGGCTTTTTGCAGAGAGGAATGGGCAGCTTTACCATCTGAGAAGATAAAGAGCCTCATCCACAAATATCACAAAAGACTTCAAACTGTCATTGATGTTAAAGGGGGCAATACACGGTATTAAGAACTGGGGTATGTAAACTTTTGATCAGTCATTTGGGTAGTTTCTGTTGCCATTGTGATTTAAAGAGTTAACACAGTTGATAATAAATGGCTTCAGCCAAACACTAACCAATCACTTGTGACAAAAAAATGAAATATTCACTGGGCTCTCCGCAAATGCCTCTCAGCAAATTCCTTGGGGTGTCTACTTTCCAAAAGGGGGTCATTTTTGGAGGTATTTTGTGCTGCCCTGCCATTTTAGCACCTCAAGAAATTAGATGGGTGGTCAAATAAAAGCTGCGTAAATTCCAGTAAATGTACCATGGTTTGTAGACGCTATAACTTTTGCGCAAACCAATAAATATACGCTTATTGAATTTTTTTTACTCAAATGTGGCAGGATACATTTTGGCCTAAATGTATGACAAAAATTAAGTTTAGATTAGTTTTTTTTTTTTTTTTATAACCAAGTAGAAAATATGAAAAAAATTCTAATTTTATTTATTTAGATCACTAAAAATAAAAATCCCAGTGGTGATCAAATACCATCAAAAGAAAGCTCTGTTTGTGGGGGAAAAAAGACGCAGTTCCAAATTGCAAAAAGTGATCTGGTCATTTAAGGGGGTAAAACCTTCCGGGGCTTATGTGGTTAAAGTAGTACTAAAGGTGCAGACTTTTATTAATTTTTTTGCATTGCTATAATAATTTTTAATACAATGCAAAATTCTGGTAAACTTTTACTTTAAATGTAATTGTAAAGCCTTCCTTTACCTCTAATCTATGAGCCTCCAGCTGCTCTGGGCTTAGATGCTGTTCTTCCCTGCCCTTAAAGTGATTGTAAACGTTGGGATTTTCTTTAACACACTTGTCATACCCACCTGCTCTGTGTAATGGTTTTGCACAGAGCAGCCCCAATTCTCCTCTTCTGGGGACCCCCACTGGCGCCTCTGGCTCCTCTTGCTTTCAGTGCCCCTATAGTAAGCCGCAAAGTAGAATATAGAGTGCCCCTATAGCAAGGTAAAAAAGTCTTCCTTCAGAATCGCTTTAAATCAGTTCCTTCTCTTGCCCAGGACTTCATGTCCCATTAGGCATTGCTCCCCACACATTTACATATTCTCAGGCACTTCTTGACATTTTTGGCTGGTGTACTGAGCTGTATGTGTTCTGAACTGTGTATACTGACATGTATGAACAGTGTACTGAGCTGTATGTATGCTGTACTGTATTTTCTGAAATATTAGCAAATAATGCATTCTGTATGCAGGCCAACTAATCGATTTTATATAAATAGTTGACAACCATTTTTGTAATCATGTCAATTAATTGTTTCAGCCCTATTGTCATCTTAAGTTCTTGGCATGCTTTGTTTTTCCAGTTGTTATTCAGTCTTCTGGTGGCCTAAGCAAGGATGATATTGAAAATATGGTGAAAAATGCAGAAAGGTATGCAGAGGACGACAGAAGAAGAAAAGTAAGTGCTGAAGTTCAATAATCTTTGCCGTTCATCCACTGACTATTGTAGAACTATTGTAGTAATCCCCCCCCCCCCCCCCCGAAAAGATATAAAAGATTTATAGAAAAGTAGAAAAGTTTAACCACTTCAATACAGGTCGCTTTTACCCCCTTCCTGCCCAGACCAGTTTTCAGTGTGCTCTCACTTTGAATGACAATTGGTCCTACTACACTGTACCCTAACAAAATTTTTATAATTTTTTCCCCAAATTTCCTTTTAGGGCAGCACCTGGAGAGAGTGCAGCTCCACCCACTTTCCCAGAAAGCACTGCAGTCAATTATCTTTAAAAGGCAGACCACTTCCACCATGGCCTCAGATGTAGTTTTTCCTCCGCCATGATGGAAGCGCTGCGAGGAACCGTGGGTCAGTGTTAATTTTGGCAGCAAATTTTGTTTTAGTCTTTGTTTCAGGACTAAAATAGCATTTTAGTTTTAGTCCCATTTTAGTCTTCTGCAATAGTTTTAGTTTTAGTCGTGCTTAGTCGACTAAAACTCCAATTCATTTTAGTCGAGTTTTAGTCGACTAAAAGTCCTTTTAGTCGACTAAAACTCCTTTTAGTTGTCTAAAATCTAATGGGTGTAGTTAAATTGTAATTGTAATGCATCAATTAAGCATTTCTCTACCATTTCCAAACTCATTATTATATAGTAACTGCTGCTGGAGTGAGAAATCAAATATGTTGGTTTTTAATGGTTAGGTTTGAACATGCACTACAGAGACACAGATTTAGTCGTTATATAACGTCTTTATTTAAGTAAAAACTTTTCGTCAAGAATATTGCTGTTTTAATAAAAGGATAAAATACCCCCCCAAAAAAATAGGAACACTTTGCGTGACATTAATGTTGGCTCTGCTGCTTCTTCTCAGCCAAGGGAGTGTGCGGTGTGGTGGGCCCACTCACAATTTTGCCTAAGAAGAACACAGCCATGAATAAATGGTACAAAAACATACTATTCAGGCTCCGAGAACAACTTCTCCTAAGTCCTACTCCTAACCAACTAAGAACAGTTTGGTGATGAACAGAACAACATGTCTTTTCCAGCATGATGGAGCTCCTTACCATAAGGCTAAAGTGATAAGTAGTACTAGTAAGTAAGCGGTACTGGGAACAAAAAACTTTAATTTTGGGTCCATGGCCAGGGAAACTAGACCTTAATCCCTTTTGAGAAGTAACAAGTTGAACTTCTGGTGGTCATGGTCAATCCAACCTCAAGAGGCTGGTGATGAGGGTGAGGGAAATGGAACCCCAAAAAAAACACAAATTCTGACAAGTTGAACTTGATTGACAATGACAACACAACATGCCACCACGATTGTCAGGCCCAGGCCAAATTGCAGCAGAGCAGAGGTTATTAAAAAGAAGGGTCAACTAACTCAAGTCAACACTGCGTGACTGCAGTGCAAATATTGACTATTTGCAATGCATAAAATTAATGTCAATAAAAGCATTTGACACTTATGCAATGCTTTTAACGGATACAATGATCTGACACAAATGTCAGATCATTGTATCCCAGATACATCTGAGACTGACACAAAAGGATCTAAAACACTGAAGCAGCACTAGCAGACATTGTCAAAATTATTTTGGTGTCATTTTGGCCATAGCTGTACATGTACATGCCATGGCCAACCAAGCACAGACAGCAGCACGCTGCCTAGGCACTGTTACTGCCTGGTGCCTGTCTGGCAGTGGCACAGGCACAGAGAGAGCACTCCCGAGTCCGACTCCCGACTAATACTATGCTGTGACAGCATAACAAACAAACCAATACTTGTGGGTAATGCTTATTTCTACAATAAGAATAAGTTTACTGTCAGTTTATTATTTCAACAGTTCTAATTCCCAGATACATTCAAAGAAAAAGTGCACAGTCTACAATAATGCCATTAGTGCGTGGATTTACTGGATTATAACAGTCACCACTTTTTATCAACTCCAGTCCTCTCTCAGCATCCAGTTTCACAATGACAAAATAGAGGTAAATATCACACTAAAAGAAAAGACGGTTGCCCTTTTTGACCGTCCATTACCGTTACTGATCTATTTTTCTTTCATTAGTGTGATATTTACCTATATTGTCAAATTTGTCAATGCTAAGAGAGAGGGTACATTGTCAGTCAACAAGTTGGTTGACTTTTTATTGTTCCAGAATCCACATACTAATGGCATTTGTAGCCTCAGCCTGAGCCTGTGCATTTTTCCTATGAATTTGACTGACAATTAAAACTGTTGATCTCCTGATTCTTCCTATCGCAATAAGCAGAACCCACAAGTATTAGGTATGCTTCTGTAAATAGAAATACTTGAAGAGAATAATAAAACACTCCTATTTGTTTCGATTCATTTTAAGGAAAGCACTTTGTGCCAACATGACCCTTGCTCTATTCCGCCGACCTCTAGAGAGGTCACCTGTAACACTGAATACCCTCTCTGCAAAGGCTTGAGAAGCTGGCATAGCCAGCAGGTCTAATGCAAAAGGTCTTAGCTGGTGATACAAAGTGTCACTCTTTGACAGCCAAAAATCTGTTGCGGTGGTGTACTCCTCACTGATGGCAACTTGGTGCCAAAGCTCTTCCTTATATTTTCTGAACTGCTGCTCTATGCTGTTTGGGGAGATCCTCTGCTTGGGTCTTCTGCGGCATTTAGAAAGAAACCGAAAGACTGGTTGCTTAGATGTGGATGCCGGTGGCGGTGCTTCTTCGACTTCCTGCGATAGTTCTTCTACCACATCATCGTCAGACAATTCCTCAAGGGGTGTGTGTGGCAATGTGGATTTTCTTGCGGCATACTCCTTTGTCTTTTTAAGCAGTTCTTGAATATTCTCATCCGTCACATCAACAAGGGTTTCACAGACGATAGGGTTGAAAAAACAAGCAGCTGCTGCAAGTGGAGAGAACATTTCTTCAGTTGGATCTAAGAATGAAGCAAAACGTTGGACTCCCTTTCATTTTCTGTGCAATTGTGGCAAGGTCTTGGTAGCTAGTGTTCTGTTTAAAGTCCTCACGATGGCTGAGCAGATCAAAGAGGGCAGACACAGCCAGGGACATGGACATGGTGTCACTCTGGAGGGTTTTGGTATGTTCTGCAAAAGGCAGCAGTAGGTCATGCAATGTGAGCTTTTGCCATTCACTAGGGAGCAAGCTGTCCCATCCCATGCTGTTAGCAATTTGGCAGACTGACTCTTTCAGTTTGAGGAGTCTTGCGATCATGTTGAATGTACTTGACCAGCGTGTGAGGCAGTCATTTAAAAGAATAAGGCCACAATGCTCCAATAGCTTATGTGTTGCAACTGAAGACTTGCGGAAGAGGTGCACTATTGATCTTGCTTTATCCAGTATTCTCTTCACACTTGCCTCCTTATGCACCATGTGGACCACAAGTTGCAATGTATGCACCACACATGGTGTCCGGTCCATGTCGATCTGTTGGTACCTATCAAGTAGAACACACACAGCCCAATAAGCATAAAGTATACTATAGAAAATGTTTGTTCCATTCTATTATTTTAACACTTAACATCTTATGGGAATACTTTTACAGTACACAAGACAAATTATAGTGGAAAAATATAAAAGGTGCACTGACTGCACCCCGTAGACTAGAGCAGATAGCGCCGTGCCCCCATATCTATCATCTCATAGCCATTAGATAATTGACTGGTGTCACTGTGTCAACCATGTCATCATGTAAAAGAATAAAAATGACTCGCTCACCGCAGATCATCAATTTCCGTCTCAGCCTCAGAGTCACTTTCTGTCATGCGGGAGTCTTCCTCACTAGAGCTGGGTGGTTCTTCTGCTGCTGCTGTGGTTTGTTTAAATGCCGCCACCATATTGCTCCCGTTGTCTGTTATCACTGTAAGGATCTTCCTCTTTGGTATGTCCCAGTCTTGCAAGCATTTGTCCACACAGTATTTGATGGACTGTGCAGTGTGTGGGTGGGATACTTGTTCAAGGGCCAACAATATGTGTTCAGGTTTATGTTGTTCAACACAAAAGTAGCATGCACTTATGGCAAGGAATGAAGCTGAGAGTCCTTTTTTGGTCCACAAATCAGTGCAAATAGATACTCTCCGAGCAGCAGCCACTCTCTTTTTTTGAATTTTTGTTTATCATCTTCATACTGTTTGTCAATCAGATTGCGTATTTTAGTTTTCTTTGGAACAGTCAGCTTCCTATCTAGTGGCTCCATCATGCTAACAAAGTCCTCATCTTCAATCGTTCTGACTGGTAATCCGGTGCGCCCAATCCATCTTGCTATGGCCTCCTCCCTGGCATGTTGTTCCTTAGAGTCAATTTTATATTTTGGAGCACCTAAAAGAGCAGTGCAAATAGTTTGCTGTGGTTGTGCACTGCCATTGGCTTGACTCAGTCCATCATTTGATGTTTTCAGTATCTGTGGGGTTGAATTAGGGGGGAAAATTAAATGTACTGTATTTATTGGCGTATAACACTCACTTTTTTACCCTGAAAATAGAGGGTAAGCTGTGCCTGCGTGTTATACGCAGAGGGCTGTGGAAAGTTTTTTTCCTGAAACTTCCCTCTTAAAGTTAGGGTGCGTGTTATACGCCTGTGCGTGTTATACACCGATAAATACGGTATTCTCATTTTACGTGCTCTCTCACCCCAGTGACCCTCCCTACCCACACAGTCAGTCAGCTCCAACTAAGTTGCCTCTCTATAATATACTATATGTATAGCAGAGAAATACATGGCGGTCGTTGATATTTTATGTCACGCGGTATTTCAAACGCATTTTTTTTTTTTTTAGGAAAAAAGGCACTTTCATGAATAAAAAAATAAACCGTAAAGCTCAATTGTTTCGTATAATGTGAAAGATCAGATGATGTTACGCGGAGTAAATACCAAACATGACTCGTGTAATAATGGCGAATTGGCGACAAACTACACTATTGTACCTAAACATCTACATCTTTAAAAAAAAAAAAAAAAAAGGTTATAGAGTTAATACAGATTATAGAGAAGTTCTAATGATAGAATTATTGCTCTCGTGATCGCGGCGATACCTCACATGTGTGATTTGAACACTGGTGTTTACAACTTTACATATGCATTATACAGGGGCCACTTACGTTTTCAGCTCGTGGGGGATGCTTTTAAAAAAAAATTATTCTTCTTAATTTTATTTTTTATATTGTCACATGTTGCTGTTCTTACCTTTTTTATGAATTTCAGGATGAGTTGTCTGCAAATGACGCTTCAAATTTGTTGTATTTTTACCAGCGAGTGTCGCTCCACATGGTTTGCAAAGAGTTTTGTTGTCCTTAACATCAAATGTAAAATACAGCCATAGATCTTCTCTTCTCTTTCTACCAGTGATAATCACAGCCGACATTCCTGTATAGTAATAGTTTGGACTTTGGAGTCTTGGATATTGTATGGTGGGGGTGGGTGGGGGGGAGCCTGTATGTGGCAGTGCTCTCTCGACGGTGGTCTCTGAGTAGAGTAGGCCTGTGAAATTAGGAAATAAATGGCATGCAGTCAGTACAGTACACATTCTGCCTGGATGTTGGTCTGACTCTGAGGGGATGGCCTATAATGGACAGTGAGACATATTTTGCAAAAAGGCCTGGAATGGATTACAGTGCCACTCCACTGAGCAGCAGAGGAGGCCTACAGCACTGACTGGATTTTCATCATACACACACAAGTGGTCGTCTAAGGGCAGTAGTTTCAAGAACAGTTTGGTGATGAACAATGCCTTTTCCTGCATAATGGCACACCTTGCCATAAGGCAAAAGTGATAACCAAGTGGCTTGGGGAACAAAATATGTAAATTTTGGGTCCATGGCTTGGAAACTCCCCAGACCTTAATCCCATTGAGAACTTGTGGTCAATCCTCAAGAGGCAGGTGAGTGAACAAAAAATCCCCAAATTCTGACAAACTCCAAGCATTGATTATGCAAGAATGCGCTGCCATCAGTCGGGATGTGGCGCAGAAGTTGATTGACAATGACAACATGCCAGGGCGAATTGCAGAGGTCTTGAAAAAGAAGGGTCATCTTAACACTACAAATATTGACTCTTTGCATAAACTTAATGTCATTGTCATCAATAAAAGCTTTTGACACTTATGAAATGCTTGTATTTATACTTCAGCATACCAGAGTAACATCTGCCACAAAGATCTAAAAACACTGAAGCAGCACACTTTGTGAAAATTAATATTGATGTCATTCTCAAAACTTTTGGCCACAGCTGTACATGTACAAGCACGGCACACTGCACAGGCACTGTCAAGCATAATAAACCAATACTTGTGGGTAATGCTTATTTCTACAATAAGGATCAGTTTACTGTCAGTTTATTATTTCAACAGTTCAAATTCTCCGATACATTCAAAGAAAAAGTGCACAGTCTACAATAATGGCATTAGTGTGTGGATTATAACAGTCACCACTTTTTATCAACTCCTCTCAGCATTCGCGATGACAATAGAGGTAAATATCACACTAAAAAGACTACTGGGGCCGGACCCTGACCTAAAGGCTGCCCTTTTTTGACCATTACTGATCTATTTTTCGGTTTCATTAGTGTGATACTTACCGCTATTGTCGAATTTGTCAATGCTAAGAGTTGATAAAAAGTGATGGTGGTGGTGGTTCCACATACTAATAGCATTTGTAGCCTGTGCATTTTTCCTATAGATTCCTATATGATGGGCGAAGCCTGGACCTCGTATAGGGACCAGTGACATGAACAAGGCAGGAAAGATGCACCCTGTTTGTTGAGTCGTTACTAAAGCCTTCCAATCCTTAATAGTATTGTTTATACATTATGACTATTCGTAAACCAAGATTGTGTTTGAAATGCGTTTACTAAATGGTGTAAATGTTTTAAACTTGGTGCTAAAATGGAACCACTCAGAGCTCTCTAATGTGAATAACTAGGTTTGATATCAAACCACAGGTGGCACACTTTACCTCCACATCTGCTTAGAGCCCCTAGAACCCTTTTCAGGTACTTGGGCACTTCCTCCATTTGCTACAGGATGGTCTGCTCTAGCCTTCCAGAATGCACTTACCCCATTTCTGCACTTTACTCCATGAGTACCCCTAAGGAGTACTAACCCATAGCAGTGGCGGAAACTAAGTGAAAGGGAGCCACAGCAAAAGCTCAGGCAAACATTTACTCTGCTGGGGGCAAGCTCGACACAACATCCTAGAGTGACTCCTTCGCTAGCTCCATTGTCTCTACCAGAGTCTGATCCCGATATTCCTGCTCTAGAAGACATAGAAAGGATGGAGGATGACCCAGGGATGGTTCTAGAGGAAGCTGTGGAAGATTTCTCACCCCCAGTCTCTTGTGCACCTGATGTTAAAGCTTCAAGCAGTATGCGAGTGTTGACACCTTGGCATTGTCTTACTTGAACCTCCTCTGTCTCACCGTGCCATTTTGTGGTACAAAGACCTGCTAAGTCAGAGAAGATGCATCATCTTGTAACCGCCCATAAGCAACCACCTGACACCAGTGATGCCCGGCTGACGATTTCCTCCTGCGCCCTCCACATCAAGCCTGGGACACAGGAAGCCACCTGCGTCACCAAACTTGATACAACTGCACTGTACCAAAGCCACCCTGGGCTCCTGTGATAACTTCAGTTACTTCCAACGATGTGCCCACAAACCACTGCTGTCTAGTGAGTGCAACTATTTGTGATTTAAAATTAGCTTTTCCAACTACTACACTCAGATTGGCTCTGCTCTTTTGTTTGTCGCCATTTTCTGATGCCTGTTCTAGAACAACTTGTGACACAAATCTCCAAAATGGCTGTGAATTCCATTTGCATGTGCAGAATCCTGTAGCTAAAAACCTGGTCAGCTGAAACTGCCTGCAAAAGACGCCTTATGCAAAGCACCTTTTGAAGGAGGATATCTGTTTGAGGCACTTGACAAATTTAAAAAGTCACAAGAGGGATATTTCTTTTTCCACAGAGAAGCTCCAACACCTCCCTTTTCATGACCTTCTACCACCTCAAAACAGAGCACCTCAACACTACCCAAGCTTCCACTTCCTAGCCCAAGTTCGGCCCATTTTTTCAGTTCTAGACTTGGTTCACAAAGCCAACCGGGTCTTTCCCTAACCCCTCCCTAATGGGATATAAGTATTCCACCTCAATGAAGACAATCTTCTTCCTTGTGCCCTACTCCAGAGCACCCATAGGAAAATGCTTTTCACTGCCTCAACATGATCAGGGTCAACAGAATTTGTCTCCCTGATTTTGAAGGCATCGATTTGTGGTACTCCACATTTTTTTCCTACTTTCAGGAACTCAACAGGGGCATTTTGCTTGAAAATTGCCAATCAAGACAACTCGTCCCCTGAGCTTACACTGTAAAGCATCAGTGCTCAACCTGTGGGCCTCCAGCTGTTACAAAACTACAAGTCTCATGGGGCATTGCAAGGCTGACAGTTACAAGCATGACTCCCAAAGGCAGAGGCATGATGGGACTTGTAGTTCCGCAAAAGCTGGAGGGCCACATGCTTGGCACCCTTTCTGTATAGGGAAGTACGTCTCCTGAAATTCCTACATGCTCACTCTACCAGATCCATAAAAGTTTCCTGGGCATTTAGATATCAAGCCTCTATCACCCAGCTTTGCAAAGGCCACGGTACCAGCCCTTTTAAAGCTCTACCAGGTGGATGTCCAATATTCTGTGGATGAAGCTTGCAGTGGCAGGCTTAATGTTGGGCCTGTTGGCACAGTACTGTTTGTCTAGTTTGTTGCTTACCCTTCTCATTTATTGCTTGGTGACATCCCATGGTCTATGAATTTTTAGCCTGTGTCCTGTGCTGTACAATCGAGATATGTAATTTACAGGGAAGTCAAAATTTGTTTTATCTTAGAGTATAGGACACAGGCCACCCTCCCTTCTAATCCTATGTTACTCTGCATTACTTGCTACAAAACAGAGGACTCGTGTAGAGTGGTAGGATGGTAGGGGGGACCAGGAGACATGTCCTCTTAAAGCTTGCCAGTGTCCAATCACCTGATGGTACCAGCCTATAACCCAGGCACTCTGAATATTCAGCCTGTTGTATTGTACTCCAAGATATAGAATTTGCAGGGAAGTCCAAATTCCTTTTTTTTTTTTTTTTTTTTACTCTTTCTAATGTGCTTCCTCGTTTTACTGCCCTCCCCCGGCAGTGCAGCTTAACTCCAGGTGCAGCGGGTATAGAAAATAACCCCCTTTAAAATGATATTTCTTTTTCGTACATCACGGGACACAGAGCAATAACTAAATGGGTTATACTCCACCTTCAGGTGAATGGACACTGGCAGACCCAAGACAGGAAGTTCCCCTCTATATAACCCCTCCCATACAGGGAGTGCCTCAGGTTTTTTCGCCAGTGTCTAAGGTGTTGTTCACGGTTAAAGATGTGCTAAGAAAAAGCTTGGCTGAGGGATCCCTGCGGGATCAAGGAGCCATGTAACCGGATCCATCCAAAGTGCCATAAAAGGCCAAAATGGATGGTACCCGGGCCTTGTGGAAGAACAAGGTTTTGCCTGTAACATCTCTTTGAGGACTGGACCCTGGGATCCAGTACTTTTGTCACATACCTAAATGCCCAAAGGTTTTTCTGGCAGGGTGCCATACAGGTCCAGGTCAGAGGCCCCCTTTAATGGGAACCCAAGTCCCTGAAGGTCTGGCATGACACGGCCCGCCGTGATGGGTGAAGATTGGGTCTGTCTGGTCTTCAGCAGTATCCTGTGGCGGGATAAGGTAAGTAAAGATGATGAGAAGAAACATCTTATGGTGCTCTTAAGGATTCTCTTCTTTGAGTAGATGCATGTCTTGCCTGGCTTCCGCCACTTAGAGGGTGCCAAAGAACATACCTAGTGTTTCGTACCATGCTTTTCATGAACATGCTCAGTGTCAGCAGGTCTGTGGATCAGCTCGCTTCTCCGCTTCAGGCTCTGCCGCAGGTTAGGATGGGGGGATCCTTTGCCGCCTGCAGGTCCACGGCAGTCCCCCGGGTTCAGTCCTTCTTCCTCGCTTGCCCAGCCGTCTATCGTGCGCGCAGGGGGAAACTTCCTTATATCGGCAGATAGGCGGGGAAGGAGGGGCGTGGTTGCCGCCCGACAGACACGTGGATACCAGCGTGCATGTCGGCACACAGCGCAGGCGCAAGGCTAGATGTTAAAAAGCCTCAGACGCTAGTGGCTCTGGTAACAGAGGGACACAGCAGCATATTGGGGGCATGCAAGCTTTATGTGTTGGATACAGGCATACCTTGTAAGACATCTACTCAGCATCAGGCTGTGCATTGGATTTGCAATTGCAGTGGATGTAATTGTATTTTGTACCTTTTTGCTTTTGTGCTTAGGACTACGCCTTCACAAAAAGGGGGTTCAGGGGCAGGAAAGAGGGATGCAAAGACGTCGCCATCAGGTTCTCAGGATCTGGGTCATGCCTCCACAATACCGTCCTCCCCTGAAAGACCTTGGGTCGGCGGGGATGGATGAGCCATTAGCCCTGTCAGGCATCGCAGCCTCTCCAACATCGCAGCCCCTGCATACCTCACTGAGGACGTTTTTGCATCAGCATTAGTGGGTTTAGAAGAGAGGTTAGCTGCTTTTAATTGCAGCATCTTCACAGAGCGGTAGAAAGTGGGGTAGGTCCCCCTCCCCCGCTCAGGACCCTCAATTCGAGGATCAGCATTCTGATGAAGAATCACCATCGGGGAACCATCGGGGACATGGAACAGGAGTAATCTGATGAATCGGAGTCAGAAGATCTTTTGTCAGCCTCAGACTGAAGTTGCAGGTGCAATCTTTTAGAGAGGCAATTCGCACCACATATAAGTTGCCCTCAGCCGAGATGGTTGAATCTCCTACATCCTCTTTGTTGTCTTTAAGGTCCCCACAAACTTTATATACTTTCCCAGTCCACCCATTGCTGGAAAAACCTATTTATGCTGATTGGGAGCACCCAGATAAGCTTTTTTCTCCTCCGAAGTTTTCATTGCTTTATCCCATAGAGAAGACATTCACCAAGAGATGGAGTGTACCAGCTGCTATCTCGTGTGAATAAGAGTCTAACCTGTCCGGTAGACCATGTTCAGGTGTTTAGAGATCCAGCAGAGATAAAGCTGGAATCCTTACTTAAAACTTATTTTGCTATGGCTGGCGCTGTAGCTCAGCCTGCGGTAGCAACGATTGGCATGTGTCAGTCCCTAAAGGATCAAATGAAGCAGGTCAAAGTTGTTCCTGCTCAACAGGCCAAAGTTTTAGCAGGCCTACCCAAGGCCTTATGTTTTGCGGTGGATGCTATTAAAGGTTCTATTCAGCAAGCATCTCGCCTTGCTCTCCTACTAGTTCATATGCGCAGGATTTTGTGGCTGAAGCATTGGTCAGCTGAAGCACCATGCAAGAAGATTCTGCATGAGAAGGAAAACCAATTTGGAGATGATTTCGACAAATACTTCCAAAAAATTTCAAGTGTTAAAAGAACAAACGTCCTTTTAAGCATTCTCTTCCCCCAGTCCCGGGGGCAACAGCCTCCAGGCAGTGGCGGCGGCCTCCTCAGCCAGGCTCAAGAGATTAAATCCCAAAGCCAAGGTCAGGGACACAAGAAACCCTAGGACAGAATTCTGCAAAACAGAGCCCCAAGGCCTCCTCGATCGAGTGTGGGGAAGGCTTCTGCAATCTCAAGGGCTTTGCAGGAAGAGATTCAGGACAGATGGGTTATCTCCACAGTATCTCTGGGTTACAAGCTGGAATTTCGGGAACTTCAACCATCTCGTTTTCTAAGATCGAGCGTTCCCAAGGACCCGGTAAAAAGAAGGCCCTTATTTCTAGCATTAGACCACTTTTTATCCCAAGGGGCAATTATGGAGATTCCCTCAGACGAGCAGGGCGCAGGGTTTTATTCAAACCTCTTTACGGTTCCAAAACCAAACAGATGTCAGATCCATTCTAGATCTAAATCAATTTCTGAACATCCGCTCCTTTCGCATGGAGTCAATACGCTCAGTGGTTTCTGCCCTACAAGGGGGAGAACTTCTAGCTTCAATAGACATCAAAGATGTGTACCTGCATGTGCCTATATTTCCCGCTCACCAAAGGTTCCTGCGCTTTGCAGTAGAACAGTGCCACTTTCAATTTGTGGCTCTACCCTTCAGTCTAGCCACCGCATCCCGGGTATTTACAAAAGTTCTGGCCCGCTCCTGGCAAGGCTAAGGGCCCAGGGCATAGCAGTAACGGCATATCTGGATGACTTGCTGCTGGTAGATCAGTCAGTGGCACGTTTGAACCAGAGTGTGCTCAGCACAGTCAAATAATATGGGCTGGTTTCTCAACTTGGAGAAATCATCCTTACAGCCAGTGAAAAAACTGGAGTACCTGGGTTTGGTCAAAGACACAGCCCAAAAAAGAGTATTTCTCCACCAGTCAAAAGTCAATTCTATAAGGAAAAATCCTTCTGTTCGCCTTTGCATGAGGTTATTAGGGAAGATAAATGGCCTCATTCGAGGCTGTTCAATCACCAAGGGGGCACCAGAAGTCTTGACGTTCAGAGGGAAGTGAACCATATTCTGGTTTGGGCAGAGAGGCATGTACCCTGCCTATCAGCAGTCTTCATTCCAGGAGTGGAGAATTGGCAGGCAAAGCCGCCAGCAGCTATTCCCAGGGGAATGGTCCCTCCATCCAGACATCTTTTAGGACATATGCCAAAAGTGGGGTGCCCCAGACGTAAATCTATTGGCCTCCAGATTCAATAAGAAGTTAGACAGCTTTGTGTCAAGGACAAGGGACCCACTCGCATGCGGGAAGGATGCGTTGGTAATCCCTTGGGATCAGTTTTCACTGATCTATGCGTTCCCTCCAGTTCAGCTTCTACCGTGACTTCTTCGCAGGATCAAGGAGGAGGGAAAGCTAGTGGTCCTAATAGCCCCACCATGGCCCAGAAGACCCTGGTATACAGAGATCATGAGAATGGCAGTAGGGGACCCATGGGTCCTCCCGCTGTGTCCAGACCTGCTCTCGCAGGGTCCAGTATTATATCCTTCCTTACAAAGTCTAAATTTGACGGCTTGGTTGTTGAAACCTACGTCTTAGAGTCGAGGGCTCTCAGGTTCAGTCCTCTCCACTCTGAATAACGCTAGGAAGCCGGCCTCCAGGCTCATTTATTACAAAATCTGGAAAGCATATGCTTCCTGGTGTGAATCCAAGGGTTGGCACCCTCAGAAATATGTCATTGGTAGAATCCTTTCTTTTCTACAGTTGGGGGTGGAAATGAAGCTGGCCTTGAGTACCATCAAGGGGCAGGTTTCGGCCTTATGTGTTTTTCCAAAGACCGCTTGCCTCATATTCCCTGATCTGGGCCTTTATTCAAGGGGTGATGCGCTTGAATCCACCAGTTAAATCCCCCTTGTGCCCGTGGGATTTGAATTTAGTCTTGGCTGTATTACAAAGACAGCCTTTTGAATCAATACGTCACATTCCCTTGATCCTTTTGACAAGGAAATTGGTTTTTCTGGTTGCTATATCCTCCCGCTAGAAGGGTATCAGAATTAGCAGCTCTTTCTTGTAAAGAGCCATATTTAATAAGCCACAGAGACAGTAGTGTTGCGTCCTCACCCAACCTTTCTGCCTAAAGTTGTCAGGGTTCCATCTGAACCAGGATGTTGCCCTGCCTTCTTTTTTTCCATTACCGCGTTCTGCGGAAGAAAAATTATTGCACTCCCTTGGTGAAGTGAAAGCAATCAAGGTCTATCTGAAAGCAACGGCTCTGATACAGAAAAATGATGTTTTGTTTGTACTGCAAGAAAGGGCCAGGCGGCATCAAAATCTACTAAGTGGATTCGACAAATTATTGTTCAGGCTTATGGTTTAAAGAGGAAGGTTCCTCCTTTTCATGTGAGAGCGCACTCTACTAGAGCAGCAAGTGCTTAATGGGCGGTGCATCACCAGGCCTCCATGGCTCAGATCTGCAAGGCCGCAACTTGGTCCTCGGTCCATACATTCGCTAGATTCTATCAGGTGGATGAGAGAGGGCATGAGGATATGCCGCCTTTGGGCGCAGTGTGCTGCAGGCAGCAGTATAGGTCCTCGCGTCTGGTGGCGGTCTGTCTTGATTTGTGTCTCCCTCCCCTCAACTTGGCATTTCTCTATGACATCCCATTTAGTTATTATTGCTCTGTGTCCCGTGATGTACGAAAAAGAAAATAGGATTTTTAGAACAGCTTACCTGTAAAATTATTTTCTTGGAGTACAGAACGGGACAAAGAGGTCCCTCCCCTCTTGTTGGGATATTTATTGCTTTGCTACAAAAACTGAGGTACTCCCCTGTATGGGAGGGGTTATTTAGAGGGGATCTTCTTGTCTTGGGTGTGCCAGTGTCCAATCACCTGAAGGTGGAATATAACCCATTTTGTAATTTAATGGCTCTATGTCCCGTGATGTACTCCAAGAAAAGGATTTTACAGGTAAGCTGTTATAAAGATCCTAATTTTGTTGCTTTGCAGCCTGAAATTATAGTAAAAGTCCCTGATGGTAATCCCTGGTATCTGGATTAAACTTTATTCAAAACCAGATAGCAGAAAAGGAAGAAATATTGCAACACAGAGAAGATTCTTTAAAGGTGATGAAAAGGATTGACCATCAGATGATAGTACAGAAGCGATCTGGAGACTATATTTCTGGAATTTGCCCCAGAGGGGATTGAGTATTTGGTCTTCTGTTGGTTCAGAGACCCATTCTTTGAGGTGAGCGGCCTGTATATATGGTGATGGGAACACTATTAGGATTCACTATCGATGTCATCCACAAACACTTTGAATCACCTTTGAGGAATCTTCTCTGTGTTGCAATATTGCTTCCTTTTCTGCTATCTGGTTTTGAATCAAGTTTATGAACCATCTGCACGTTGCAATACATCAATCAGCCATGAATCTCCGGCTAACAACTGAATGACCTGGGTAGAAGTGATCCACTGGTTGTTGGGACAGTAGGTGCTGGCTACCTTACAATCACCTTACCTGGAACAGTGACATTTAGCAGTGGTAGTAGTACAACTTTTATTACATTCATTAAATAGGAAGCAGCTAGACCACAAGACAATTAACAAATGTGTTTTTTTTTTTTTTTTTTTTTTTGACCACTTGACATCCGGAAGGTTTTCCTTCATAACCAGGGCATTGTTTGCTATTCAACACTGTGCTACTTTAACTGGCAGATACCCAAATTAAATTAATATGATTTTTTTTTTTTTTTATACACATAGCGCTGTCTTTTGGTGGTATTTAATGGGGTTGTATACCCTCGTTTTTTCACCTTATTGCATCCTATGCATTAAGGTGAAAAAACATCTGACAGTTACCGCCCCCCCCCCCCCCCGTTTTACTTACCTGAGCCCTGGAAAGTCTTGCGTCAAACGCACTGGATCTTTGCCCTGGGTTCTTGGCTTTTCATTGGATAGATTGATAGTGCAGCCATTGGCTCCCGCTGCTGTCAATCAAATCCAATGATGCGTTCGCTGGGGGGCGGGGCCGAGTTCTGCACTCTGCGGCTATGGATGCCAAATGCAGGACTCGGGAGCGTGCCCGCAAGGTAACCCCCTTGGGACAGCGCTTCCCATAGAGGGTTATCTGAAGCGGGGAGGAGCCGAGAGCCGCCGGGGGACCCCAGAAAATGGCGTTCGGGGCCACATTGTGCAAAACGAGCTTCACTGTGGAGGCAAGTATGACATATTTGTTTTTTGTTTTTTTAAATGTAACATATAGTATCACTTTAATCACCACTGGGTTTTATTTTTTTGATAAACAAAAAAATACTGAATATTGCAAACAAATCTACTTAATAAATTTAGGCCAAAATGTAGTCTTCTATACAGTATGTCTTGGGTAAAAATTACCCAAATCGGTGTATATTATATCGGGGTATAAATGTTTGCAATGCCCATCTCATTTGTTGAGGCCCTAAAATTCCAGAACAGTACAAATGCCCAAAAATGACCCCTTTTATGGAAAGATGACAGTCTAAGGTATTTAGGAGAAAAAAGTGCTGAATCTGCGCTTAGGTAAGCCAAAAATAGGTTGCAGCCCCCCTGAAAACTCCCTAGGGAGGATAAGGATATGGTGTATATAGGAGGGGTGGTGGCACTATCTCCCACTAAGTCCCCAACAAGTCTAAGTAATAGTGTATGTCAGCTATCCAGCACACATATAGTTAATGAAACTTCCAGCTGTGTAGCATATAGTTCAAAAAATTATTTAAATCCAATAAGTATAACATAAGACAAGAGGTTCTTCAGAGTAGTTCCAAGTGACAGCTGACAAATGGTGACTTAAGTGAACCCCTTTTTATGACCCCGCTTACCAGATCTTAGAACCCCTACAGGGGTATCAGGCACATCAGGTATACTTCCGGTGTCTCCACATGGGGGCCGCCTCAGATGACGACTAGTGACGAAACGCGTAAGGTGGAGCCACGCTATTGCGCCGGAAGGTCCTGAAAGCTGGGGTTGGATCGCAAGGTGAAGCGCACGCCGCCTACCCATGCTCGAATGCATAGACTGTCTAGCTGCTAAGTTTTAAACCTGCTGTAGCGGGTGCATAGCACTGCTGTTTTTTTTATTTTTTGCTGTTTTAATTTTTTAATAAAATTTACCGCCTTTACGGATTACGCTATGGGAGCTTTTTTTGTCTTTGCCCATGTGAGGAACGTCTATCTGCCTTTGCCATTAGACCTGTTTGCTGACTACCTGCATGAGTGACGGCTTCAGCTTGAATACAAGGACCCCCTGTGTGGAGACGCCAGAAGTATACCTGATGTGCCTGATACCCCTGTAGGGGTTCTAGGATCTGGTAAGCGGGGTCATAAGAGGGGTTCACTGAAGTCACCATTTGTCAGCTGAGAGCACCTTTGTCATTTAGCACTACGCTGAAGAACCTCTTGTCTTATGTTATACTTATTGGATTTAAATCATATTTTGAACTTTATGCTACACAGCTGGAAGTTTCATTAACTATGTGTGCTGGATCACTGTTGCGGTTTAAAAATATATATTTAAGATTTAATATCTCAGATATGATATGGGTTAATTAAGAGTTCTTTTAACCAGAAGTGAAAGCTTCAATATAATAAGCATTTATTAGGCCTCTTTCACACTGAGGCGCTTGAAAAACTGCCAGTAAAACACTGAGCACTTTTGAAGCGCTTTTCAGGCGCTTTTGAAGCGCTTTCAATTCATTTCAATGGAGAGGGGCGTTTTTTCAGCGCACTGCCCCAGTGTGAAAGCATTCATTGATTTTAATGGAAATTCGTTTTCGTAAGCTTTTCAGGCGCTTTTTTTTTTGCGTGAAAGCGCCTAAAAAGCACCTCAGTGTGAAAGTGGTCTTAGAGAATTATTAATCCATCTAATACACCGCAAGCCTTTACAGTCTTAAGCAAGGGAGTAAATATTAGTTTCAAATACAAAGTATGTACATCACAATACAACTATCACACATAAAAACATATGCCAACACAAGTATACTGTAAATGCTGGGAGATGGTCTGATAATTGCCTATAATAATGACTCCTGGGCCTAGGTCATCTCATCTCTGATTGTGGTTCTCCTTTTATGGGCCCCTCTCCCATTGACTAAAACAGGGCCATTATGATTGGTTATTGTTGGCTCTCTCCTCCCTCCTTAAATTTAGTGATTATTAGATTTGAAGATAAATTAATTAAACCGAAGGTCGTTAACTTGCCTTGAATGGGGCACTTAGCTATACATGGAACTAGCTGTGGCAAATTACTCCTTAAATGGATATAGGTTCATTAACATGGGAGAATACAAACACCTTTATCTAGCTAATGAAGGCGGTGTCGCATAGACTACAGGCTCAGAGGTGATCGCTTCCTGGCTTTTTTGAATACTAAGTTAGGTATACAGACAGAACGTCTCCTCAGCACCTCGTCACCCAGCATTCACGCATATCAAAAGGTACCTGGTAATTAGATTTTCCCAGGCCCAGTATGTCAGCCAAGTTACATCTATGTGCAGATATTCCCAGTTGCTAATGGAGATTACTCATAACTCCTCATAAGGCAACAATCGCTGACATACACTATTACTCTTGTCTTATGTTTTATTTATTGGATTTAAACTACATTCTGAACTTTATGCCACACAGCTGCAAGTTTCATTAATTATATGGGTGCTGGATCGCTGACATATACTATTACTGCACTGGACACTTTACATTTTATATAATTCTAATTGAAGTAATCTTTTTTGATGCACTTTAATGTTGATTGACTTTATTCACCTTATTTGATGCACATCAGTTGGATCTAAGTGTATATTTGTATGTGCATTTGGGATTATCGTATGTGTACGATTATCGTATTATCGTGTGTTGCGATTTATACACTCAGACTTTATTGGTACACCTGTTCGCATTTATCAGCCTCATTAGCAGCCAATACTACACTATTAACTTATGAGGAGCCATTTTTCTTTGATGCCTGTTTAGACCAGGGGTCTTCAAACTACGGCCCTCCAGGTGTCCCATCATGCCTAGTCATGTCTGTGAATGTCAGAGTTTTGCAATGCCTCATGGGATTTGTAGTTCCGCAACAGCTGGAGGGCGGTAGTTTGAGGATCCCTGGTTTAGACACTTTATTCACTTAGACTTGTTGGGCACTTAGTGGGAGGTAGCGCCACTACCCCTCCTTTATACATCATAGTCTAAGGTATATAGTAAGGGTCATGGTAAATTTTTTAAAGTTACATTTCTTTATCGTACACCACGGGACACAGAGCTAGTCATTACATAATGGGTTAAGGGTCACCAGCGGTGATTGGACACTGGCACAACCAATGGAAGACAGTTCCCCTCCATATAACCCCTCCCATCAGGGAAGTACCTCAGTTTTTTCGCCAGTGTCGAAAGGTGTTGGACGCGTTAGGAGGTGCTAAAGGAAAGCTCTACCAAAGAGACCCTCTGGGGGTAAAAGAGCTATGCTTTCGGATCCATCCAAGACGCCTACAAGTTAAGCCAAAACTGGATGGGATCCGGGACTCATCCATGAGGCGTCGCCTGTAATGTCTCTCTTCGGAGGACTGGGCTCTAAGATCCAGCACTTTCGCTATTTCGCTATAAAGTCCTGGTAAGAGTCTTGTACAAGGCCCAGGGGAGAGGTATCCTTTAAATAGGAACCCATATCCCTGAAGGTTGGCACACATAGCCCACCGTGAAGGGTGAAGTTTGGTATCTGTCTGAAAACTTTCAGCAGAAAAACCTGCGGCGTGGATAAGGTGAGATTAGAAGGTCCATAACTAGGTTGGGACCTTTTTTCAAGAAGTGGATGTCTTCTTTTTTTTTCCACCACTGGGGGGAGTAGAGCTGAATATACTCACCTCACTCTGTTCAGTGTCGGCTTCGGCGAAGTACACTGCTCGTCACCTCCGCTGCTGAGCTTGCTTGGGCACCCCGCTCCTCCTTTCGGTGGCCGACCAGACACCTGCAGATGCAGGTAAGTGGGAACAGGGGCTGATGAGAGTCCTCTCTCACTATGGCCACCACCATAGCGCTAAAGGCCGCGCGCGCGGGAGCGCGCTTTATCGGAGGGGGGGCCGAAGGCGTGCGCGGGCACGTGGCGCGCGCAGGCACCGAAACAGCGCCAAATTTAAAAGACTGTCAGTGTGAGAAGCACTGCAGCAGCAAGCAAGCTCGTTAGTTCTCTTGTTCCTGGCAGAGAAACACAGCAGCTATACAGGGACGTAAGACTCCATGTGGTTGGACTGGGTACTTCCTAGAAGACATCCATGTTATGCATAGTTATGTGTTAAAAGTTGCATACTTAATGTAATTGCTAAACTAAACACGGTAGTATATGCATTTAGGTACCTTGTATTTTGTCTAAACAGTAAGCCTTCCAGAGGAAGTAATGCGGACAAAAAGAGATAAAAAAGCACCGCTGCCTGAGACAGGAGGCTCTAGCTGTGCTGACTCGGTACCTTCCTCTCCTGTGTTGCCAAATGCACCTGTACAGGATGAGCCATTACCTCTGTCAGGTATGGCGGCTTCCCCAGTGAAGCCTGGGCCTGCATATGTCACTGAGGACACTTTATCAGCTGCCCTAAATAATCTGGAGGAGAAAATTGCTACCTTAATCGCTAAATCCTCTAAAAAGGACAATAAGCGAAGCAGATCTCCTCCAGTATTGGACCTCCCTTCAGAAGTACCTGAGGAGGAGGAGGATGAGGAGGAGGCTACATCAGCAGAGGATGAGGAGTCAGACGGATCAGGGATATCGGATGAGCCTTTTTCGGTATCCCAGATTTTAAAGTCACAGGTACAATGCTATGCAGGAGCCGTGCGATCTGCATTTAAGTTACCCTCTTTGGAGGTAACAGAATCACCTGTCTCCTCCCTAGGATCATTAAGATCCCTGCAAGGTGCATGCTCCTTCCCGGTTCATCCGTTACTAGAGGATCTAATGTACGCAGACTGGCAACATCCAGATAAGCGTTTTTTTACCTCCAAAAAAGTTTAACATTCTTTATCCTATGGAGGAAATTTTTTTGAAGAAATGGAGCCTGCCTGCGGTAGATGCGGCTATTTCTTGTGTAAATAAAAACCTGACATGTCCAGTGGATAATGTACAAGTGTTTAAAGATCCTTCTGAGAAGAAGTTGGAATCCCTACTGAAATCCTCCTTCCTTTTGGCCGGCTCAATTATCCAACCTGCAGTAGCAGCAGTCGGTATGTGTCAGGTCATCAGCCAACAGGTAAAGCAGGGGCTGAAGGAGCTGCCTTCAGAGCAGGCTAAAAATTGGGAGAATTTGCCTAAAGCCTTATGCTTCACAGTGGATGCCATGAGAGATTCTATCATACAGGCATCACGCCTTACACTCCAGCTGGTACAGATGTGCAGAGTACTTTGGCTTAAGCATTGGTCAGCGGAAGCCCCATGCAAAAAGTTGTTGGCAAGTTTCCCGTTCCATGGCGAACGCCTTTTTGGGGAAGATTTAGAAAGATATATCCAAAAGATATCAAGTGGTAAAACGACACTTTTACCTGAGAGAGAGAGAGAGAGAGAAAAACGAGACCTTGTTTTAAACGCTCTCTCTCCCCAGCTCCCGGGAAATCAGACTCCAGCCAGTGGCGACGGCCTTTTCAGCCGCCCACAAAAGCCAAAGAACAGGCTCAGAACAAGAAGCCGTGGGGTTCAAGAGCTAATAAGCAAGCCCCCAAAACCTCTCATTGAAGGGGCGCCCCCGCTCGGCCAAGTGGGGGGAAGGCTTTGTCAGTTCTCAAGTGACTTGGCGGACAGAAACCCAGGACAAATGGGTGGTATCCACAATATCCTCAGGGTACAAACTGGAATTTCGAGAGATCCCATCTTCTCAATTCCGAAGTTCAAGACTCTCCAAGGATCCACAAAAAAGAGGATCCTTCTTCAAAGGTTTGAATCACTTAATAGCTCAAGGTGTGGTTACAGAGGTACCCCAAAAGGAGCGAGGTTCAGGTTTTTACTCAAACCTCTTTGTGATTCCAAAACCGAACGGAGACGTCAGACCCATCCTGGATCTAAAATCTCTAAACCGGTTTCTGAACGTTCGCCATTTTCGAATGGAAACGATTCGATCTAGGTCGCTACTTTAAAAGGCGGAGAATTCATGGCGTCCATAGATATCAAAGACGCATATCTACACATACCAATCCTCCCCGCTCACCAAAGATTCCTAAGGTTTGCGGTAGAAGATCGCCACTTTCAATTTGTGGCCCTGCCATTTGGTGTAGCCACCGCGCCCAGAGTATTCACAAAGGTGCTAGCTCCTCTGTTAGCAAACCTGAGAACATGGGGCATTGCGGTAACAGCCTATCTAGACGATCTACTATTAATAGATCAGTCAAAGGAGGGATTGGATCACGCTGTAGACACTACAGTAGGATACCTGGAGCATTTAGGATGGATTATAAACTTACAAAAATCCTCTCTCCAGGCCCAAAGAAGGATAGTGTACCTGGGCATGATCATAGATACAGCCCAAAACAGGGTATACCTGCCAGAGCCAAAGATACAGTCTCTGAAAGACCTGATCCACAAGGTCAAAGCAAACAAAAGGCCGTCTATTCGCCTTTGCATGAGACTATTGGGAAAGATGGTAGCCTCCTTCGAGGCGGTCCCTTACGCCCAGTTTCATTCGAGACTACTTCAAGGCAATATTTTAGCCTCCTGGAACAGGAAGAGCCAAGCTCTGGATATACCCATGCGCCTGTCCTCACAAGTACGCCACAGCTTCAATTGGTGGCTAGAAGCCAAGAATTTACGGAAGGGAAAGTGCTTCCTCCCAGCAGCCTGGAAGGTGGTGTCTACGGATGCCAGCCTATCGGGCTGGGGTGCAGTATTCGAGGAGGCTTCTACCCAGGGAACCTGGGCCAAGACTCAGGGGATCCTGCCCATCAACGTGCTAGAGACCCGGGCAGTATATCTAGCCCTCAAAACCTGGACATACAGGTTACAGGGCCACCCAGTTCGGGTTCAATCCGACAATGCTACTGCAGTAGCTTACATCAATCACCAAGGAGGCACCCGCAGTCGGGCAGCCCAAAGAGAGGTGAACCGGATCTTGGCATGGGCAGAAGAGCATGTACCTTGCATCTCTGCAATCTTCATTCCAGGGATAGAAAACTGGCAAGCAGACTACCTGAGTCGTCAGCAGCTGCTACCAGGAGAGTGGTCTCTTCACCCCGAGATCTTTCAGGCCATATGTCTGAGATGGGGAAACCCAGATGTAGACCTGCTAGCTTCCAGGTTCAACAAGAAATTGGACAACTTTGTGTCCAGAACAAGAGATCCTCTAGCCTACGGGACAGATGCTCTAATAACTCCATGGAATCAGTTCTCACTGATCTATGCATTCCTTCCTTACAAAGGCTAAATTTGACGGCCTGGCTGCTGAGACCCACATTTTGAAAAAGAGAGGGGTCTCTGGTCCGGCTCTTTCTACGCTCATTAATGCTAGAAAGCCAGCCTCCAGACTCATCTATCATAGAGTCTGGAAAGCATACGTTTCCTGGTGTGAATCCAGAAATTGGAATCCTCTGAAATATGAAATAAGCAGGATTCTTGCTTTTTGCCAGCTAGGAGTGGATATGAAATTAGCCCTTAGCACCATCAAGGGTCAAATATCGGCTCTATCAGTCTTCTTTCAGAGACCATTGGCATCTCACTCCCTAGTTCGGACATTCATTCAGGGGGTACTGAGGATAAATACTCCAGTTAGGTCTCCCTTGTGTCCATGGGATTTGAATTTGGTATTGTCGGTGTTGCAAAAGCAACCTTTTGAACCTATTCGCCATATTCCTTTAATTATATTGAGTAGGAAGTTGGCCTTTCTGATTGCTATAGCTTCTGCTAGGAGAGTATCAGAGCTAGCAGCTCTTTCTTGTAAAGAGCCTTATTTAATTTGTCACAAGGACAAAATCGTACTACGACCCTATCCGGCTTTTCTGCCTAAGGTGGTGTCGGCTTTTCACTTGAATCAAGACATTGTTCTGCCTTCCTTTTTTCCAAACCCGCGGACGGCGGGGGAAAAATTATTACACTCTCTAGATTTAGTGAGAGCGGTAAGGGTGTATCTGCAAGCAACCGCTCAGATACGTAAAACAGATGTTTTGTTTATTTTACCAGATGGGCCCAAGAAGGGCCAAGCGGTATCAAAATCCACCATTTCCAGGTGGATTAGACAAGTAATTGTTCAAGCTTATGGTTTAAAGAACAGGACTCCTCCTTTTCCTGTTAAGGCGCACTCTACCAGGGCGATAAGTGCTTCATGGGCAGTGCACCACCAGGCTTCGATGGCTCAGATCTGTAAAGCTGCAACTTGGTCTTCAGTCCATACATTTTCCAAATTCTATCAAATAGATGTGAAAGGACATGAGGATTTCGCCTTCGGGCGAAGTGTGCTGCAGGCAGCAGTATAGGCCTTCTGGTCCGCAAGCGGCCTGTTTGATCTGTGTCTCCCCCCCTTCATATGAGCATTGCTCTGGGACGTCCCATTATGTAATGACTGGCTCTGTGTCCCGTGGTGTACGATAAAGAAAGTAGGATTTTTATAACAGCTTACCTGTAAAATCCTTTTCTTGGAGTACACCACGGGACACAGAGGTCCCCCCCTTCTTATGGGAACCTTACTGCTTTGCTACAAAACTGAGGTACTTCCCTGATGGGAGGGGTTATATGGAGGGGAACTGTCTTCCATTGGTTGTGCCAGTGTCCAATCACCGCTGGTGACCCTTAACCCATTATGTAATGACTAGCTCTGTGTCCCGTGGTGTACTCCAAGAAAAGGATTTTACAGGTAAGCTGTTATAAAAATCCTACTTTTTTTCATCACAATTTTTTTAGAAAATTAAGAATTTTAGATTTAGGGTCTTTTTCCACAATGTTTTTTATATAGTGTCACCAGTTCAGTAAAGTGTCATTGTATGACTGGTGTGGTGGTGATCTGGGATGCTGACTGACCGTATGCATGTAAAAAAAAAAAAGAAGAAATCTATATACAATCTCTGGCCACTTTATTAGGTACACCTGTTCAATTACTTGGTAACACAAATTGCCAATTGGCCAATCACATGGCAGCAGCTCAATGCGTTTAGGCATCTAGATGTGATGAAGAGGACTTGCTGAGTTCAAACCAAGCATCATAATGGGGGGAAAAAAGGTGATTTAAGTGACTTTGAACATGGCATGGATGTTTGTGCCAGACAGGCTGGTCTGAGTATTTAAAAAAGCTGCGGATCTTCTGGGATTTTCACTCGCAACCATCTGTAGGGTTTATGGAGACTGGTCCAAAAGAGAAAATATCCAGAGAATGGCAGTTGTGTGGATGAAAATGCCTCGTAGAGTTCAGAGGAATATAGGTAGACTGGTTTGAGATGATAGAAAGGCAACAGTAACTCAAATAACAACTCGTTACAACCAAGGTATGCAGAATACCATCTCTGAATGCACAACACATCGAACCTTGAAGCAGATGGGCTACACCAGCAGCAGATCACTCCCGGTGCCACTCGTGTTGGCTAAAAACATGAAACTGAGGCCACAATTCATACAGGCTCACCAAAATTGAACAATAGAAGATTGGAAAAATGTTGCCTGGTCTGAGTCTGGCTTTCAGTTGCAACATTCAGATAGTAGGGTCCGAATTTGGCGTAAACATGAAAGCAAGGATCCATTCTGCCTTGTATCAACGGTTCAGGCTGGTGGTGTAATGGTGTGGGGAAATTTTCTTGGCACACTTTGGGCCCCTTGGTACTAATTGAGCATAGTTTAAAACGCCATAGCTTACCTGAGTATTGTTGCTGATCATGTCCATCCTTTTATGACTTCAGTGTACCCATCTTCTGATGGCTACTTCCAGCAGGATAATGCACCATGTCACAAAGCTGAAATAATCTCAAACTGGTGAAAGGGTGGGTACTTTAAATGAGGTGTGTTTGTACAGTTGACAATTGTACCAAAATACATAATTTTATAGAAAAAAATTTTTTTTTTTATTAAAGCACATGAGACAAGATACATTTATGACAGGCTGGTATGCTATATAACTATTACAATTCCATTGTTACACATAAGTAAACTTCATATGTAGGATGAAATATGACTGCATAAAAGAGCTTGACGAGTTTCGTGGATGCATATCCACTTCTTCAGAAGCAATGCAGATTGCATATCTATTAATAATGAAAGATATACCAAATTACTTGAATGCAAAAAGAATGAGGGGGGAGCAAAATAGACAGCCACCCCAGAAGATTACTTATATGACAGCCCTATGAAAGGTCATGGGATACTGAGAGCTGGATGTGAAGGAAGGCTGGGAAATGTCCCCATTGGGAGCTGAGGGGACGTGCCTGCATGGACGAACCAGGCGGGCAACCCCACACCCGGGGCGGAGGGGAGAAGGTAAGGAGAGTGTCCATGGGAATTGTAATGGTGGTGTCTGGCAGCAACTCCAGAATCTAGATGGATAAAAAATTGTTGGATATGTGGTCAGAGGGAGTGCAACTAAAAGGAAGCAAGGGAGCCTAAAAATTGGTGAGGTAAAGGAGAGGGGGAAAGAGGCGAGGAAAGAATAAGCGAAACGGTGTATAAAGCCACCAGAAAAACCTCATACCAAAAGGGAGAAAGTTGCAAAAGTCCTGGGATCACGACAAACCAAACATGTCCAGGGATTCAAGAAACTTGGCCTCCACAGTAACCATATCTCAATCCCAATAGAGCACCTTTGGGATGTGGTGTAACGGGGGATTTGCATCATGGTTGTGAAGCCGACAAAACTGCATGATGCCATTATGTCAATATGGACCAAATTTTTTTTTTTTTTTTTTTTACTTTAAGCTGCAGCAACACCTGACTGTATAGGAATTCCTGTGTCCCTAAGTGGATTTAGAAAAGGGTTTAACCACTTCCATACCAGGCACTTTCGTCCCTTCCTGCCCAAGACAAATATTATCTTTCAGCGCTGTTGCACTTTGAATGACAATTTTTATCATTTTCTTCCCGCAAATAGAGCTTTTTTTTGGTGGTATTTTGTCACCTCGTCGGTTTTAAATTTTTGCGCTATAAATGAAAAAAACGAAAATTTTGAAAAAAAAAATTGATGGGCACTGGATAGGCAGCACTGATGAAGAGCTACGGACAGGCTTTTCTGAGTGCCACTGATTGGCACTTTGATGGGGCACCGACAGGCATTACAGATGGGGTACTGATTGCCACATTTTTTGGCACTGTTGTGAGCACTGATATGGGCACTGACAGGCTTTATAGAGGGGCACAGGCTGGCATGTGATGGGCATTTATTGGCAACTTGTTTGCACATTTTGATGGGGTCTGTGCTGATCATTGTTGTGCTGATTATCAGCACAGACCTTCCCTCTGACAGGGAGAGCCGCCGATCGGCTCTCCCTGTCAGCGTGAACCGAGGAGAGCCATTTACCGACACTTCCTGGTTCACGCGATGATCAGCTGTGATTGGTCACAGCTGATCACGTGGTATGAAGCCCCTGTAAGAGGCTTCGTACCACAATCGGAGTTGATGTGTGTCGACTGACACACAGCGCCCCCACGGGCGCGCACTGGCTGTGATATCCTAATCACGTCATATGACGTCCGGTCAGGATATCACAACCACTTTGCCGCCGTCATTCTGCTATATAGCGGGTGGCAAGTGGTTAAGCACTTTAGTCCTGGCTTTCCTTCCAAATTATCCTTAGTGCTGTGATAATTTGGCAGCATAATGGTATTGAGGAGGTTAAAACATGGAGCTTGTTAATGATACATTTATTGTACAGGTCATACACTGAGGAGTAGGTGACGGGTTTAATTGGTCACATACAGTTGTCAGATTGAGATGAGGGGGTTAATAGATTGAGATGAGGGGGTTAATGTACAGATGTGAAGTTAATATATTGGTCACTGCAGGAATAGCATTAAAGTTGGATACAGGAAAGGAGGGTGTGAGCTGAAAACGAGCACACTTTTGCTGCCACCTCTGATCTGGAGCCAATGGATGAATTCTCTCCTTCCTCCCTTTCCTCTGCATTGGCAACCTTTCGTCCAGCAACACACTATACTAAGCTCACAGATTTTACATGGAGATTATGTTGCTGTATTCAAGTATTTTTTTTGTTATTGCAAATAATTTGGAATTCTTTTATGTACTGATGATACTTATCACAAGGTTTATTTTGGAGGGTGGGACATTCCCTTTAGGTAGTGCTCTATATATTTATTTTTGCAATTTAAAAACACTATACTGGTAAAGCGATTACAGATGTAATCACAACCGTCAAAGTACAGAGCCACTTGGACTGGCTTTATATGCAGTGGCTGCCCAAGGGTGGTTTCTGCAAAGCTGTTTATAATATACACTGCAGGAATAAGCATCCAAGTGCAGACTTCGCAGAGCAATTGTACAAATTTGTATGCATACTTTATGTGCAGTTGGTATAGGTGGGAAACACCTTGGTTCATTATAACAATTTAAATTTGACATGTTACCGTAGGTTTGAAAAGACATTGTCCCTGCCTGTTCAGACTTGTTTTGGTTCAACAATAATACCATTTTTTATTTATTTTTTCCTAATTAAAATGTTTTTTATGCACAAAATTAAATGTAAATTAGTGTAATGCTTTTGAAGTACAGTATATTGCATAGTGAGCCCCCATTTGAATTGTAATTAGCCGTGAATCAAACACCCTATAATTTTAAATTTTTAGCTTTATTTTATGGTTTTCCCATTTTAATCTCAAAACACTGTTCTTGTGTCAGGTGTCAAGTTTGTTGAAATTGCTGAAATTTGTACAAAATGCTGTCTTCTAGGAGCTTGTTGAAGCTGTAAATAATGCAGAAGGAATTATTCATGACACAGAATCAAAGATGGAAGAATTTAAAAGCCAGTTACCTGAAGATGAGGTTGGTTTCATATTTTACTGTCGATTGTAAACTCACTTTTTTAAGGGGGCGCTGAGCTCTGGATATTGTCATCAATTTAAACGGAGCGAAATGGAATGTTTCAAATCGACTATATGCAAAAACACTACATTTATTTCCATGGTCAATAGGTTTAAATGCCTAAAAGTAAAACCTAAGAAAATGGCATTTAAAAAAAGGAACACCATCCTTGTAAGGTGGTTACAAAGAATATAATATGTTAAAGTATAGTGCTATGAGTATCAGAAAAATGACATGTTTCGTGTTCGTGATTCCAGAAAGAATCCGCTTCTTCAGGAGCTGAATATAAGTACTATTTTCAGTAGATGTACAAAAAGAATTGTCACGTGACTATAAATAAGGAGAAACATGATTAAAAATAGAAAAAATTGTGGATGTATATAATATTTCACAGTAGAAAGACACAGGGCATTGCTTGAACCCTAGAACCAGACTGCATCCATATTCTCACCGTGGGAGATGGGCCAGGGTGCGGATCGATGGATCATCAATCTAGGTGCGCCATCAGGGACATGGGACCCCACCAGGGACACAGACACCCAGGAGGAAATAGTCTAAAGTAATCATAAAAACGATATCAGGCAGGTATCCTTTAATTGAACCGTATCAGGGGGGAGGAGTGGGCTTTTGCCCTTCCCAAGGTATTGACACAATGGAAACGATCAAAGATCTGTATATGTTTACCCGTAGACTAACACATAAATACATCTTTGACCCCGAACGTAAAACTAAACAAACTGAAAGGGAAATTTCGGACAAAATGAAGGGCTTTAATATGCAAGAATGCAGAGCTCAGAGATCTGATGATCCTCTATGATGAGGGTAAGATCGACATTGATCCATCGCCTGGGGGAATCGGGGATAATACCATTACTGCTCCCAATAAAACGAACAGGTTCAAACCCAATTCACGTCATTTTCCTGAGTTATCACTTTGTCCCAGTATACAGATGTTCCTCCAGAAATCCACTAGAGACCTCCAAAAAAGGGTCTGCAACCTCCAATGCATCAATCAACACCTCTCCTAATCTCTCAGACACCCAATTAAAGGCGGTACAATCTCTTCAAACACAGACAGAGATGATAATAAAGCCATCCGATAAGGGTGGCAATATTGTTTTGATGACCCATGTACAATATCAAAAGATCTGCCTGGACATAATAGAAAATAGGGATTGGTATAGTCTGATTGACAGCAGTGTGGTTGCCTCTTTTAAGGATGAGCTGAGGTATTTGCCTTAAAGCCCATAAAAAGGGACTCATTGACAGTGATACCCTTAGCTACCTAATAAATCCTTTTCCACAGATCCGGACGTTTTATGTCCTTGGTTTGATGACAGCAGCCATCCCAGGAGTCCAGTGGACACAATTCCATACTCAAGCACTTCAGACGCTCATGCTTTCTCTCTGGGATGGAAAGAAGGAATCTCTTCAGAGACAGACAGAGATCCCGCAGGAAGTAAAACTCTCAATAGAGTGGTGGTTGGTCCCTGCAAATCTCTCTGCAGGTCGACTCTGGTCCCAACACAGCCCTCTGGCGGTCACCACGGACAGTGACATTCAGGCACACGGATGGCCCAAGGGGTCTGGAACTGGCAGGAAGCCAGCCTCTCCTCTAATGCAAGGGAGCTGAAAGCAGTTCTAAAGGCTCTAGTAGCCTTTTGTCCGACCCTGAGGGTAAGACATGTGCAGGTCCTTTCGGACAATATTACCACAGTAAGTTACATCAACAAACAGGGAGGTACAAGAGTCCCAGGTCTTATGAGGATAGCAGAAAAGATCCTTAAATGGGTAGAAGCAAATCTTTTGTTCCGGTCTTCAATTCACTTGAAAGGGCAATTAAATACTCTGGCAGATGTCCTAAGCAGGGAGATTCTGTCTCAGACAGAATGGTGCTTGAATCGAACAGTGTTCGAACAGATAGTGCAAAAGTGGGGAATCCCACAAATAGACCTTTCTCTTTCGTTCATGGACAGACACGGCCTTAATCTTGACAAAGTGGGTATTAGCCTTTCTTCAGCAGTGACTAGGCAGAAAGTGTTAACTTCAAAGCTGAACAGCCCCGCCCAGGGGGTGGTCCTACTGGCTATATCCCCTCAGCCTGCACTAAGCAGATCATTTTTTTTCTGCCTAGGAGAAGACATGGCTCCCTTCGGGCCCATAGGCCTGGTTTTTTTTTTTTTGTTCCAGATGGAAATTTTTATTTTTAATTTTTGTTCCTGTGATCTTCGATCAACTGCCGACTGGGTGACAGGCTGGATTCCAGATCCTTGTAGTCTCCCCAGTTTCGGACATTTAGTGTGTGCCGACCGTAGCTACGCGCTGGGTCGTCCACGACATGCCCGACACTCTACGGGTGGCCGTGAGCTATACGCTCCAGGGCATGCATAGGGCCGAGTCGCAGCAGCCAGGCCGACAGTCCCCTCCGTCACCATACGGAAGGTGGGTCTGTCTGGGATGCTTCCAGCACAATCCACGCAGGAAGGTTAAGTAGTAATCCCCTGCTTCGGCAGGAAGACAAAGCTGGGTATTCCTGGAGAGGTGAGTAAGGGGGTTCTATCCTTCCCTTCCCTCCCTTTCCTCCTCCCTAGGCTCTCTGAGCCGGCTGCTGGGGCGGGGGTTCACCTGGGGGGGGGGGCTCCACCTGTGTGGGAACTGTGCATGTATGTCCGCTAGATAAATGTTATGAGCTGCCATGAAAGAAGTTTGCTTACCTGTGTGTTCTGCTCCATGCTGTCAGCGACCATTTTGCTGGTGAGCCATGCTGTTTGGCCTCTAGCTGCGTGGCGGCCATGTTCTTGTGGTCCACGCTGTGTTTGGCCGCTTGGCGGCCATTTTTTCTTTGGCTCCATGCTGTGTTTGGCCTCTTCTGTGCTGGCGGCCATATTTTTGTTGTCCGAGCTGTTTGGCCTCTAGCTGCCGCTCGGCGGCCATTTTATCATGGTCCACGCCGATCAAATAGCATGTAAACGGCGCAAGCCTACAGACACACGCTGCAGAGTCGTCAGACTGATAGCTGACAAGGAAGCAGCTCTACTAAGGAAGCGGACGGCAGCCGTACTACTACTGTTCTAGGGTGGTGAGTCCTCTGGGGGGGGGAACCCCTTGTCTCTGTCGCAGCTAGGAGGGTGGGCTGTTGGTACCTTGAACTGGAGTTTTTGTGTCAGGTGCGTGGGTCAGCATGACATCAGAAGCAGATGCTTCTCCCCCTGATACACCTGAATTGGCATCTGGTGCTTCTGCACCCGCTGTGTCAGATGCTAGGTTGGCGTCCTGGTTGTTGCCAAAGTGGAAACGGCGCGTGGGAACACGGGGGGGGGGTAAAAGGTGCCCCTCCCCCGCCATCTTCTGGGGATAACTCTGATGCAGAGCCGGGCCCAGCTACGGATCATGGCCCTGGTTCTGACACATCAGAGGATGCGGACCGTGGCCGGTCGGACAGTCCGGGTCACCACGCGATAAGGCTCTGATAGGTGACCTTATCACCACAGTGCGGGATACTCTAAAGATAGATGAGCCTGCAGAAACTCGGAGGCGTCGGTCCCTTTCGGGTTCCGTAAAGCCGACCCGCACTGCTAGGGTGTTTCCTTGTGCGTCTTATATAGACAAGATTCTATACGAGGAGCGGGACAAACCACAAAAGGTTTTCGGTCCCCAAAAAGTTTGGCGGTGCGTTACCCTTTTGAGGAGATTTTCATGAAAAGATGGACCTCTCCTCCGATAGTGGACCCTCGGGTGTCCAGATTAAACAGGGTAGCCACAATTCCGGTGGAAGGGGCTCCTGCTTTCAAGGACCCTGCGGACAGGAAGGCTGAAGTGGTCATCCGCTAACTATACGGCTCGGCTGTGCGCCCAACGGTGGTTGGGGCCCTGGTGTCTGACACTCTCTGAAGGGGCAAAGATGCTGCTCCATGGGTTTAAATCAGATGAGGCTCCCTCGGACGAAGGGGCTATGGCCAACCAGTTGATACTGGGCCTTAAAATTGTCTGTGAATCAGCCTTGGACACTATTTCTCTGCTGTCCAGAGCCTCAAGCTATGCGGTGGTGTTACGCCGTCTGCTCTGGCTAAAAGGTTGGTCGGCGGACCAATCTTCCAAGAAGGCCCTGATGGAATTGCCCTTTAAGGGCGACAGACTTTTTGGAGCATTCCTGGATGACATTATTAAATATGCTGCGCCCACAATCCAAAAGAGGTAAGGAGCCATGCCATTGGCTAGGGCCCTCCTTCACCGCAAACAAATCGGTTTTCTCTTATCGTCCATGGACTGACGCAGCTGGATACTGTAAACGTGTGGGAATATGTCCTTGCTCGCAGGAGAAGATCTAGGCAGAATGTTAGATTGTTAGAAACATACATTCTAGAGCAAACCAGAGCTGAACAGCCCCGCTGAACGCCCCCTTGTGTGCGTGAGACTAAGTTCACGACATGCCCCATGACTCCAGGAGTGGCCGGGTTGCTTTCATGCTCCCGCGGTCCTCTCAAGATTGAACAGTACCTGTCTGACTGTATCTCTCGCGGTGGACCGGGCCGACAGCTACGCAGTACTGCTCTGTGATGGGTCTGTCTGAAACAAGCCAGTGGGTCCCTGAAAGGGACGGGTAAGTAGTCTCTCCTACTGCAGGTGAGTACATACTTGCTGTGTTTCTTTATATGGGGGGTTTCTCCCTGTCTCCCCCCTGTTACGCTGCTCTCTGCACCCTGTACTGGTGCTGTGCTGTGCTGTGGGGGTGCTTGGGGGTCACTCTGGCCTGGCTGGGCGCTCATGTCTGTAGTGGGTTCTGGAGAGAGGGGCAGTTTTTCTGGTGTGTGAGGTGATTATTGCGTGCGCCATTAGCGTGCATTTAGAGCTTTGAATTTTGCGCTCGGCGGCCATCTTGGCGTGGTTCAATGGCGCAGCTATAGCTGCGGCCGCCGGCCATTTTCTTGTAGCCGACGCAAATTTACTTTCGGTTTCGGCCTCTAGCAGCGGCGCGAATCTCCGCACAATCTCCTCAGATTCTTCACTCTCCTCAGGCTCACAGCGCGGTTTCTTCAGCAGGACTGAGTGGTCCTTAAGGGTTGGTGAGTCCTCCGGGTATCCCCTCCACAGCCTCAGCGTAGCCAGTGGGTGGACTGTAGATTCACTGTATAGTGTATAAGGTCTCAGAGGGTGGCATTATGGAGTCTGATACACCTGCTCTCCACACTTGCCTGGGGCAACTGGCAGTGCTGCACAGTTAAACATGTTCATATGTTTCCTGCACCTGCGTTCCTTATGGACCAGTTGTCGGCAGTCCTGGAATCATTCCTTGTCAGAATGGAAGCGGTGTGCGAGCGAAAGGAAGCTATAAGCCCCCTCTCCCCACAAAAATCTTTAGTGAAGGAGTGCTCTGATTCAGATATGGGCCTAGCCTACTTTGCTCAGGACCCTACCTCCTGAATATTTAATGTTTATGAACAGGACATTCCCTTGTGAGGAAGACTCCGGTTCTGTATCAGTGAATGACAGGGCGCTTGTAAGTGAACTCATTGATGTGAGGAACACTCTCAAGCTGGGTGCCGTGGCTGAGGTACCTCAGGTGGACGCTGTCTCCCTTGGTTCCTTCAAGCTTTTCTTTTACACAGCTTCCTCACTGTTTTCCTCACACGCTGCATCAAGAGCAGCATGGATAATACAGTGGAACACAGTGTTTCCCTCCCCCTGGTCGGTGCAGCATGGTGGGGGGGGTGACTTTATTCATTTATGTCTCTAGTCCCTGTGAGCCTTCTGTGTGATGTCCTGATGCATCAACAGGGTCTCTGCACCTGTGGTTTCCCGCCATTTCCTGGGGAACACTCTGGGCTCTGACAGACACACGGTCTGAGGATCAGAGGTTACCTGTTACCTGCATGCTGCTTCGGCAGCACAGTCAAGCAGGTTGGAATGATACAGAGAAGATTACCGTATGTGCCTCTGCGCCATAATTTAAACTCATCCTATACCTCTACACTGCATACATTCACAGTGCATGTACAGTGCCTTGCGAAAGTATTCGGCCCCCTTGAACTTTTCATCCTTTTGCCACATTTCAGGCTTCAAACATAAAGATATAAAATTGAAATTTTTTGTGAAGAATCACCAACAAGTGGGACACAATTGTGAAGTGGAACGAAATCCATTGGATATTTGAAACTTTTTTAACTAAGAAAAAAATGAAAAGTGGGGCGTGCAAAATTATTCGGCCCCCTTGCGTTAATACTTTGTAGAGCCACCTTTTGCTGCGATTACAGCTGCAAGTCGCTTGGGGTATGTCTCTATCAGTTTTGCACATCGAGAGACTGAAATTCTTGCCCATTCTTCCTTGCAAAACAGCTCGAGCTCAGTGAGGTTGGATGGAGAGCGTTTGTGAACAGCAGTTTTCAGCTCTTTCCACAGATTCTCGATTGGATTCAGGTCTGGACTTTGACTTGGCCATTCTAACACCTGGATACGTTTATTTGTGAACCATTCCTTTGTAGATTTTGCTGTATGTTTGGGATCATTGTCTTGTTGGAAGATAAATCTCCGTCCCAGTCTTAGGTCTTTTGCAGACCCCAACAGGTTTTCATCGAGAATGGTCCTGTATTTGGCTGCATCCATCTTCCCCTCAATTTTAACCATCTTCCCTGTCCCTGCTGAAGAAAAGCAGGCCCAAACCATGATGCTGCCACCACCATGTTTGACAGTGGGGATGGTGTGTTGAGGGTGATGAGCTGTGTTGCTTTTACGCCAAACATATCGTTTTGCATTGTGGCCAAAAAGTTCGATTTTGGTTTCATCGGACCAGAGCACCTTCTTCCACATGTTTGGTGTGTCTCCCAGGTGGCTTGTGGCAAACTTTAGACGAGACTTTTTATGGATATCTTTGAGAAATGGCTTTCTTCTTGCCACTCTTCCATAAAGGCTAGATTTGTGCAGTGTACGACTGATTGTTGTCCTGTGGACAGACTCTCCCACCTCAGCTGTAGTTCTCTGCAGTTCATCCAGAGTGATCATGGGCCTCTTGGCTGCATCTCTGATCAGTCTTCTCCTTGTCTGAGCTGAAAGTTTAGAGGGACAGCCAGGTCTTGGTAGATTTGCAGTGGTCTGATACTCCTTCCATTTCAAAATGATCGCTTGCACAGTGCTCCTTGGGATGTTTAAAGCTTGCGAAATCATTTTGTATCCAAATCCGGCTTTAAACTTCTCCACAACAGTATTACGGACCTGCCTGGTGTGTTCCTTGGTCTTCATGATGCTCTCTGCGATTTCAACAGAACCCTGAGACTATCACAGAGCAGGTGCATTTATACAGAGACTTGATTACACACAGGTGGATTCTATTTATCACCATCAGTCATCTAGGACAACATTGGATCATTAAGAGATCCTCGCTGAACTTCTGGAGTGAGTTTGCTGCTCTGAAAGTAAAGGGGCCGAATAATTTTGCACGCACCACTTTTCAGTTTTTTATTTGCTCAAAAAGTTTAAAATATCCAATAGATTTCGTTCCACTTCACAATTGTGTCCCACTTGTTGGTGATTCTTCACAAAAAATTAAAATTTTATATCTTTGTTTGAAGCCTGAAATGTGGCAAAAGGATGAAAAGTTCAAGGGGGCCGAATACTTTCGCAAGGCACTGTATGTGTTATTGGTCTCTGTGTCTGCGTGGGTGTCCCCCCACGTTCCAATGCTGTGTTTCAGTGCCATACATGATATAAACGTACAAAATATGTTTATGCACAACTCCAGATACATTCACATGTATGTATTATACTCTCTGGGTCGGCGCGGGTTTCCGCCGGGGGCTCCGGTGTCCTCCCGCGCTCTCATGGTATGTGCGCTTCGGCTCTCTGCACAGTATAGACATGTTCAATATGTTGCACATACTATACATGTTTACAGTATGGGTATACTGTTTGCGTGGGGTTCCTCCGGGTACTCCGGTTTCCCCCCCACGCTCCAATGGAAATGCACAGCATAAACATGTGCAATATGTTTATTCACATGCTATCATTCCTACACGGTATCTGTGTGCTGTGTCTGCGTGGGGTTCTTCCGGGTGTTCCGGTTTCCTCCCACGCGCTGACGGTATGTGCGCCTTTGGCCTTCTGCACAGTTAAACATGTTCAATGTTTATCACGCATGCTATAATACATACACGGTATATGTATGCAGTCTGTGTGGGTGTCCTCTGGGTACTCCGGTTCCCTCCCACACTCCATTGGTATGGGCGCTTCGGCGCTTTGCACAGTCTAAATTTGTGTGATTGGATATCCACATACTAACCTACCTACCCGGTATGTCTGTGCAGTCTGCGTGGGTTTCCTCCGGGTCTCCGCCCACGCTACATGACATGCGTGCCTTTGGTGTAATACACGGTGTAAGCATACACATTATGTTTATACACAACACTAAATACCTTCACAGTAGTTGTAGGTATTGCATTCTCTGAGTATGCGTGGGGTACTTCGGTTCCTCCCACGCGCCAACAGTGTGCGCACCTTCGGTGCTATGCACACATGGGCTTGTGCAAAATGTTTAGCACACATACTATAATACCTACACGGTATGCGTATGCAGTCTGCATGGGTTTCATCCGGGTGCTCAGTTTTCTCCCCTGCGTTTCAATGGTGTGCGCATTTTCAGCACTATGCGCAGTATTAACATGTGAAATTTGTTTATTCGCAGGCTAACATACCTACACGGTTGTGTACGCAATCTGCGTGGCTGGTTTACGTCCAAGCCCCGATGATGTGCGCGCCTTCGTCGCTGGCACAGTATAAACGTGTTTAATAGGTTTATCCACACATACTAAACTACATACGCCGTATGTGGTTGTATTATGCTCTTTGTGGCTGGGTGGGTTTCCTCCCACACTCTATTTGCGCGTTTGACGCAATACATAGTATAAACTATGTGTTTGTACAATCAGCACTTATCCATGGGTAGCTGCTGGATGGAGCATTGTCACAAGGATCCCTGGTTTCAGGGGTACCACTTTCCACCTGCTTTCAGTGGTGATCAGAAGCGCTGGCTTGGACTGGGTTCGCCAGGCTGAGGTTAGCGTTACGCCCGTTAGTGGCTGCGTCTCTGGCGTTTTTGTAGCTCAATGACTGGGCAAAAGCCTCTGCTTCATCCATCAGTCGTCTAGCAGGTGCACTGCAACTGCTTTAGCGTCTCTGTGCACGGGGTGGGTACTAGTCCTCTGACTGAGTTTCTAGGAAGTTCCGTCAAGTTGCCTTTATTGGCCAACAGTTGAGGCACCCTGTACACCGGGGCCTCTCTTCTCCGATACATTGCAGAGTCTCTGTGGGATTTTCATACATCTCGCTGCAAGACGGTCCTGTCGGCCGTGTGCATTGCAGGGGAAGGGTCCTTGCATCCGGAGGTGTTTCCACCTCCTTTACCGGAGGTGGGACGCCGGAAGTGGACCTTATGGCCTCTCGACTCACTCGCAAGGTGGCAAGATCGTGGCCAGGTCCAGGGACCCATGGGCAGACGCGTCAGGTGCGTTGGAAGCCCGTGGGGGCAGTATCGCCTGATATATGCTTACCCTCCGCTACTGTTGTTGCCTCGCCTGCTTCGCAGAGTAGGGGCTGAGGCCATTCTGGTGATTCTCATTGCTCTGGAACGGCGACATTGGTACGCTGATCTACTTCGGCTAGTCGCAGACGTTCCTTGGCGACTGCCTATTGGGGTGGACCTTCTGTCTCTTGATCCCATACTTCATCCTGCTTTACAGTCCTTGGCTTTAATGGCATGGCTGTTTAAAACCAGGTGCTGAAGGACCGAGTTCTCTCGTATTCGGTCATCTCTTCTATGTTGTTGACACGGGAATCTTCCTCCAGAAAGATATCTCACCGTACCTGGAAGGCTTACATCGCTATGTGCAAGTTACTTGAGTGGCGTCCTCAGATGTATTCCGTTCCCAGGATTCTGCTGTTCTTTTTTTTAATTCCAATATTCTTTATTTCTTTTCCACAGAATAAAAACATACATCCGATTTTTCATATACAATAGTACATATATAAATTCACCATATATTCCTCACTTTGTCCCTCATTCGCAACCACCCAACCTCCTTACTCACTTACTTATCCGACACCCACTCTCTAACGTGTTTCCACTTCTAACCATTTTCCCCATATATTATAAAATTTCTTTTTATTTCCTCTCTTAGTGTATATATATATTCTTCTTTTATCACAGTGTCATCTATCACCTTTCTCCATTCTGTCACTGTAGGGGTTTTTTCCGCCTGCCACTTCTGCGCAATGAGTTTCCTTCCCTGAAATAAACTTCTTGTTATTGCTGTTTGTACATCTCCCGAGAGTCCTTTTTCTTCCAGGAGACCCAATATACATAGCCTGACTACTGGTTGCAAAGATGTCGCAAACACTGTGTTTATCTTTTCAACTATTTGCTTCCAGTATTGATATAGCTTGGGGCACCTCCAGATCATGTGTGTTTAGGTCTCCCCTATCGTCCCCACATCTCGAATCCGATCTCATACCAAACTGGAACATCCTTTGGGGTGTAAAATACACTCTATGTATCAGGTAAAGGTGGGAGATTATTTGAGATGATGATAATGACACATTAGGTCCTATTGCTAATATCCTGTCCCATTGTTCCTGTGAAATTGGGCCCACTTTCTCTTATTTTCTCTTATTTTTATTGTCTGGTGTCTCCCTCCAGTCAGCCTTTACTAAGGATTTGTACATATCGGAGATTGCTCCTCTAGAGGCCTCTGCATTTACTAATTCTTGGAGAAGGGGCATACCACTCCACTCCGGTGTACTCTGTCCAAATTGTCCATGCAGCGCATGCCTGATTTGTAAGTATCTATAAAAGAATCTGTTTGGGACAGCATAGTCCTCCCTTATTTCTTGAAATGATTTTATTCTTCCTGCCTTGAAGAGTTGTGCCAGTAAATGTATTCCTAATCTATCCCACTCCTCTACCTTCCCCATAACTTTAAGTTCCTGCAAGTTGCTGTTACACCATATGGAAGAAAATTCAGAGAATCCCTTGTATCCCATGATTTTCTTATCCTCTTTCCAACATTTAACCATTAATTGGGCCGTCATGCATCTAGAACTAAAGGAGTCTGCCTCCACCTCTGTATCATGGCATGTATCATTCAAAATGAGCCCTTTTCCTGCTATTTGGTTACTGCCTCTCATATACTGCACCTGAGCTGCTAAAAAATTGTATCTGGGATTCGGAAGGGCCAATTCTCCCTTCTCTTTAGGTTGTTGTAGGGCTCGGAGGCTAATCCTTGCTGCTCCATTCCTCCAAATCAATTCTCTAAACACCCGATCTATTTTTTTGAACCACTGTTTTGGGATCCATACTGGGGAGTTATGGAGGATATATAAAAATTTGTGGCATCCATATCATTTTTACCAGGTTACTCCTGCCGGCCACTGAAAGAGGGGAGCCTATTCCAGACCCGACATTTTTGTCTGAGTTTTGCCAGCACTAAATTTCCGGTATATAGTGCCAGCACTATATACTGCCCTGGATCCCTTGTTATATTTACTCCTAGATATCTCATTTGAGCTACCACCTTCACTTGAGCAGTCTGCCCTATCAATGGGTCTATCGGCAAGAGCGCCGACTTATCTCAATTAATTGACAGCCCCGAGAATTTACCATATTCCCCTATTGTATCTATTGCGTTCTTCAATGAGGTTTGTGTATCCCCCAAAAAAAGTAGGACATCGTCCGCGTACATGGCTACCTTCTCCTCCCTCAGTCTTCTCTTGAAACCCTTTATACCCGGGGATGCCCTTATAGAAATGGCCAGTGGCTCCATGGCAAGGCCGAAAAGCAGGGGTGACAGCGGGCATCCCTACCTTGTCCCCCTCGCCAACTGGAACCAATCTGAACATTCACCATTTATCCTTACCTTTGCTCTGGGTCTTTCATACAATATTTTAATCCATTGGATGAATTTAGGGCCAAACTGAAACTCTACCAGAACTTTCCAAAGGTAGTGCCACTCTAGGCTGTCAAATGCCTTGGTTGCATCTAAAGATAAAATGGCCCTTGACCCTTCTATTTATATTGGCAGTTGAGTATTCAAAAATGCTCTCCTTATATTAGAACTGGTAGATCTACCTGGGATAAATCCCGTCTGGTCCGGATGCACCAGTTTTGAGATTATTTTATTTAGCCTCATTGCCAAGATTTTGGCCAGGATTTTTACATCAGCACACAGTAAAGATATCGGTCTGTACGAGGCCGTCTCCAACTGATCTTTCCCTTCTTTCAGTAATACTATAATTGTTGCTTTCGTCATGGACATAGGTAGCTTTCCTTCCTCTACTGCCCAATTAAATACCTCCAGGAGTCCTGGAAGCAGGACCTCACTGTACTTTTTATATATTTCTATTGGCAAGCCATCCGGCCCTGGAGCCTTTTGATTTGCCATCTCCGCTGTTGCCTTTTGTATCTCTTCCAGTGTAAGTGGTGCCTCCAGGCCCTCCCTATCTTCCCCTGACAACCGTGGAATCTGCAAACCTGAAAAAAATGTTCTCATCTCCCTCCTCGTTACCATGTAGTGTGCTACTATACAGGTTCTGATAGTATTTCTTAAAAACTTATTTTATTTCTGATGTGCCTCTCCTAATTTCCCCCTCCTCATCACGGACCGCCGGGATGACAGATGGGGGAGAGTTGGCCCTGGCTATCAGGGCCAAAATTCTCCCCACTCTCTCACCCTCCCCAAGAAAAGTCGGTTTCTGGAATAATTTTTTATTTTCTGCTTTTCTTAATACTATTTTTTTTATAGTCTTCCTGTGTCTCTGACCACTCCTTATTTCTTTGTAGTTGGGTTTCTTATGTAATAAATTTCTGACCTTTTCACATTTTCCCTTGCTGCAATTTCTTTGGCACTTGATTGTTTTTTAATAAGTGATATTTTTTTTATTAAGATTCCCCGTAGGAACGCTTTCAGAGTATCCCAAATCACTCCCATTGAGGCTGATCCGTTATTTACTGTTATAAATTCCTTTGGACTGGTCTCTATTCTCCCCGGGTCCTCAATTACTTCCAGCCAAAATGGATTTATTTTACAGTCCCCTTTCCTGTATCCTCCATTCATCTTTATTTCAAAATTAACTGGGGAATGGTCTGAGATGCTTCTTGGTTCGTATACCATCTCACCCAGTGCCTCCTCGTTACAAAGTATAAGGTCTATCCGGCACAGGGTCGCGTGCGACCTTGAGTGGCAGGAGAATTGTCTCTCTCCCGGGTGCCTCCTTATCCACACGTCCACCAGGCCCACCTCCTCACAAAATTGGAGGAGAGGGCTGCCGGGCGTATGTCCCCTGGAGCCACGCGCCGGGAATCTATCCATTTTTTTATCCATAGTCATGTTAAAATCCCCCACCACTATTACGGGCACACCCGCCCTGTCCACGATAAACGCCATTAATTCCCAAAGCACCTCGGTATCAAATGGAGGGGGGGGGGGATATATACATTCGCAACTACATATTCCTTTGTTTCTATCCAGCAATGAAGAAACACATAACGTCCCTTGGCATCTATCTTGCTCTGTCTGCAGGAGAACACCACACCAGTATCTATCAGAATACTCAGAGTAGAGTGGTATTGTACTTTGTATTTCTTATTTTTTTATATTTTACTGGTTTCTTTATCCAGATGCGTCTCCTGCAGACACAGCACTTTTATATTACTTATTTCTGCTATTGAGAAGATTGTCCGTCTTTTAATTGGGTCCTATACCACTCGCACATTCCATGAGCTCACCTTTATGCTTTTACCTTGATTTGGGGTCCCCCTCTTCTCTATTCTCCGTCATCTACCCCTGTTTAATTTCATCCTTTCAGTGTACTTCCCACCTTATCAAACTGTGCATTAATAATATCTGTTCATGAAAACATTTTTAGTGGATCTTCTTTTTCTGGTGCCCCATACATACATTTCTTCCCCCCCCCCACTCCTCCCACCCCATCCCCCTCCCTCTCACCCCCCCTGTATCCCTCCCTCTCACCCCCCCTGTATCCCTCCCTCTCACCCCCCCTGTATCCCTCCCCTTCCCTTGCCCTATTTGGGGCCCATATAAAGGGCTTCTAAAGTGACCGTTTCCTACTCTTGAGGTGAGTACTCCCCCTTTCATTCCTTTCATTTTGTGTTTTGACTACTTTAAATATATCCTTCCCCACATCTCTTCCTTACATTTTGATGTATCTTCTTTTCCTTCCACCTTTGTGCCACTCTCCACAAAAAATACATAAAACACATTTAGCACCCCCTACCTTCTCATCCCCCCTCCCATATCCAGAGAGAGTTTGTTCCCTTATGAAAAAGAAAAAAACCAAAGAAGGCTCCCCTCCACCCCTCAAAAAGAGGGAGAAAAAAGGAAAAAACGGAGAAGGAATAATAATAAAAAAAAAAATTCAATTTAGTTTCTTTCCTTCCCCCTCCGGTGGATGGAGAGAAAACAAAGGTGTCTCTGGTTTTTGGAATGTTTACTACTCCCTTCCATCTTGCTATGTCTCCCCTTCTTTTGTATTCATCCAAAATGTTGAAAAACTTGTTTTCCCCGTTTATGGTTATCCGTAAACGTGCCGGATAGAACATTGCGTATTTTATCCCTTTTTTGTTGTAATCTGTGTTTGCACTCAGTAAATTTGGCCCTTTGCCTCTGTAATTCAGGGGAAAAATCTGGATAAATTGAGATTCTTGCACCCTTGACTTTTATGTCTTTCATCTCTCTTGCCTTTTGAAGGATAGTGAGTTTATCCGTGAAGTGTAAAAGTTTAACGAGAATAGGTCTCGGCTGACCTCCCGCAGCAGGTGCCCTAAAGGGGATTCTGTGGGCCCGCTCAATTGAATTTTTTTTTGATACAGTCCTTGCCAAACACTTCTATTAACCAATTTTCCATAAATTCCGTGGGGCGGTTACCTTTGCTTTTCTCGGGGAGACCCAGTACTCTTATATTTTTCTTTCGTAATCTGTTTTCCATGTCATCCATTTTATTAACGCACATGTTCAGCTGTTCTCTCATTGCATTCATCTCATTTATCATTGGGTTGACATCATCCTCGACCTGACTAAGTCTCTCCTCCAAAGCAGTGGTCCTCACCCCAATCCCCAGAACATCATGTTTTAGCACTGACATGTCCTCTTTTATCCCCTTTAATTGGTCGAATATTTCAGACAGTGAGGATTTGCAATTATTGATTGCAAAAAATCTCTCATGTAAGGCTCTTCCTCCGACATTAACGCGGTCATTGTCCCTGTCATTTTTCCCTGAGCTTTTTCCTGTACCTTCTCCTTTGGTCCTTGATCACCTGACGTCTTTCCCGTTGTCCCTGTAGATGTTATCTGCCCCTAGCTCCTTTTCGGAGTATTCGCTTGTTGAGCCCCTTGCCCTTTTGTGGGTGTTATGCCTGCTGTTTGTGCTGGTACATGTGCGTATTTTTCCAGTTTGGCCGCGGCCTGGCCTGCTTTAGCTCCCCGTGCAGACTGTGTCTGGCTGTGTTCCTGAACTAGGCACTTCTCTGGAGGTATTCCTCGTCATCACTGATAGTATGCCCGGCATTTTTCCAGTGGATGTGTAATTATGGGGGGTCAAATATTATAATGTGTTATATTCCTATACTTTCCCACCTTCTGCTACTGTACTGCAAGTTGATCCGTCACCGGTCCCCACAACTGCATGACCCCCCTCGTGGGCTTTTTCAGAGTCCGATTTCCCCGGCCTCTACCACCAAACAAATAAGCTGACAAAACTTTTAATCAGCTCAACTCCCCTCAAGCCCCCGTAATGCTAGTCCCAGCAATGTACCTTTAACAACCGTGCAGGCTATATTAACAGGGAAATACCAGATACCCGGATATCACATTAATTATAGCGACCTCTTCCGTACCGTAGTAAGGACGGTGGTATTGGCAGAGTGTTAGCAGGGAGTTATTAACGGTATAGTACCGTATTTCTGGATAACTGCATAGATCCGGTATATCTACCCATCTGATACTGGCAGCTGGCAGATGGATTGTCTCAAATTTGCCTCAGGAACAACTCCACCGGCTTAGTTCACAGTTCCCATTTCACAACCCTCTGCCCTGCTGCTCAGACCACTCAAGTAACCGCACAAACTGTCCAGGTATGTCAGGTAGCCTCAATGCTCTTCAAGCAAATTTGTTTTAACTAATGCGTCTGCTGCCGCTGCACTTTTAATCATAGGATCCCTTCACACGTATATGCAGACTGTTTTTTTGTCCACTCACATCACATTACAGCACATACCGGTTATTATGACGCTTGATTAGTCCTGTAGTAAGTGTCCGTCTGTAGTGGTCCTGGGTTTCTTGGGGTCTCCTCCACTCCTGCCGTGCAAGTGGCCCTTCAAGAGGTCTTGTGGATAGTGTTTAATCCCGGCCCGCTGTCCTCCTCTCCTGCCTCCGTTCGTAGCTCCCGCCGAGCCGTTCAAGATCTCGCGAGACCATCCAGCGCATCGTGGGTCTACGGAGGGGAAATGCCACTGTCAGTGCTCAGTGCCCAATGCCTTCCGCTTCCATGTATGCAGGAGAAAGACTGCCGTTTGCAGGAAGAAGACTGCCGAGGTAGAGTCTAGTCTAGAGGCCACGCATCAATGGGAGTTAGGCTGGGGGGGATAAACCAGGCGGAGGTCACACAGGCATCCTCTCCTCACTCCACGCTCCTCACACTCTCCACCTCCATCCGGTCACGCCCCCAACAGGATTCTGCTGTTCTTACAGCGTGGTGTGACCCAAAAGCTGGCCTTGCATACCTTTTTGAGGGTCGGATTTCGGCCCGGGCTGTCTTTTTCAACGACCGCTACCGGGCCATTCCTTGATTAGCACCTTTTGTGCAGGGGGTTCGCCATTTGATCCCCCCGTCAAGCCTCCTCTCCCTACTTGGGATCTGAATTGGATGCATCTCAGTTCTCCAAGAACATCCCTTTTGAGAATATCAGAGATTCCTCTCTTGACCTTGTCCCGGAAGGTGGCCTTCTTAGTGGCCATTGCTTCGGTTAGTTGGGTGTCTGAGTTGGCGGCCTTGTCCTGCAAGTTGCTTTACTTGGTCCTCCATAATAATATGGCGGTGTTGCGCCCACGACCGTCCTTCTTTTCAAAAGATGGTCTCGGCCTTTCACCTTAAGAAGGACATTGTTCTTCCGTCCTTGTGTCCTCACCCATCGCATCCCTGAGAGTTTGCGAGTCATACATTAGGATGGGTACAAGCCTTACGGGTGTACCTGTCTGCTACTGTTTTCATTCGGAAGTCTGTGTCTGGTCCAAAACAGGGCCGAGCGGTGTCGTCTGCCACCGTCTCTAGGTGGATCAGGCAGACCGTCATACAGGCCTATGCCCTTAAGGGGCGGGCGCCTCCCTTTCCGGTTGCGGCGCATTCCACCAAGGCAATTGGTGCTTCCTGGGCCTTCCGACATGCGTCGGTTGCACAAGTGTGCAAGGCGGCGACCTGGTCGTCCGTTTATACCTTTTCAAAATTTTATAAGGTTGATGTGGCTGCATCTTTGGATGTTTCCTTTGGCCGCAAAGCATTGCAGGCTGCTGTTTAATGTTGCAACTCCTCCGTTGAGGAGCTCTGCTTGTTTGGAGTGAAGTTTTGGTTGTTCCTTTACTACTGCTCCCACCCTTCTGACACTGCTTTGGGACGTCCCACACGTTTACAGTATCCAGCTGTGTCAGTCCATGGACGATAAGAGAAAATAGGATTTTTGTACTCACCGTAAAATCTATTTCTCTGACGTCCATGGACTGACGCAGCACCCACCCTTCCTTTTAAGGTTTGTACTGCTTTGTTACGAACTGAGGCTGCTAGCTGCAGGTGGGAGAGTAATGTCCGGAGGGACCGCCCCCCTGGGCGGGGCTGTTCAGCTCTGGTTTGTTCTAGAATGTATGTTTCTAACATTCTGCCTAGATCTTCTCCTACGAGCAGGGACATATACCCACACGTTTACAGTATCCAGCTGTGTCAGTCCATGGATGTCAGAGAAATGGATTTTACGGTGAGTACAAAAATCCTATTTTTTTGTCCGCCTAGTGCGGCAAGTAAACGATCCCAGGCCGATAAAGCGCCTGCTAAGAGACAGAAGCGTCCCTGGTTTCGCAAGCCCAACAAGCCTGCGAACAAATCTACGTCCGCAAAAAGGTCTGTCCCCACCCATCTCTCGGGTAGGGGGACGTGTTCGCGAATTCTCGACCTGGTGGACATCTCAGATCCCCGACAGGTAGGTTTGCGAAGTAGTTTCCTCAGGGTATAAGATAGTTTCTCTTGCCCTCCGAACAGATTAATTTCTCCTTTCCCCTCCAACCGCCAGCTTCTGCCGACTCGTCGGCAAGCCCTATATGGGGCGGTTCAAAACCTGCTGATACGCGGGGTGATAATTCCTGTTGCAGTACAGGAACGTTTTTAGGGGTTTTACTCAAATCTGTTCGTAGTACCAAGAAGGAGGGGGTTCATCCAATCTTGGATCTCAAAGCCCTCAATTGATTGTTAGGTACATAGATTCCGGAGGGAGTTGGTTCGCTCTGTTGAAGGACGCATACTTGCAGGTCCCCATAGGCACTAGGCATGTCTGCGCTTTGCGGTCGGAAGACCACTACCAAGTGGTGGCGCCCCACTTGGCCTGGCATCAGCACCGAAGGTGGTTCACCAAGGTGCTCGCCCTGATTCTGGCCCTACCAGGACAGCGTGGCGATAGTCTTCTCAGGGCCACCTCAAGCTCAGAATAGAGGTGAGCGTGTCTATAACCTGTCAGACCCTCGGATACTTGGTTGGGTGCTGAACACTCAGAAGCCAGTATTGGTACTGACTCAACTCCTAGTGTATCTGGGGTTGATTCTGGACTCCTCAGAGGCTTAAGTTTTTTTTTTTCTCCCTAGGGGAAGGTTGCAGACCCTTCAGGCTGCGGTGCTGCAGTTCACATCCCAAAGATGGTCGTCACTCCGCTTTTGCATGCGAGTCCTGGGCCTCATGGTGGCCTCCTTCGAGGCGGTAACATATGCGCAATTTCACACGCGAGTGTTACAGAATGAAATTCTGTCCAGATGGGACAAGTGCCCATCATCCCTGGATTGTCGAATCCGGGTGAGCCACCTAGTAAGGACCTCCCTAGTTGGTGGCTGACATCACCGGCACTTCTGTCCGGGAAGTCGTTCCTTCCCTTTCACTGGATGGTAATCACAACGGACGCCAGCCTTACCGGTTCGGGGGGGGGGGCGAGTCTGGAGGGGGTTCAGTCGACCCAGGGTCGCTATACTCCTGAGGAATCCCACTTGCCGATCAATGCCCTGGAACTCCGGGCGATTAGGCTGTGCCTCTCCACATGGTCGCAGAGGTTACAGGGGCGTCCAGTTGGACAACGCCACAGTGGTGGCGTATGTCAACCATCAAGGAGGAAAAAGAAGCTCAGTGCAGCATCGGAGGTCCCTCACATCCGAAGGTGGGCAGAAAGGAGCGTACCGGCCATATACATTCCGGGCATAGAAAACTGGCAGGCGGAGTCGCCAGATGCTGGACCAAGGACAATGGTCGCTACACCCGGAGGGGTTTCAGTTCTTTTGCCAAAGGTGGGGCACACCAGACGTAGAGCTCTGGCTTCTCGACTCAATCGGAAGGTATTGAGGTTTGTGGCCAGGTCAAGAGACCCATGGGCAGACGCGACAGATGCGTTGGTGGCACCGTGGAGTTAGTACCGGCTAATCTAGGCCTTCCCTCCTTCCTCATCTTCTTCGCAGACTGGAGACAGAGGATTCCAATGATCCCAAATGCTCTGGATTGGCCTCGGCGTCCTTGGTACGCCGATCTAGTGCGTCTGGTAGCAGGAGCCTCTTGGCACCTACCGCTAAGAAAGGACCTTCTGTCGCAAGGTCCCATACGCCATCCTATTTTACAGTCACTGGTTTTAACGGCATGGCTATTGAGAGCCAGGTGCTAAGAGACCGGGGCCTATCAAACTCGGTGATCTCTACCGTGAGAAGTGCTCGGAAATCGTCCTCCGGAAGATTTACCATCGCACTTGGAAGACCTACATATTCATTTGGAGGAAATTAGATGGCATCCGCGTGATTATTTGGTTCCAGAGTCTTGCTGTTTTTACAGCGTGGGGTGGACCAAAAATTTTACTTTAAGTACAATTAAGGGGCAGATATCAGCACTGGCTGTCTTTTTTCAACGTTCCCTGGTGACTCTTCAGTGAGAACGTTTGTACAGGGGGTTCGGCATGCGGCCCCTCCGGTCCGCCCTCCACTACCTCTGTGGGGCTTGTATAGCAGACGTCTTTTGGCGTCAACCACTATGAGAGGACCTGCTGTCGCAAGGTCCCATACGCCATCCTGCTTTACAGTTAAGGGCTTTAACGGCATGGCAAGAGGTGCCTCTTGGATTAACGGCATGGCCTCTCAGTGCTTCAGAAACCACCGTTTGAGAACATCAGGGAGATTCCCTTGTTAACACTTTCTGAGAAAGTGGTCCTTTTGGTGGCTGTTACGTCAGTTAAGACTGGTTTCTGAGCTGGCAGCCTTGTCATGCAAGGTTCCCTATCTGATCTTCCACATGGATAGGTGGTGCTGTGTCCGCAGACTTTTCTTCCTTGGGTCGTTTCGACCTTCCATCTCAAGGAAGACATTGTACTGCCATCCTTGTGTCCTCATCCGTCGAATTCTAAGGAGACGAAGTTGTATTTCTTGGACGCTGTCCGAGCTCTGAGAGCATCAAGCGTCTGTTTCCCAGGTGTGTAAGGCGGCGACCTGGTCGTCCGTTCACACTTACAAGTGTTCGGATGCTTCTTTCGGCCGCAAGGTATTGCAGGCGGCCATTTAGAATTACAACTCCTCAGTGAGGAGCACTGTTTTGTTTTGGGGTAAAGTTGTTTTAATGCTGTTCCCACCCCTCGTTTTTGACACTGTTTGGGACGTCCCACTTTGTCAAGATTAAGGCTGTGTCCGTCCATGAACGAAAGAGAAAATAGGATTTTTATACTCACCGTAAAATCCTTTTCTCTGAGTTCATGTACGGACACCGCACCCACCCCTCGTTTTTAAGTTTGTACTGCTTTTGACGAACTGATCTGCTTAGTGCAGGCTGAGAGAATATAGCCAGTAGGACCGCCCCCTGGGCGGGGCTGTTCAGCCTTGAAGTTGTTAATTTCTGCCTTGTCACTCCTGAAGGAAGGCTAATACCCACTTTGTCGAGATTAAGGCTGTGTCCGTCCATGAACGCAGAGAAAAGGATTTTACGGTGAGTATAAAAATCCTATTTTTTGCTACATGGCAGAACAGGCAGGTGGTACAGTTTTGCTCCCTACAGAGAGATCTCAGTCTGGGCCTAGATTCCCTATCCCAGTCCTTGGAGGCAGATCTAGTGTATGCATTTCTACCTTTTTGCCCTCATTCCAAAGATTATCCAGAAGATAAGAGTGTCCAACACGAAAGTTATCCTGATCGCACCATTTTGGCCAAGGAGGTCTTGGTTCTCAGGATTACTAAGACTCAGCATCACGGAGCTTGGAGACTGCCTTACAGGACAGACCTCATACATCAGGGAGAGGTGAATCATCCAGAAGTGAGCTCTTTCTCTGGCAGCCTGGCTTCTGAGAGGGAGCTGTTAGAGCAGAGAGGGTTATCGGCAAAAGTAATCAATACAATTCTTAGCAGCCGAAAGCCGTCCACTAATGCAATTTACAATAAAAATCTGGAAAAAATTTAGGGCCTGGCACATGGTCAATAACAGAGTGTCAGGAGCCATGGTCCCGGCTTTCTTGGATTTCCTCCAAGCCGGAACAGATCTAAATCTTGCAGTCTGTCCAACTTTTTTAAATCAAAGACTGTCAGAAGAGCCACTGGTCAAGAGGTTTCTTGCATCCATCAGCGGGTCCCCAAATCAAGGAGGTTCCCTCCCTTGGACTTATCCACTGTGTTGCAAAGTCTTTGTAAGACACCATTTGAGCCAATAGACAAACTGCCCATTAAGCTCTTAACCTTGAAAACAGTGGTTTTGGTGGCCCTAGTCTCCGCCAGGAGGGTTGGTGAGATACAGGCGCTTTCAGTGATTGAGCCCTTCTGCATCATTTTGCAAGACAAAATTATCCTCTCGCTGAACCCAGCATTTCTCCCCAAAGTACCGTCTAACTTCCATAGGTCGGAAGAGATCGTAATGCTATCATTTTGCGGAAATCCTAAAAATGACAAGGAAGCAGGATTTAATAAGATAGACGTCAGGAGATGCTTGATCTCTTACATAGACCGCACCAAGGAATGGCAACGTTCCACCAGCTTGTATGTGTTTGCAGGTTCAAACGGAGGTAAAAAGGCAGCTAAGAATACCATCGCAAGGTGGATGAAGTCGGCCATTGCGGAGCCATACAAAGCAGCATCCCGCACACCTCCGTTAGGTATAAATGCTCATTCCACAAGAGCGGTTTCTACTTCTTGGGCTTAAAGGGCAGGAGCGTCTCCCCTCCAGATTTGCAAGGCTGCAACCTGGTCCAGGTTCCAGACTTTCGTAAAGCATTGCAGACTGGATCTGCTTGCCAGCCAAGACCAGTCTTTCGGCAGGAAAGTGCTGCACTCTGTTGTCCCGCGCTGATCAGGTAGTCCTATTTGTCCTCTCTGTAAGCCATCCTGGAAGATGACTTGCAAAAACAGTGTTATTACCTGTTAACTACTTTTTCCATGACGGCGTCAGTTCCCTCCCTTCTTTGTTGGCGATTAGCAATGTAAAGCGTAGAGTAAAGATAAATCTACGCTAATGAAGGTTTAATGGTTGCTTATTCTGAAGCCTTCGGTTATTTGTTAATACTGAGGGGCTAATGCATGTGTGATGCTTTTATGATGTGGATCATGTGTTTCCTGTGCTAGGTGGGAGGAGCCTAGCTCTCTGTAAGCCGTCCTGGAAAAAGTAGTTAACAGATAATCTCAAGTTAAGAAGAAAACAGTGTTATTATCGAGCGATGGCGTAAACATTTTAATACTTACCTCATTGGTCAGTTTTTTTTTCTTTGGACGGATCACTCTTTCCTAGTTATACCAATCCTTATTGATATCCTTCTATTGTGTGGAGACTGAAGTTGATTTACTAAAGGTAAATGGTCTGTGCACTGCACAGTCAGAAGGTCTTGTCCAAGAAACCTAAAGGTAAAAAGTGGCTCCTGAGTCGCCCTCCAAGTTGCAGTGACTATTCTCCAGTAGGAGTAAGATTGAAGGTTTTCTTTCCTCAATGGATGAACATTGCCTCCAATCCATTCATTGAGGGAGTAGCTTGTCAAGGCTTCAAACTAGATTTTATGGCCACTTTGTCACGGAACCTACAAAAGTCTCTGAAGTCTCTGATCATTACGTACCTTCCCTGTAGTTATTCTAGTACCTCAGAAGGAGAAACAGATTTTATTTCCACATCTGTATAGTTAGAAAACCTTCAGGAAATTTCCCCTTTATCTTAAACCACTTCAGCCCCGGAAGAATTTACCCCCTTCCTGACAGGCCATTTTTTGCGTTGTTTAAGTGACAATTGCGCAGTCGTTCGACGCTGTAGCCAAACAAAATGTACTTCCCTTTTTCTCTTACCGTCCATGGACTGACACAGCATCTTCATCTTGACAAAGTGGGTTATGTTCCTGCTCATAGGAGAAGACTAGGCAGAATGTTAGCTGTTTTAACATACTGTACATTCCCTTACCAGAGCTCAACAGCCCAGCCCAGGGGGCGGTCCCTCCAGGATATAACCCTCCTACCTGCAGCCTCAGTTTTTTTTCTGCCTAGCAGAGGAGAGGACATGGCTCTCTTCGAAGCCAGTCTCTTGAAGAAATGTTTTGTTCTTTTTTGAACTTTTATTATTTTATTTTTGAAATTCTTCTATCAACTGTCGGCTGGGCAACAGGTTGGGTAGTTCGCTACCCTCGTAGTCTTCCCAGTCCGACCCATCAAGCGTGCTGATCCTTGCTCTGTGTGAGATCAGTTCACGACATACCCCATGGCTCCAGGGGTGGCTGGTGAGCTTTTTGCTCCAGGGTCCGCAGAAGATTGAACAGTTTTGCTGTATCTTTTGCGGTGGACTGGCCGATAGCTACTCAGTACTGCACTGTGATATGCTTGTCAGGAACACACCAGTGGGTCCTAGCTTGACGGGTAAGTACTGTTCCCCTGCCTCAGCAGGTGAGTACATACTGTGTGTTCCTATGGTAGGGGGGGTTTTCCCTGTCTCCCCCTTGTGTTTTTACTACTGTCACCTACACTATGGTGCGCTGACTGGGGGTCCACAGGGGTCTGCATGAGGTGTGGGGGATTAGCTGTGTCAGCGGGGGCCTTGCGCGCCGTTCGGCGCCATGTTTTTACTGTATTTTATTTTTACAATTGAAAACCGCATTGGCGGCTATCTTGCCGTAGCTGCTTGTTGCGGCGGCCATTTTCTTGTAGCCGCGCTCTGTTTTGTGCTGGTTTGGCCTCTATCGCTGATTGGACGGTGCAATTCTCCTCACAATCTCCTCACTGTTCACTTGCGGGAGCCGCGCTGTAGAGGACGGACACAAACAGCGGAACTGAGCGGGTTTTGCCGGGTTGGAGAGTCCCCTGGGTAACCCCCCCCCCCCCCCAGTCAGTGCAGCCGGAGGGTGGACTTTGTCTCTCATATGGACAAAGTCTCAGAGGGTGGTGGTATGGAGTCAGTGTCACCTGCTTTCCCTTTCATGTCAGAAGCAACTGGCAGTGCTGCTGCACCTGCGGTCCCTATGGAACAGTTGTCGGCAGTCCTGGAATCATTTGTTGCCAGGATGGAAGCGGCATGCGAGCGCAAGGGGGCTATTAAGCGCCCTCTCCCCCCAACATCCCCAGGGGAGTGCTCGGATTCAGATATGGGCATTGCTGCAGCACAGGACCCTAGCTCTGAATTTTTGGATATTTTTGACCAGGACATTCCTTGTGATGAAGACTCCTTATCTGGGTCAGTAAATGACAGGACACTTGTTAGTGAACTCATTGATGCTGTGAGGGACACTCTCAAGCTGGATGCTGTGGCTGAGGAACCTGCGGTGGAGTCAATCTCCTTTGGTTCTTTTCAAGTTAAGCCTTTTAAAAAGGTTTTTCCCTATACACCTTTCTTTGATAGATTCATTGACCAGGTTTGGAACAAACCACAGAAGACCTTTGCGGTCTTTCAGCGTCTGGCGGTTAGGTACCCTTTTGAGGACAGCCTGAATAAAAAAATGGGCCTCTACTCCGGTGGTCGACCTTCCCGGTCGCCCGGTTGAATAAAGCCACAACTCTGCCGGTTGAGGGGACCCCTGCTTCTAAGGACCCTACTGATAGGAAGTCGGAAATGGGGAGCCGAGCCATGTTCACCATGCTGGGATCCGCACTGCGTCCTCTTGTAGCGGCGACCCTGGTGACTCAGACGCTCACGGAATGGGCAAAGATTATGCAACAGTATGTGCAGGAGCATAATCTTCCTCCGGAATGCATTACACTGGCAGACCAAATGGTACAGGGCCTAGTGTATGTGTGCGATGCCACTATGGACGTTGCCCCCCTAATTTCTAGGGCCTCAGTGTCTGCGGTGGTTTTGCGTTGCCTAATCTGGTTAAAATGCTGGTCTGCTGACCTGGCCTCTAAGAAGCTCCTGACGGATGTGCTTTCAAGGGCGGAAGGCTATTTTGGTACTTCCCTGGATGACATTATTAAAAATGTCACGGGAGGTAGGAGCCACCCTTCTTACTCAGCCTCCTAAGGCGAAGGAGCCGCGCAGTAAGCCAGGTCCTTCCTTTGCCACTCAGAAGAGGTTTTTTACGTCAGTCAAATCCCGTTGAAAATTTTCCCGGACTGACAAGTGTGCGCAGCTGGGGGACAGAAGCGTCCCTGCGGTGCGTAAGCCAACCAAGCCGGCTATCAAGCTTGCCCCCGCCCGACTCTGGGGTGGGGGGGGGGGCTTTGCAGGTTCGCGGATCGGTGGATCTGCCGGATCTCCGACGGGTGGGTGTGCGAGGTTGTTACCTCGGGGTACAGGACAGAGTTCCTTTCCTGGCCATCAGTCAGATTATTTTTCCTCAAATCTCTCTCTCTTCCAGCGCGTCGGGCTGCCCTATTAAGGACAGTGCAGGACTTGCTGAGGTGTGGAGTAATTGTGCCGGTACCGTCAAAGGAGAGGTTTCAGGGATTTTATTTGAATCTGTTTGTGGTCCCAAAGAAGGACGGAGTCCGTCCAATTCTGGATCTCAAGGCCCTAAATGCCTTCGTGAAGGTTCGGAAATTCTGCATGGAATCCATTCACTCGGTGATTGCTGCGCTCCACCCGGGGGATTTTCTGGCATCCTTGGACATCAAGGACGCCTACTTGCATATCCCAATCTGCGCGGGTCACCAGACGTTTCTGCGCTTCGCGATAGGCGACGACCACTATCGGTTTGGCATCAGCACCGCGGGTTTTCACCAAGGTGCTTGCCCCGATTCTAGCTTTGCTGAGACAGGGAGGCATTGCTATCGTGGGCTATCTAGACGATCTTCTTCTGAGAGCAGACTCTGGCTCAAAATTAGAGGAAAATGTGGAGATAGCCAGTCAGGCCCTCTGAGAATTCGGATGGCTGCTAAACATTCAGAAGTCGGTCCTGGTTCCGACTCGGCGTCTGGAGTACCTGGGATTGATCCTGGACTCCTCCTGAGGCAAGGGTATTTCTACCCTTAGACAAATTACAGACTCTTCCATCTGCGGTACGGGTGCTGACGTCCCGCAAATGGTCGTCACTCTGTTTTTGCATGAGGGTCCTGGGACTCATGGTGGCTTCCTTCAAGGCGGTGCCATACGCCCAATTCCACACTCGAGTCTTACAAAAGGAGATCCTATCTTGCTGGAACAAGTCTCCATTATCACTGGATCGTTGGATCCAGGTGAGTCACCTGGTCAGGGCATCCCTGAAGTGGTGGCTGAGATCCCCGGCCCTTCGGTTGGGGAAGTCGTTCCTTCCTGTCCAGTGGACTGTGATTACAACGAATGCCAGTCTTTCGGGCTGGGGCAGAGTCTGGGGAGTTCTGTCAGCCCAAGGGCTCTTGACCCCGGACGAGTCCCGTTTGCCGATCAATGTCCTGGAACTCCGGGCAATCAGACTGTGCCTCTCCTTGTGGTCGAGGAGACTGCAGGGACGCTCGGTCAGGATTCAATCGGACAACGCCACGGCAGTGGCTTGTGTCAACCATCAGGGGGGAACTCGGAGCTCAGCTGCGGCGTCCGATGTCGCTCACATCCTAAGGTGGCCGGAAAGAAGCGTGTTGGCTCTGGCGGCCGTTTACGTTCCAGGAGTGGACAACTGGCGGGCGGACTATCTTAGCCGCCAGATGTTGGACCAGGGGGAATAGTTCTTGCATCCGGAGATGTTTCACCTCCTTTGCCGGAGGTGGGGCATGTCGGATGTGAACCTATTGGCCTCTCGACTCAATCGAAAAGTGATGATTCATGGCCAGGTCCAGGGATCCCTGGGCAGACGCCCCGTGGGGTCGGTATCGACTGATTTATGCCTATCCTCCACTGAAGTTGCTTCCTCGCCTTCTTCGCAGGGTGAAGGCCAAGGGGATTCCGGTGATCCTCATTGCTCCAGATTGGCCTCGGCATTCTTGATACGCCAATCTTGTGCACCTAGTGGCGGACGTTCCATGGCGACTGCCGATGTGGGAGGGCCTTCTGTCTCAAGGTCCCATACTTTATCCTGCTTTACAGTCGCTGGCTTTAACGGCATGGCTATTGAAAGCCAGTTGCTGAGAGACCGGTCTTTCGGATTCGGTCATCTCGACCATGCTGAGGGCACGGAAATCTTCTTCCAGGAAGATATACCACCGTACCTGGAGGGCCTACATCGCTATGTGCGAGGAGCTGGATTGGCGTCCACGGACTTATTCCGTTCCCAGAATCTTGCTGTTTTTACAGTGTGCTGTGACCCAAAAGCTTGCCTTAAGCACCATTAAGGGTCAGATTTCAGCTTTGGCTATTTTCTTTCAGAGGCCACTAGTGGGCCATTCTTTGATTAGTGCCTTCATACAGGGGGTCCGACATGTGCTCCCCCCATTTAAGCCACCTCTTCCTCCTTGGGATTTGAATTTGGTGCTCTCTGTTCTTCAGGAACCTCCTTTTGAAAACATCAGGGAGATTCCTCTCCTAACCTTATCTCAGAAGGTGGCTTTTCTGGTAGCCATTACTTCTGTCAGAAGGGTTTCCGAATTGGCAGCCTTACTTGGTTCTCCATAAGGATAAGGCGGTGCTACGCCCGCAGCCTTCTTTTCTCCCGAAGGTGGTCTCGGCCTTCCATCTTAATGAGGACATTGTGCTTCCGTCCTTATGTCCTCGTCCGTCGCATCCCAGAGAGTTTGCGCTCCACACGTTAGAATGTTGATTTGTACATGTAGGAGAGAAGTGGCAGAATAGGCCTGGTATGGAAGTGGTATAAAAAGCCCTGTATAGAAGTGGTTAAGAATGACACAAATATAAATTTTCACAAAGTTTGCAGCTTCAGTGTTTTTAGATCTTTTTGGCAGATGTTGCTATGGTATACTGAAGTGTAATTACAAGCATATCATAACTGTCAAAGGCTTTTATTGACAAGTACATTAAGTTTTCGCAAAGAGTCAATATTTGCAGTGTTGACCCTTCTTTTTCAAGACCCTGCAATTTGCCCTGGCATGCTGTCCAACTTCTGGGCAGCACCCTGACTGGCAGCCCATTCTTGTATAATCAATGCTTGGAGTTTGTCAGAATGTGTGGGTTTTTTTTTTTTTTGTTCACCCACCTCTTGAGGATTGACCACAAGTTGTCAATGGGAACAAGCCCTAAAAGGGCATTAGTACCCCCCGGTACAGATGGGATTTTATAGGCGAACACAAAGTATCAAAAATATTTATTTAGAAAAATAATTTGTTAAAAATTGTATATACAGAGAACAAGCTCAGACAATACATTAAGGGGAAGATTTATACTTGTGGGCGTGATCTGGAGATGGCTGACTGAGAGACATGGTCTTGATCGAGCTCCAGGACCTCCGTATAATCCCTGACTAAACGGCGGGAGGTAAAGGCTGATATTGTGGCATGAGTAGCAGCGGCCGCAAGTACGGGACCAGAGCAGTCACAAAGAAAGGAGATAATCAGCAGTACCTGATACCGTCCTTTGCTTCACGGGGGGCCTTGAACGTGGGGAAGTCGGAGCGGAGAGGCTCGGCAGGCGACGTCGGTTTGAGGTTAAGCACACGTCGGATCTCTTCCGGTTCAGAGTGCAGGCAGGAAACGAAGACGCCAGTACAAACCGGACGACAGAAGAGCGCAGACACCGTGATAGAAGCTGATACGGCCAGTATGGAGGTAGGAGACATCAAATCAATACTAGCAACGCTGCCTACAAGGCAGGACATTGCTGCATTACCGACCCGTCAGGATATAGAAGCATTAATCCTGCAGGTTGAAGAGGCACATCGTCAGGACCCTCCTGTTAGTAAGATCTGATGTGAAAGCGCTAACAGAGAGGGTGGAGGTAGGAGAGGATTCTATGGCTGCTTTGGGACAGCGTGTTGGGGCTATTGAAAATACGCAGCTCAAGCAGGCAGATGCAATGATGAACCTACAACTGCAAACAGAAGCCCTCGAAGACAGAAGTCGCCGAAACAATTTGCGACTTAGAGGCCTCCCGGAAACAATAGAAATAGAAGATTTAAATACTATGGTTATGGGGGTGTTCCAGACTATTTTGAATCTACCGCTGATCGCGATTGAGTTGGACAGAGTACATAGAGCACTAGGTCCTAAACCCAGATAGACCCAGGGATGTAATTTGCCGTTTGAATAGATACAACCAAAGGGAGCAGATTCTCAGAGCAGCATGGGATATGGGGGACATCCTCTTCGACGGAGTCAAGATAAAAGTGCTACCAGATATCTCTAGGGACACACTCCAGCGTAGAGCATGCCTGCGGCCAATTTTAGATCGGGCCAGAGAACAGGGGTGTACATACAGGTGGGGGTACCCATTAACAGTTACATTTCGAAGGGCATCAACTATGTTCACCCTCCAGATACCAGCAGATTTACCTGAACTTTTCCTTTTCTTGGGAATCACTCCCTTCCAAATCCCGAATTGGCTTTTACCTTTTACATATACTGGGGGCCGCAGGGTGCTTTCAGACACCCAGGGACAAAGGAGAGATCTCCAAGGAAGTAGACGACAGCTAAAGAATCGGACCCCCCAGGGAGCAAATGGGGAACTGAATCAGGAGTCGGGCTCCAATATTGAATAGAGATTCCCCCCCCCCCCCCTCCCTATATACCTGGACATATTTGGAACGTTAAGAAAATGAGTTTTCTGGGCTCCTTTCTGTTACTTTTATGATTTTTTGTTGTTGGCCTGTTGAAACTAGGCACCCAAGATCCTGGGAGTCAAGAAAAGGGAATGGTTAGCAGATACGTGATACTCTCCCCCCCCCCCCCTTTTTTTTCACGGGAGGGGAGGTTTATGATTTTGATATGGGATAAGGGGTTATGGATTAAGGGGCTGTACTTTGGTGTGCATAATGTTTGGCGTGGTTAAGATAAGGATAAGAAGGGTATATATAGTGAGATAAGCTTAGTGGTATAGATGGACCAATGTACAGAGGAGTACAGGACACCCTGACACTTTTTTTCTTTTTTCTATGGGGGGTTGCTTAGCTCCCCCCCCCCCCCCCCCTTAAATACACTAGTAGAGGGAATACCAGAGGGCATATTACACTCTGACACTAGGGGATTTTATTTTTTATTTTTTTCGTCCTCTTTATTAGCGCTTAGACGCTACAGAAATGAGACACATAAAACACGAGTTAAACACGAGTTAACAATCACTGTTAAAGAATAGGCTGCACTAAGGAGGAGAAGGGGGGGTAACCCTCTCTTTTCCGTATCCCGTACCCCCCTTTTTTTTTTTTTTTTCCTCCCCCTTTCCTGGAGTATGGTATACTTTAAGGAAGGTATACAAAGAAACAATAAGAAACTTAAAAGGATAGCTAAGACGCTTCATAGAGCCCAATTAATAGATGTCTGGCGCCTGCAACATTCAGGGGAACGCGACTATTCATATTATTCCCTGATGCACCGGGTATATACTCGGATAGACTATTTCCTAATCCCACATACCCAGTTGCATGCGGTAAGTAAGATGTCGATTGGAGATAGGACATGGTCGGATCATGCGCCGATATTTTTGACCTATAGACTCAATGATACCCTCACGCCGCGATACCGCTTCTGGCGTCTCAATGAGAGCCTTTTACAAGTTCCGGAGGTATTGACTGAAGTGAATGAAACGCTGAAGTTATACTTTCGGGAGAATGATCAACCAGACTGTGACCCGGGCATTTTATGGGAAGGCCATAAACCGGTGATCAGGGGAATTCTGATTAAACACGGGGCACGAATTAAGCGGGAGCGGAATGAACAACTTCTTGGTTGGTTACAGAAACTGTCAGAGACTGAAGCTAGACATAAACAACATACCCCTACGCAATTCTCAGAGGCCGAACTGATGTCAATTAGGACACAGATTACGGATCTGCTTCGGTATAAGGCCAAGGCGGCTTTACAGTTCTGTCGTAGAGTGAGTTATGAGTCGGGAGACAAGTGCGGAAAAATGTTAGCGAAAGCGGTTAGAGAACATAAACTGACTACATATATTCCCCATATTAATACGAGTAGTGGTCAAAAGGTAGTCTTACCGGCACAAGTCACTCAAGCATTTAAATACTTTTACTCTCGCCTATACAATTTGCAGAGAGTGACAACGAGCGGAGCAGACCTAGAGGATTATATCACAGCCTCTCAGATGCCCTCCCTATCACAGGAGATACGAATAGATCTAGACTCCCCTATCACCTTAACGGAACTTGAGCTGGCAGTTAGACATATGAAACCAGGGAAAGCCCCAGGCCCAGACGGCCTTACACTACAATATTACAGGACACTGCTACCAACATTGGGCACTCGTATGCTAACACTGTATAACACGGTAGGCGCAGGGGGAACATTTGCTAGAGAGACTCTGGGAGCCCACATTTCAGTGATCCATAAGGAAGGAAAAGACCCGATGGCCTGTGGCAGCTATCGGCCCATATCGCTTTTGAATGTGGACCTCAAGCTGTACACAACTATTCTGGCTACTCGGTTGGCACACCACCTTAAGCAACTCATCCACCTGGATCAAGTGGGCTTTATACCATCTAGAGAGGCGAGAGATAGTACCATTAAGGTACTAAATCTACTCCATGTCGCACTCTCTACAAACACCCGAAGTATATTCTTAAACACAGATGCCGAAAAGGCTTTTGATTGGGTGGAATGGTCATTTATGTTCACGGTGCTCACACATTGGACTGGGGGAGGTGATGCTCAACCGAATAGCCGGAATATACTCTAATCCGACAGCCCAGGTAAAGGTGAATGGGGTCCTATCGGACCCCTTCCCAATACAAAACGGTACAAGACAGGGATGCCCGCTGTCCCCTCTTTTGTTTGCCCTTTCCCTGGAACCTTTTTTAGCTACAATTAGACTGAACCCGGACATACAAGGGATAAGGGTAGGCCAGATGCAATGTAAGATTTCAGCGTATGCTGATGACTTACTGTTTTCCCTGACCAACCCGGTAGTTTCCCTGCCAAATCTTATCAAGGAGTTTGAGAGATATGGGGCAGTGTCTAACTTTAAAATCAACTTTTCGAAGTCAGAAGCGATGGGAGTGACATTGACATCACAGGCTTCACTAAATATGGGCACAAACTTCCAGTTTAAATGGACGACATCCGCATTGAATTATTTGGGGACTAGTATTCCGTCCGATCTTTCTCGTATATACGAGAGTAATTTTCCCCCCTTACTTGCTAAAACTAGGGTGCCGTTAGAGACGTGGAACAAGGGACTACATTCATGGTTTGGGAGGTGTAATTTGCTAAAGATGATTGTTTTGCCTAAATTTTTATACCTCCTTCAGGCCCTCCCGATTAGGATACCCCCTGTATATTTCAAACAAGCCCAAGCTCTTTTTATTCGTTTTGTTTGGGCCCATAAAAAACCTCGAATCTCCCACACCCAGCTCTCGATGCCAAAACAATGTGGAGGTCTGGCATTACCAGACGTCAGGAGATACTACCAGGCGGTTCACTTGGGCAGGGTGATCGATTGGGGGCGACATTATGAGTCCAAACTGTGGGCACAAATAGAACACCACCAAACTGATATCCCTCTATGGACCGCGTTGTGGTGTGAAGATTCTTTACCCACTGAACTGAAATCACATCCACTGATAGGTAATACCCTGCGACAGAGCGCCCGTGCTATCTTAAAACCCTCTTTAACAACCATGACATCGCCCTTGACCCCGATCTTAGGTAATCCTAGATTTTCCCCGGGGCTCTTACCTACGCAATTTAAGCAACTATGGACTTCTGGTCTTATGACCGCTTCCCAGTTAGTGACTAGCGATAGATGGCCGACTATTCAGGAACTGATGGATATTGCAGGCCCTTTTGGACTAGAGTTTTTGAATGCGGTACAGCTGCAGCACTTTCTCTTGACCATCCCAAACCCCCGGAGCTATACTAGACCCTTGAACAAATTTGAGGAATATTGTTCAGTCATAGACCCGCTACCACAGACTTTATCTAAAATGTACGCTCTCTTAAACACGCCAGAAAAACAACTCGATTTGCCCAGGTTTGCGAGATGGGAAACTGATCTAGACTGTACGTTTTCCTCGACCCAAAAACAGAATATGGTCAGTCTCTCCTATAAGTCCTCGATATGTACAAAAATACAGGAAACCAACTATAAAATTTTGACAAGGTGGTACCTGACACCGGCCCGCCTGCATATGATTTTCCCAGATATACCAGAACATTGCTGGCGCTGCGGCGGGGATAGGGGTACGATGTTACACATATTTTGGTCCTGCCCTAAATTGATCGACTTTTGGACGACGGTGCGCAATATATCGCAATGATTTACTGACTTTCCAATCCCAAATGATCCAACGTTTTTTCTATTACATGTGTCGACCCTGCCTATCCGGGTATATAAAAAATCTTTGTTAAGGCATTTGATCAATGCTGCTAAAGCTTGCATCCCTATGATGTGGAAGGCCCAGAATCCACCTTCAGTAGCGATGTGGCTGCTGAAGGTGGAAAACATAAATAAAATGGAGGATCTAATAATGACCGCACAGGATAGACAGGGAAATTACAAAGCAACATGGGCTAGTTGGAATTTGTTTTTACATTCGGATGAGGGAAAAGATCTCCTCGAGATTTAAAATATTTAACACATTGTTTGGGGCTGTGAGATTTATTTGATCCCGAAACAGATGTGTCTTCGACTTAACGCCGTCCCTCTTTCCTTTCCTTTTTTCCCTTTGTTGTCCCCTCCCTTTTTGTTATGTTAAAAGTAGCTATGAGACTTGCTAATGGGAGCTTCAGGATATATATGGCTCACTGTGCAATGTATTGGCATTCCTGTGTTATGTAATTAGGAGGCTGCGTCCTCCACTGGCATGAGCTACCTTTATGTCTCGGTGGGCTCAGCCCAGGTCTTTTTTTTTTCTTTTTTCTCTTTCTTTTTGAAAAACTCAATAAAAATTATATTTGAAAAAAAAATTGTATATACAAATATCAGTATATCTATAGATCAATAGTTTACATGGTATGTCATTGAAAATACAAACTTATATACAAAGAATTCCGAACAGTTTACAGTCGGGAAAAAGATTTTCCTCCCTTGGGCTGACATGTTTCAGGTTTTAACCTTTCTTCAGAGATACTGCAGGACAAAGTACCGTATTTTTCGGACTATAAGACGCACCTGACCATAAGATGCACCTAGGTTTTAGAGGAGGAAAAGCCATAAAGAAAAATTCTGAACCAAATGGTGTACTAAAATATTTTCCATTGCCGTAGGAAATGCAGAGTGTCCATTGCCGTAGGAAATGCAGAGTGTCCATTGCCGTAGGAAATGCAGAGTGTCCATTGCCGTAGGAAATGCAGAGTGTCCATTGCCGTAGGAAATGCAGAGTGTCCATTGCCGTAGGAAATGCAGAGTGTCCATTGCCGTAGGAAATGCAGAGTGTCCATTGCCGTAGGAAATGCAGAGTGTCCATTGCCGTAGGAAATGCAGAGTGTCCATTGCCGTAGGAAATGCAGAGTGTCCATTGCCGTAGGAAATGCAGAGTGTCCATTGCCGTAGGAAATGCAGAGTGTCCATTGCCGTAGGAAATGCAGAGTGTCCATTGCCGTAGGAAATGCAGAGTGTCCATTGCCGTAGGAAATGCAGAGTGTCCATTGCCGTAGGAAATGCAGAGTGTCCATTGCCGTAGGAAATGCAGAGTGTCCATTGCCGTAGGAAATGCAGAGTGTCCATTGCCGTAGGAAATGCAGAGTGTCCATTGCCGTAGGAAATGCAGAGTGTCCATTGCCGTAGGAAATGCAGAGTGTCCATTGCCGTAGGAAATGCAGAGTGTCCATTGCCGTAGGAAATGCAGAGTGTCCATTGCCGTAGGAAATGCAGAGTGTCCATTGCCGTAGGAAATGCAGAGTGTCCATTGCCGTAGGAAATGCAGAGTGTCCATTGCCGTAGGAAATGCAGAGTGTCCATTGCCGTAGGAAATGCAGAGTGTCCATTGCCGTAGGAAATGCAGAGTGTCCATTGCCGTAGGAAATGCAGAGTGTCCATTGCCGTAGGAAATGCAGAGTGTCCATTGCCGTAGGAAATGCAGAGTGTCCATTGCCATACACAGCCACCCCCCTTCCCTCTCTGCCCCTTTCTACCTTACTCGCGCACAGCAGTACAGGGAGAGACACACCAGTGCTGAACAGAGGGCGGGAACTGCTGGAGTTAACTTTTCGTATTAACAATGCTAATGATTGGTTGCTAGGACCACCTAGCAACCAATCACCTGCTAGTTGACTCCAGCATTTCCCATCTTCTATTCAGTGTGGCGCTGGCCCACTGTCTCTCTCACTCCCCTGCTGCTGTACAGGAGAGAGAGTGAGTGTTTTCTACTGTATTAATCGTGTCACCCGGGTAGCGGTACAGTCCGCACCCGGCCTGGGCACCCCGCACATCCTGTCACAGACATCGCCTGCCCGCTTGAGCATTGCCTGCAACCGCTTCACTTATGGGGGAGGAAGGGGGGGTGCCGGCCTGACACCCCCCAGTGTGTGGCACCCACGGAGGGTTTGGAAGCCTGTCTCCTGCCTCTCTTCTGGTGGTGGCGGCAGGAGGCAATGCGAGCGGTGGCGGCGGGGGGCGGTGCCTGTCATCTATTCGCACTATAAGACGCAGGGACATTTTCCCACATGTTTCTGGGGGGGAAAAGTGCATCTTATAGTCCGAAAAATACGGTAAATGTATTCTGAAATAAAGCAAAAAAAGGAAAGACTCAAAATAATGTTTCTAAACAGCAATAACACTGAGGCACGCAAGCATGTCCGGGATACATACCAGTACTGGACTTACAAAATCATTCATATAGGTGTATTTTCTTTTAAAAACACAAGAGTTCTGAGAAAATAGAACTGCCGCTGCCCATTCATCGATGATCCCCGTCTAGGCCCGGAACAGCCTTCACAGGCGTCCCAATGGAGACACTCCCATCATTCAATCATCAAAAGAGATAAATAATACCCAAAGGATAATAAAGTATCCTAAAGAAAAGGGAAATGTATGCATTAGTAAATATATTATATGATCTAATCATCACATTAGAATAACGACAGTGTTGCCACTCGTATGTGATTACAGTGTTTAATAAGCTTCATTCACATAAATTCCCTAAAAGTTTTATATGGCTATAGATATAGAGGGGAGGAGGGGAAGGAAAAAGAGGGGCTAAAAAGCCACACTTCCCCCCAGGTCCATATCCCTATTGCCAGCATTTGCAACATAAAAGAAAAAGGGGGTAATCCTGAAAAGAATAAGCTTCATTTATATAGATTCCTTAAAAGTTTTCTATGGCTATAGATATAGAGAAAAAGGGGGGAGGGGGGAGAAAGGGGGGCTTAAAAAGCCACACTTCCCCAGGTCCATATCCCTAATGCCAGCATTTACAACATAAAGGAAACAGGGTGTAATTCTAAAAAGGAAGAAAAACCAAGATAATTGCTTACCAGGATAGTACTTTCCAAAGATGCAAAGTAGAATGGCATGTTTCCTGTAAGGCAGCGTCTGTATTGAACGGCGCGCCATACAGGAGTTTGAGTAGACGCATGCGCAATAACCCTTCGGCATCGTGCATACATTTACTTTCTCCTGCAGTGTCTCTAAAGAAAGATTAAAACCTGAAACATGTCAGCCCAAGGGAAGAAAATCTTTTTCCTGACTGTAAACTGTTCGGAATTCTTTGTATATAAGTTTGTATTTTCAATGACATACCATGTAAACTATTGATATATAGATATACTGATATTTGTATATACAATTTTTAACAAACTATTTTCTAAATGATATTTTTATGATACTTTTTTGTGTTCGCCTATAAAATCCTATCTGTACCGGGGGGTACTAATGCCCAATTAGGGCTTGTTCCTATATGATTGGGATGTTGGCAACAACTTGGGGAAAAATATTTTGATTATTAATTTTGTTCCCTGCGGTTTATCACCTATACACAAGTTCTCAATGGGATTAACCACTTGACAACTGGGCACTTAAACCCCCTTAATAACCAGACCAATTTTCAGCTTTCGGTGCTCTCACATTTTGAATGACAATTACTCAGTCATACAACACTGTACCCATATGAATTTTTTGTCCTTTTTTTCACACAAATAGAGCTTTCTTTTGGTGGTATTTAATCACTGTTGGGTTTTTTATTTTTTGCGCTATAAGAGAAAAAAGACTGAAAATTTTGTAAAAAAATGATTTTTTTTTCGTTTCTGTTATAAAATTTTGCAAATTACTATTTTTTCTTCATAAATTTTGGCCAAAATTTATACTGCTACATATCTTTGGTAAAAATAAGTACAAATTGGTGCATATTATTTGGTCTTTGTGAAAGTTATAGAGTCCACAAGCTATGGTGCCAATATCTGAAAATTGATCACACCTGAAGTACTGACGGCCTATCTCAATTCTTGAGACCCTAGCATGCCAGAAAAGTACAAATACCCCCCAAATGACCCCTTTTTGGAAAGAAGACATTCCAAGGTATTTAGAAAGAGGCATTGTGAGTTTTTTGAAGTTGTAATTTTTTCCCACAATTCTTTGCAAAATCAAGATTTATTTTTTCTCTTTTTTTTTCACAAAATTGTCATATTAGCAGGTTATTTCTCACACACAGCATATGCATACCACAAATTACACCCCAAAACACATTCTGCTATTCCTCCCGAGTATGGCGATACCACATGTGTGAGACTTTTACACAGCGTGGCCACATACAGAGGCCCAACATCTAAGGAGCACCTTCAGGCCTTCTGGAGCACCCAGGCCAATTCTGACATTTCTCTCCTACATGTAAAAATCATCATTTGTTTGCTAGAAAATTACATAGAACCCCAAAACATTATATATGTTTTTTTAGAAAGACCTTAGAGAATATAATGGTGGTTGTTGCAACTTTTTATCTCGCACGATATTTGCGCAGAAATTTTTTTAATGCGTTTTTTACGGAAAAAAAATGTTTTGTGCTTAAAAAAAAAAAAAAAACAGTAAAGTTAGCCCAATGTTTTTGCATAATGTGAAAGATGAAGTTACGCCGAGTAAATAGATACCTAACATGTCACCCTTAAAAATTGCACACACTCGTGGAATGGCGCCAAACTTCGCTACTTAAAAAATCCCCATAGGCGACGCTTTAAATATTTTTACTGGTTAAATGTTTTGAGTTACAGAGGAGGTCTAGGGCCAAAATGATTGCTCTCGCTCTAACGTTCGCAGAGATACCTCACATGTGTGGTTTGAAAACCGTTTTCATATGTGGGCGGGACTTACGTATGCGTTCGCTTCTGTATGCGAGCTCGCGGGGACAGGGGCGCTTTAAAAAAAAAAAAAAAAAATTTATTCTTCATTTTACTTTATTTATTTTAGTTTGACATGTTTTTCCGCACCAAACATTTTTTTGATCACTTTTATACCTATTACAAGGAACGTAAACATCCCTTGTAATAGGAATGTGGCATGACAGGTCCTCTTTACAGTGAGATATGGGGGGGGGGTGTCAATAAGACCCCACATCTCACCTCTAGGCTGGGAAGCCTGAAAAAAATACAAAAAAAACAACAATCCTGGCTTTGATCGTAGCGGTGAGTCGGTAGAAGCACCGGAGGGCGGCGGGGGGGGGGGGAAATCCCCTCTCGCCTCCCGTAAGAATGATCAAGCGGCGGAACAGCCACTATGATTGTTGTTATGGTGTAGGGAATCGCCGGCTGAAAAAGCTGATATCTGAATGATGCCTGTAGCTGCTCCCATCATTCAGATATCCCCGCACAAAGTCAAGGACGTCATATGACGGCCGGAGGGCGGGAAGTGGTTATTGCAGAGTATTGCCGAGCATTGCGGAGTATTGCCGGGGATTGCGGAGTATTGCCGGGCATTGCGGAGTATTGCCGGGCATTGCGGAGTATTGCCGGGCATTGCGGAGGGTATTGCCGAGCATTGCGGAGGGTATTGCCGAGCATTGCGCAGGGTATTGCCGAGCATTGCGCAGGGTATTGCAGAGCATTGCGCAGGGTATTGCAGGGCATTGCGCAGGGTATTGCAGGGCATTGCACCAGGGTATTGCAGGGCATTGCACCAGGGTATTGCACCAGGGCATTGCACCAGGGTATTGCACCAGGGCATTGCACCAGGGTATTGCACCAGGGTATTGCAGGGTATTGCACCAGGGTATTGCAGGGTATTGCACCAGGGTATTGCAGGGTATTGCACCAGGGTATTGCAGGGTATTGCACCAGGGTATTGCACCAGGGTATTGCACCAGGGTATTGCACCAGGGTATTGCACCAGGGTATTGCAGGGTATTGCACCAGGGTATTGCAGGGTATTGCACCAGGGCATTGCACCAGGGTATTGCACCAGGGTATTGCACCAGGGTATTGCACCAGGGTATTGCAGGGTATTGCACCAGGGTATTGCACCAGGGTATTGCAGGGTATTGCACCAGGGTATTGCACCAGGGTATTGCACCAGGGTATTGCACCAGGGTATTGCAACAGGGTATTGCAGGGTATTGCACCAGGGTATTGCAGGGTATTGCACCAGGGTATTGCAGGGTATTGCACCAGGGTATTGCACCAGGGTATTGCACCAGGGTATTGCACCAGGGTATTGCAGGGTATTGCACCAGGGTATTGCAGGGTATTGCACCAGGGCATTGCACCAGGGTATTGCACCAGGGTATTGCACCAGGGTATTGCACCAGGGTATTGCAGGGTATTGCACCAGGGTATTGCACCAGGGTATTGCAGGGTATTGCACCAGGGTATTGCACCAGGGTATTGCACCAGGGTATTGCACCAGGGTATTGCAGGGTATTGCACCAGGGTATTGCACCAGGGTATTGCACCAGGGTATTGCAGGGTATTGCACCAGGGTATTGCAGGGTATTGCACCAGGGTATTGCACCAGGGTATTGCAGGGTATTGCACCAGGGTATTGCACCAGGGTATTGCACCAGGGTATTGCAGGGTATTGCACCAGGGTATTGCAGGGTATTGCACCAGGGTATTGCACCAGGGTATTGCACCAGGGTATTGCAGGGTATTGCACCAGGGTATTGCAGGGTATTGCACCAGGGTATTGCAGGGTATTGCACCAGGGTATTGCAGGGTATTGCACCAGGGTATTGCAGGGTATTGCACCAGGGTATTGCAGGGTATTGCACCAGGGTATTGCAGGGTATTGCACCAGGGTATTGCAGGGTATTGCACCAGGGTATTGCAGGGTATTGCACCAGGGTATTGCAGGGTATTGCACCAGGGTATTGCAGGGTATTGCACCAGGGTATTGCAGGGTATTGCACCAGGGTATTGCAGGGTATTGCACCAGGGTATTGCAGGGTATTGCACCAGGGTATTGCAGGGTATTGCACCAGGGTATTGCAGGGTATTGCACCAGGGTATTGCAGGGTATTGCACCAGGGTATTGCAGGGTATTGCACCAGGGTATTGCAGGGTATTGCGGCAGGGTATTGCAGGGTATTGCGGCAGGGTATTGCAGGGTATTGCACCAGGGTATTGGCAGGGTATTGCACCAGGGTATTGGCAGGGTATTGCACCAGGGTATGGCAGGGTATTGCACCAGGGTATGGCAGGGTATTGCACCAGGGTATGGCAGGGTATTGCACCAGGGTATGGCAGGGTATTGCACCAGGGTATGGCAGGGTATTGCACCAGGGTATGGCAGGGTATTGCACCAGGGTATGGCAGGGTATTGCACCAGGGTATGGCAGGGTATTGCAGGGTATTGCACCAGGGTATTGGCAGGGTATTGCACCAGGGTATTGGCAGGGTGTATTGCAGAGTATTGGCAGGGTAGGGATGGATGGATGGCTGGATCTGTGACTGCAATTGTCACAGATCCAGCCCACAGTGCTGCTGCTGCCATCCGCTCTCTCCCCCTCCCCTCTCACACTGTACCGATCGGTACAGAGAGGGGAGGGAGGAACCGGCGTCATCAAATGACGCCGGTCTGTTTACAAGTGATTGCTCCGTCATTTGACGGAGCGATCACGTGGTAAACGGCCTCTATCAGCGGCGATTTACCGCGATTCGTGATCCGCCGGGTCCTCTGGACCCGGCGGTCACGGAGTTTCCCGTGTGCGCGCCCCAGGGGGCGCGCGGGAGCGCGATTCTGGGAGGACGTTATATAACGTCCTCCCAGAGTTAAGCAACCACCTTGTCGACGTTATTTGTCGGCAGGTGGTTGTTAAGTGGTTAAAGTGGTTGTAAACCCACTTTTTCAACTTGCACCTACAGGTAAATCTAGATTAAGGCTTACCTGTAGGTGCAAGAAATATCTCCTAAACCTACACGGTTTAGGAGATATTTACTAAAATGACAGGCGCCACTGTCTACGGCGCATGCGCGCCGTAGACAACGGCGCATTCATGGGGTTAATCCCATTCACAAATTCGGCTAGTTCCCAGCAATCACTGGGCCTAGCCGAATTTGACGGCTCCCGCGTGCATGTGCGGAGTAACGTCTTCGCCGCTCCAGCCAATCACAGCGCCGGAGCGGCGCTGTGATTGGCTGGACCGGCGATACCCGGAAGTAACCTTCCGGCTATCACCGCAGCGATGGCTGCGGCTGAAGAGTGAGACGAGGACGGCTTCGGGGGCCCCAATCTAAGGTAAGTGATGCATAATGAGATATTATGCTAGTCATATTAGCTCATTATGCCTTTATCTTACAGGTTGTTAGGGAAAAAAAATATTGGGTTTACAACCACTTTAAGGTCTGTGGAGTTTCCTGGCCATGGGCCCAAAATCTTGATGTTTTGTTCCCCAAGCCACTAAGTTATCACTTTCCTTATGGCAAGATGCTCCATCATGCTGAAAAAGGCATTGATCGTCACCAGACTGTTCATGGATGGTTGGGAGAAGTTGCTCTAGGAGGAGGTTTTTGTACCATTCTGTATTCATGGCTGTGTTAGGCAAAATTGTGAGTTGAGGAGCAACCCCACACATGAATGGTCTCATGATGCTTTGCTGTTGGCATGACACAGGTCTGATGGTAGCGCTCACCTTTTTTTCTCCGGATGCCCCAAACAATTGAAAAGGGGATTAATCAGAGAAAATTACTTTACCCCAGTCCTCAGCAGTCCAATCCCTGTACCTTTTGCAGAATATCAGTATGTCCCTGATGGTTTTTCCTGGAGAGTAGTGGATTCTTTGCTGCCCTTCCTGACACCAGGTTATCCTCTAAAAGTCTTCGCCTCACTGTGCGTGCAAATACACTCAAACCTGGCTGCTGCTATTCCTGAGCAAGCTCTGCACTGGTGGTGCCCCGATCCCGCAGCTGAATCAACTCCAGGAGACAGTCCATCAAGCGCCAGGACTTTCTTGGGCGCCCTGAAGCGTTCTTCACAAATGCAGTGAGAATGTTTTTTTGGGGATAAGGTTCATTTTCGTGGCAGAGGCACTTTGCAATTGCAGTTCATCCGATTACTCTTCAGAACATTTTGGAGTATATGCAAATTGCCATCATAAAAACTGAGACAGCAGACTTTGTGAAAATGTATATTTGTGTCATTCTCAACTTTTGGCCGTGTGTGTATACACACACTATATAGTCAAAAGTATTGGGACACCTGCCTTTAAACGCACATGTACTTTAATGCCATCCCAGTCTTAGTCCGTAGGGTTCAACATTGAGTTGGCCCACGCTTTGCAGCTATAAAAGCTTCAACTCTTCTGGGAAGGCTGTACTCAAGGTTTAGGAGTGCGTCTATGGGAATGTTTGACCACTCTTCCAGAAGCGCATTTGTGAGGTCAGGCACTGATGTGGACGAGAAGGCCTGTCTCGCAGCCTCCGCTCTGATTCATCCCAAAGGTGTTCTATCGGGTTGAGGTCCTCCACCCCAAACTTGCTCATCCATGGTTTTATGGACCTTGCTTTGGACACTGGTGCACAGTCATGTTGGAACAGGAAGGGGCCATCCCCAAACTGTTCCCTACAAGGTTGGGAGCATGAAAATGTCCAGAATGTCTTGGCATGCTGACGCTTTGAGTTCCCTTCACTGGAATGAAGGGGCCAAGCCCAACCCCTGAAAACCCCACAGTGTTATCCATTCAGCGGTCCTGCAACTCAATTTTTTTCCGACATATCCCCAAAAAATATATAAAAAATAATTATTTATTCATCAGTTTAGGCCAATATATTCTTCTACATATTTTTGGTAAAAAAAATCGCAATAGGCGTATATTGGTTTGCACAAAACTTAGCGCGTCTACAAACTATGGGATAGATTTAGGGACTTTTTTACTAGTAATGGCGGCGATCTGTGATTTTTTTTTTTTTTTTTTAGTGGGACTGCGACATTGCAGCGTGCAAATCTGACCCCAAGTAAGATATCAGACCCCTGACATCTCCCTTTTGAAAGAGGGAAAGGGACTAAGGCTACAGATTCCCCAGTCCTTTTCGTTGCTGCACTGAAGATGAATGGACAGGAGACAGCTCCTCTCCATTTATAAACTGAGACCTCATAAACCGTTTATGATGCTCAGTTATGAATGGGCAGTCCGTGATCATAGACTCTGTGCATTCAGGAAAGGAAGAAGCCGGTAAATGATAGATTTACTGACTCCTTCCTCTGCTCTCCATCCTGACAGATCCGGAATGGGGGGGGGGCTGGAGGAGCATGGAGGGTGCGCGGAGGAGAAGCGGCTGTCAGCTGCTTTATTAAAATCTATTAAGGGAGATCGGTGCTTGTAACTCACCGCACCGATCATCCCTGACTCCCCAGGTATCAGGTCAAGCATCCAAGCATTTGCACGAGTACAAGTATTGGTGCAAATGCTCGGTATCGGCACTGATGCTAGTACCGGTATCGGTGCAACCCTACCAATAAGCCAATCACATTGCAGTAACTTAATGCATTTAGGCATCTAGATGTGATGAAGATGACTTGCTAAAGTTCAAACCGAGCATTAGAATGGGGAAGAAAGTGGTTTTAAGTGACTTTGAATGTGGCTTGGTTGTTGGTGCCAGACGGAATGGTCTGAGCACTTCAAAAACTGCAAATCTACTGAAATGTATTTAAAGGATATGTAAAGGTTCTTGTTTAAAAAAAAAAAGAAAAAAAGTCAGACTTCCCTCCTCTGTGCAGTTGGTTTTGCACTGAGTGGCCCCGATCCTTCTCTTCTGGGGTCCCTCAGCTGGCTCCTCTTCTCAAGTGCCCCATTGGAGAGCCGCACTCCCTCGGAGGCACTCATGCGAGCGCGTTCCTGTGTTCTGCTGCTGCAGCCATTGACGCAGACAGCAGGACTCGGCCCCTGCTCCTGCATCATTGGATTTGATTGACAGCAGCAGGTGCCAATGGCTGCACTGCTATCCAATCGGTACCCGAGACACCAGCTGGAGCTAGTGTTGCTCGTCCTTGTCGCTGGATAGACCGGGTTCAGTTAAGTAAAAGGGGGGCTCTGGGGGGCTGCTGCGTCACGGGAGGATTTTCAACTTAATGCATTAAGGTGAATAACCTCAAGGGTTTACAACCCCCTTTAATACTTTGTTCAAAATCCTTTGTTGGTAATGACAGCTTCAAGACGCCTTCTGTATAAAGAAACTAGTTGCATGCATTGCTCAGGTGTGATTTTGGCCCTGTGTGTGTGTGTGTGTGTGTGTGTGTGTATATATATATATATATATATATATATATATATATATATACACATACACACAATTGTGGTAGTGTGGTACCCCACCAGTGTAGTGACGGAATTCTCAACTGGACGGGTTGAGGGGCTCCAGGGAGCTTATAATGTACAGAGGAAACTGGCGTTTCGGTTTCCTCGTTATTTAATAAAGTACACTTTAGGGACCTGGAGCCCGGGGATTTCTTAGATCCGAGTGGGATGAAATCCCCAGTCCTGGGTCCAGATTTTGATATTTACCAGCACACTGACTGGTCAGGTGTGTGCTGGCCTATTTGTAGACACCTGACCATGGTTCTGGGCTCCACCCTCCCCGAGGAGACCAGGCTTGCAAGGGAGAACCCAGAGTGTGCAGGTGTCCACTGAAGTAGCTAGAGAAGCTGGAGTAGCTAGAGAGTGCAGGCTGCACTGTGAAACCCAGAGACCTGAGTCTGAGGTTGCTGACAGGTGTCAGGAGGGCTCTATGCAGGAGCCTGAGCAGTGGTGCTGCTGCTGAAGAGAGCCAGGTGGCTCGGTATTTTCATTTGCACTTCTGCATGTGTGAGCCAGGAGGCTGAACATACAACCGTTTAATGTTGATGGTGAAAACCCCCTGCGAGGGAAACCACATTTGTTTTCATTTCTGGAACTTTGTTTGATTTTCTTTAATAAAAGTGGGCCGACAAGCCCTCAAAAGGAAACATTTGTGTGGGACTGTTCTCGCTAGTGGGTGCTACACTTGAGCTAAACAACCCCCAAACATTACTATATATATATATATATATATATATATATATATACACACACATACACACATACAGTGGATATAAAAAGGTCTACCCCTGTTAGAATGTCAAGTTTCTGTGATGTAAAAAAAATGAGGCCAAGATAAATAATTTCAGAACTTTTTCAACCTTTTAATGTAACCTATAATCTATACAACTCCGTTGAACAACAAACTGAAATCTTTTAGGTGGAGTGAAGTAAAAATTAAAGTAAAATATGGTTGCATAGGTGTGCACACCCTTAAACTAATACTTTGTTGAGGCAACTTTTGATTTTATTACAGCACTCTGTCTTTTTGGGTATGCGTCTATCAACATGGAACAACTTGACCTGGCAATATTTGCCTACTCTTCTTTGCAAAAACACTCCAAATCTGTCAGATTGCGAGGGCATCTCCGGTGCACAGCCCTCTGCAGATCACCCCACAGATTTTCAATCAGATTCAGGTCTGGGCTCTGGCTGGGCCATTCTGGTGAAGCCATTCATTTGTTGATTTGGATGTATGCTTTGGGTCTTTGTCATGCTGAAAGATGAAGTTCCTCTTCATGATTGGCTTTCTATCAGAAGCCTGAAGGTTTTGTGCCAATATTGACTGGTATTTGGAACTGTTCATTATTCCCTCTATCTTGACCAAGGCCCCCTGTTCCAGCTGAAGATAAACAGCCCCAAAGCATGATTCTGATTCTGCCACCACCATGCTTCACTGTGGGTATGGTGTTCTTGTGGTGACGTGCAGTGTGTTTGCGCCGAACATGTTTTGGGATTATGGCCAAAAAGTTTGGTTTTGTCATACCATAACACATTTTCCCACATACTTTTGGGAGACTTCAGATGTGTTTTTGCCTAATTTAGCTGGGTTTAGATATTTTTCTTTGTAACAAAAGGGCTTCCATCTTGCCACACTCTACCCCATAGCCCAGACATATGAAGAATAAGGGAGATTGTTGTCACATGGTACCACACAGCCTTTACTTGCCAGATATTCCTGCAGCTCATTTAATGTTGCTGTAGGCCTCTTGGCAGCCTCCCAGTGATCTGTGCCCATCCATGGCTTATCTGTGCTCATCCACGCCTCATTCATGACTCATTTGTGCCCCATCCGTGCCCACCTGTGCCCCACATTCATGCCACATCAGTTCTCACCTGTGCCCCACATTCATGCCACATCAGTTCTCACCTGTGCCCCACATTCATGCCACATCAGTTCTCACCTGTGCCCCACATTCATGCCACATCAGTTCTCACCTGTGCCCCACATTCATGCCACATCAGTTCTCACCTGTGCCCCACATTCATGCCACATCAGTTCTCACCTGTGCCCCACATTCATGCCACATCAGTTCTCACCTGTGCCCCACATTCATGCCACATCAGTTCTCACCTGTGCCCCACATTCATGCCACATCAGTTCTCACCTGTGCCCCACATTCATGCCACATCAGTTCTCACCTGTGCCCCACATTCATGCCACATCAGTTCTCACCTGTGCCCCACATTCATGCCACTACAGTGCCCATCAGTGTCTCACGAAAGTGTAATACGTCAAATTAGAATTTATGCCCTTGGAACACCTGATGGTGCTCCCTGCATGTTAGGACTCTGTATGTGGCCAGGCTGTGGAAAACTCTCACACACGTGGTATCGCCATACTCAGGAGGAGTAGCAGAATATATTTTGGGGTGTAATTTTTGCTATGTACATGCTATGTGTTCGATATTTCTAATACATGGACAACTTTGTAAAAAAAAGTTTTCATTTTCCAAAAACCTTTGCTCATTCTTGCCCCATCCATGGCTCATTCTTGCCCTATCCATGGCTCATTCTTGCCCCATCCATGGCTCATTCTTGCCCCATCCATGGCTCATTCTTGCCCCATCCATGGCTCATTCTTGCCCCATCCATGGCTCATTCTTGCCCCATCCATGGCTCATTCTTGCCCCATCCATGGCTCATTCTTGCCCCATCCATGGCTCATTCTTGCCCCATCCATGGCTCATTCTTGCCCCATCCATGGCTCATTCTTGCCCCATCCATGGCTCATCAGTTCTCACCCGTGCCACATCTGTTCTCACCCGTGCCACATCTGTTCTCACCCGTGCCACATCTGTTCTCACCCGTGCCACATCTGTTCTCACCCGTGCCACATCTGTTCTCACCCGTGCCACATCTGTTCTCACCCGTGCCACATCTGTTCTCACCCGTGCCACATCTGTTCTCACCCGTGCCACATCTGTTCTCACCCGTGCCACATCTGTTCTCAACCGTGCCACATCTGTTCTCACCCGTGCCACATCTGTTCTCAACCGTGCCACATCTGTTCTCAACCGTGCCACATCTGTTCTCAACCGTGCCACATCTGTTCTCAACCGTGCCACATCTGTTCTCAACCGTGCCACATCTGTTCTCAACCGTGCCACATCTGTTCTCAACCGTGCCACATCTGTTCTCAACCGTGCCACATCTGTTCTCAACCGTGCCACATCTGTTCTCAACCGTGCCACATCTGTTCTCAACCGTGCCACATCTGTTCTCAACCGTGCCACATCTGTTCTCAACCGTGCCACATCTGTTCTCAACCGTGCCACATCTGTTCTCAACCGTGCCACATCTGTTCTCACCCGTGCCACATCTGTTCTCACCCGTGCCACATCTGTTCTCACCCGTGCCACATCTGTTCTCACCCGTGCCACATCTGTTCTCACCCGTGCCACATCTGTTCTCACCCGTGCCACATCTGTTCTCACCCGTGCCACATCTGTTCTCACCCGTGCCACATCTGTTCTCACCCGTGCCACATCTGTTCTCACCCGTGCCACATCTGTTCTCACCCGTGCCACATCTGTTCTCACCCGTGCCACATCTGTTCTCACCCGTGCCACATCAGTTCTCACCCGTGCCACATACATGTAACTACAATGCCCATCAGTGTCTCACAAAAGTGTAATGGGTAGTTAAATTAGATTTTAAATGTATGCCCTTAGAACACCTGATGGTGCTCCCTGCATGTTAGGCCTCTGTATGTGGCCAGGCTGTGGAAAACTCTCACACACGTGGTATCACCATACTAAGGAGTAGCAGAATATATTTTGGGGTGTAATTTTTGCTATGTATGTGCTGCACTTTTTTTTTTTTTTTACAAAGTTCTCCATGTATTAGAAATATCTAACGCATCGCATGTACATAGCAAAAATTACACCCCAGAATATATCCTACTTTTCCTGAGTATGGCGATACCACATGTGTGAGAGTGCAACAGCCTGGCCACATACAGAGGCCCAACATGCAGGGAGCACCATTAGGTGTTCTAAGGGCATACTAAGGGCAAAATCTAATTTGACTATCTATTACACTTTTGTGAGACACTGATGGGCATTGTAGTTGCATGTATGTGGCATGGATGAGAACTGATGGGCAAGAATGAGCCCAGGTTTTTGGAAAATGTGGAAACAAAATGAAAACGCATTCTTTTTTTTAATTTTTTTTTAAAAAATTCAAAGTTGTCCATGTATTAGAAATCTTTTCATTTTCTTCCACATTTTCCAAAAACCTGTGCTCATTCTTGCCCATCCATGGCTCATTCTTGCCCATCCATGGCTCATTCTTGCCCATCCATGGCTCATTCATGCCACATCAGTTCTCATCCGTGCCGCATACATGCAACTACAATGCCCATCAGTGTCTCACAAAAGTGTAATGGGTAGTCAAATTAGATTTTAAATGTATGCCCTTAAAACACCTGATGGTGCTCCCTGTATGTGGCCAGGCTGTTGCACTCTCACACATGTGGTATCGCCATACTCGGGAGTAGCAGGATATATTCTGGGGTGTAATTTTTGCTATGTACATGCTATGTGTTAGATCTTGTACATGGACAACTTTGCGTAATAAAAGTTCAATTAAAAGCGTTCATTTTCTTTCCACACTTTCCAAAAACTTGTGCAAAAAAATTACAAGTTCAAAAGGCTCATTATGCCTCAGATTATACGTTGGGGTGTTTGCTTTCCAAAATGGGGTAATTTTTGGGGCGTTTTATGCAGTTATTTGGGTTATTGTTACCAAAGATATGGAGCAGTATAAATTCTGGCCAAAACTTATGAAATAAAAATTGCACTGATGGCAGGTGTGTACTGACTCCTATTTAACATAAGTTTGAATGTGATGGCTTTAAAGGGGTTGTAAGGCCTCATGTACACTGCTGCTGGTAAACGGACGTTTAGGAGCAGTTGGGCTTTTTTTTCAACTGCTCCTGAACTCTCCTCTGTTATCTTATCAGTACATGTACACTGGTTCGTTTATAGTCGTTTCTAGGCAGTTGTGTTTAGAGGCTTTTTCTTGAACCCAAAAAAATGTGTTTAGAAGCGGTTGAAGCGACAACCCGCGTTTAGCAGCATTTCGTTTACAGGCGTTTTTAATTTTAACCAAAAAAATATAATTTTTTTTTCAAATGCTTCTAGACACAAACGCGGCATGTAAACGTGGGTAAACGGCCGTTTTTCTTTCTCGTACATCACGGGACACAGAGCGGCATAGTCATTACTATGTGGGTTATATAGTTTACCTTCAGGTGCTGGCACTGGCAACTTCCAAACCGGAAGTACCCTCCCCTATATAAGCCCCTCCCATCCGGGAGCACCTCAGTTTTTTGCCAGTGTCTAAGGTGTTGGCCAAGAAGTAACATGTGTTTTTCACTGAGCTTGCGTACAGGTTCTTTTGGGCCTCAGTAAGCTATTCCGGATCCGACCAAAAAAGCTTCATAGCTAAACGGTCGGTACCCGGGCCTTGCAGAGAAGAGCAAGGTTTTGCCTGTAATGCTTCTCTTAGGAGAGCTGGACCCTGGGATCCAGAGCTCTGGTCATACCCACGACCAAGATGTTTTCTGTACAGGGTGCTATACAGGTCCAGGGGAGTGGAATCCTTGGGAACCCGGTCCCTGAAGGTTTAATTACAATGCCTGCCGTGATAGGTGAAGTTTGGGCTTCTGTGGACCAAACAGAGTCCTGCGGCGGGGAAAAGGTAAGTGGGGGCCCCTCAGGAACTTGGTTCTATTGAGGGGACCCCCAAGCCTAATATGTCTTTCTGCCTGTTACCTAACGGTATTCCCGCTAAATATCTGTGCATGCCTGTAACTACTAAAAAATGTAATAATTTTAATAGTGGTAAAGAAAAAAAAATATATAGACTGCGGTACCTGTGTTAATCCACTAGAGGCCGCTGTGGAACGTTTCTTGTCATGTGGACTGTTTTCTTTTCATCAGAGCAAGTCCAGGCAGATGGTGAGTTCTCTTGTGGGAAACTGCTTCCTCTGCCATGTTGCAATGTTCATCCATCCCCCGGCCTGCGGCAAACATGGCCCTGTCTCCTGTCCCTAGTTTCCCTTTTCAAAAAAGAGCGCCGAAGGCGCACGTGCCTGCGCGCGTGCACGCGCCTCTCTATATAGAGGTGAGTGGAAAAGGGGGCGGAGCTTGGTGGATGATGCTCTGTGCGCGCCGCAGCGCTTCTGCGCATGTGCGGGCGTCCCAGCATGATAAAAAGCACAATTAGGTGTTGTCAGCTGGTTATGGAAGGCAGAAACAGAGCTGGCAACATTTAAAGAAAGGCATACAGCAAGCGGTTGATGCAGGCATCCCCATAGAAAGGCACATTAGTAGACACCAACTGTTTATATAGCAGCATTTGTGCTAGACTATTGTCAGTAAGTGGTGTATTTCGGCTGGAATACCTCAGCTTTGGGCTTAGGAATATGCCGTCTAAAGTCTCCGGGACTAAGAATCCCAGGAAGCATAGGGGGTCTCCATCGGGCTCTGAGGATCTTGGGCATGCTTCGGCTGCACCAATCTCCCCTGAAAAATCAGAGGTTAGTGACCGTAGAGCACCCTCAGGAGTACCTGGTACTGTGGCTGTCCTCAGTTCACCTGCTCCTGTGTATGTAACAGAGGAGGTTTTTTCCTCAGCTCTGGGAGGGCTGGAAGAGAGATTGACAACATTGATCGCTGCTTCCCTGTCAGAGGGAAAGCGCGCCCGATCTCCGTCTCCTCCCTCAGAGTACCTGTTAGCGGAGCAACAGTCCCATACGGGGATCGACCTACCTGAAGGGGATCAGGACGAGGTTGATTCTGTTGTAGAGGAATCAACAGTGGAAGAACCATTCTCAGCATCACATGCTGAAAGATTATGGGTTCAGTCCCTGACTAACATGGTCCGATCAGCATTTAAAATGCCCCTTGCGGAGCCATCATCCACTTCTGTCTCCTCGTTGGGGTCACTAAAAGCCCCCCAGACTGTTTGTTCCTTTCCAATCCATCCTTTACTGGAAGGGCTCATTTACCAGGATTGGGAACATCCTGATAAAATATTTACTCCTCCCAAGAGATTTCAGGTGGTCTATCCCATGGAGGATAAGTTCATCAAAAAATGGAGGGTCCCTACAGTGGACGCAGCCATCTCTTGTGTGAATAAATCACTGACATGTCCAGTAGATAATGTCCAAATGTTCAAGGACCCAATAGATAAAAAATTGGAGTCCTTATTAAAATCTGCTTTTGCTACAGCAGGCTTGGTGACACAACCAGCAGTGGCAGCTATTGGGGTCTGCCAAGCAGTGAAGGATCAGTTGAAACAGGTCTTAAGGGACTTGCCAGATCAGCAGGCTCTTGCCCTAGCTGATCTACCTAGAGCCTTATGCTTTGCGGTTGACGCTATAAAGGATTCAATCCATCAGGCCTCCCGCCTTACGCTGTCTGTAGTACATATGCGCAGGCTTCTGTGGCTCAAAAACTGGTCTGCTGAAGCTCCCTGTAAAAAATTGCTGGCCAGCTTCCCATTTCATGGTGAACGCTTATTCGGGGAAGACCTGGACAAATATATCCAGAAAATTTCCAGCGGTAAAAGTACACTCTTGCCGGTTAAAAACAGAGTTAGAGGTCCCTCTTTTAAGAGGCCTGCTTCTCCAGTCCCTAGGACATGGGCTGCGAAACAGTTCCGACGGCCTCTTCGGTCAAATCCCGGGGGTAAAAATCAGGGACAATCGCTGGGTAACAAGAAACCCTGGGTCAGGAGAGGTACAAAACCTCCCCCAAAGTCAAATGCATGAAGGGTTGCCCCCACTCAATCGGGTGGGGGGAAGACTTCAGTTGTTCGCAGAGACCTGGCGGGACACGATCAGAGACAGATGGGTGCTCTCCGCAGTAAGTCTGGGATACAAATTGGAGTTAAGACTCCCCTCCTTCCCATTTTATAAGGTCAAACGTGCCAAGGGATCCCCAGAAGAGAGGATCCCTCCTGTTGGCACTAGAACAATTATTGCTCCAAGCAGTAATTATAGAGGTTCCCCTGGAAGAATGGGGGTTCGGGTTTTACTCAAACCTCTTTACAGTCCCGAAGCCAAACGGGGACGTGAGGCCCATATTAAATCTAAAAGGACTAAACAAATTCCTACATATCAGGACTTTCCGGATGGAGTCGATCCGATCGGTGGCCACTGCCCTACAAGGGGAGGAATGGTTAGCCTCGATCGACATCAAAGATGCTTATTTGCACATTCCCATCTTTCCAGTCCACCAAAAATTTCTACGCTTTGCAGTAGAAGGGCGCCATTTTCAGTTCAGAGCCTTACCCTTCGGTCTGGCCACAGCACCACGAGTGTTCACAAAAATTCTGGCCCCATTATTGGCCAATCTAAGAACACGAGGTGTAACGATAATGGCATATCTAGACGACTTGTTGCTGATAGACCACTCAGTGGAAAAACTAGAAGTGGTTGTTCACGAGACAATCGAGTATCTGGAATCTCACGGGTGGATTATGAACCGAGACAAGTCAGCCCTAAAACCAGTCAAAAGTCTGGAATACTTGGGGCTAAGGCTGGATTCAGACCAGAGAAAAATTTTCTTGCCTCAAGAAAAGGTGTCGTCTTTGAGAGATTTGATCCACCTAGTGGGTACAAAAAGACAGCCATCCATACGCCTGTGCATGAGGCTGCTGGGAAAAATGGTGGCATCATTCGAAGCAGTGCCCTACGGTCAATTCCATTCAAGGAATCTGCAAAGGGCCATACTGTCAGCCTGGAACAAAAGAGTTCAGGCCCTAGATTTACCAATGTCCTTGTCTCCTTCCGTGCGCAAGAGCCTCCGTTGGTGGTTGGTTCCCCAGAATCTGGAAAAAGGGAAATCCTTCAGTCCAATTTCTTGGAAGGTGGTCACTACAGATGCCAGCCTTATAGGCTGGGGAGCAGTACTGGAGCAATGGTCTCTCCAGGGCAGGTGGTCGGATGCAGAAAAGGCCCTGCCCATCAATCTCTTAGAGATACGAGCAGCCCGGTATGCCCTAGTAGCATGGACATCCAAACTCCAAGGGTCCCCTGTCAGAATTCAATCAGACAATGCCACGGCAGTGGCATATATCAATCATCAGGGTGGTACCAGGAGTCGTGCAGCCCAGAGGGAAGTGAATTGCATCCTGAAATGGGCAGAAAGATATGTCCCAGCCATATCCGCAGTATTCATTCCAGGAGTGGAGAATTGGAAGGCGGACTTTCTAAGTCGCCAACAATTATGCCCAGGGGAATGGTCCCTTCACCCCGAGGTTTTCCGGACAATATGTCAGCGGTGGGGAACACCAGATGTAGATCTTCTAGCATCCAGATTCAACGCAAAGATGGACAGGTTTGTCTCTCGGACAAGGGATCCCCTAGCTTGCGGCTCGGATGCCCTAGTGTTCCCTTGGGATCAGTTCAAGCTGATATATGCATTCCCACCGCCACGATTGTTACCTCGATTACTCCGCAGAATCAGGGTAGAAAAGAAACCAGTGATTCTGGTGGCTCCAGCGTGGCCCAGAAGAGCATGGTACGCGGAGATTGTAAAAATGTCTGTGGGGAGTCCTTGGACCCTCCCACATCGCCTGGACCTGCTTTCGCAAGGACCGATATACCACCCTTCCTTACCAGCCCTAGGTTTGACGGCCTGGCTATTGAAGCCCACATTCTAAAAAAGAGAGGGCTCTCTAATCCTGTGGTATCTACCATGATCAATGCCAGGAAGCCGGTATCCAGGCAGATCTACTATAGAATCTGGAAGGCGTACATCGCCTGGTGTGAGGCCAAGAAATGGCATCCACGTAAGTACGTAATAGGTAGGATTCTGGACTTCCTACAGTGGGCTGTAGATAGGAAGCTTGCCTTGAGTACTATCAAGGGTCAGATCTCGGCCTTGTCAATTTTTTTTCAAAGGCCCTTGGCTTCGCATTCACTAGTCAAAGCCTTTATACAAGGAGTGATGCGTATTAGCCCTCCGGTTAATATTCCCATATGTCCATGGGACTTAAACCTGGTTCTGTCGGTTCTACAGAAGCAACCATTTGAACCATTACAGCATATTTCCTTGGTTCTTCTCACCAGGAAATTGATTTTTCTAGTAGCCATTTGTTCGGCTAAAAGAGTGTCGGAATTAGCCGCTATGTCCTGTAAAGAGCCATATCTGGTTATCCATAAGGACAGAGTAGTGTTACGTCCTCATCCAGCCTTTCTTCCTAAGGTGGTATCGAGGTTTCATTTGAACCAAGATGTGGTTCTTCCTTCTTTTTTCCCCAAACCTAGTTCAGTAGAGGAAAAGTTATTACATTCTTTGGATGTAGTAAGAGCAGTTAAAGCTTATCTAAAAGCCACTGCTCAGATTCGTAGAACGGATACTTTGTTTCTTCTGCCGGAAGGCCCCAGAAAGGGTCAGGCAGCGTCAAAATCTACTTTAGCCAAGTGGATTCGACAGGTCATAATGCAAGCCTATGGCTTGAGAAGGAGACCGCCTCCGTTCAAAGTTAGGGCGCACTCCACGAGAGCAGTTGGAACTTCATGGGCAGTGCATCACCAGGCCTCCCTGGCTCAAATCTGTAAGGCCGCAACATGGTCTTCAGTACACACGTTTACTAGGTTCTACCAGGTGGACGTTGGAAGTCAGGAGGATGTCGCCTTTGGGTGCAGTGTGTTGCAGGCCGCAAAAGATCCTCATGTCTGATAGCGCTCAGCTTATGTATGGTGTATCCCCCCCCCTCATTGGGCATTGCTTTGGGACGTCCCACATAGTAATGACTATGCTGCTCTGTGTCCCGTGATGTACGAGAAAGAAAATAGGATTTTTATAACAGCTTACCTGTAAAATCCTTTTCTTGGAGTACATCACGGGACACAGAGCTCCCACCCCTCTTTGGGGACACTTATTGCTTTGCTACAAAACCTGAGGTGCTCCCGGATGGGAGGGGCTCATATAGGGGAGGGTACTTCCGGTTTGGAAGTTGCCAGTGCCAGCACCTGAAGGTTAACTATATAACCCACATAGTAATGACTATGCCGCTCTGTGTCCCGTGATGTACTCCAAGAAAAGGATTTTACAGGTAAGCTGTTATAAAAATCCTATTTTTAGACACTGGTTTGCTGTCAAGTTAAATTGTTTAGGAGGGGTTGAACAACGTCCCGTGGACATAAAGACTAAAGGTTCGTGTTTTTTCACCTTAATGCATCCTCCTTGTGAAAGAACCCAACACTTTTGAATGGCCTTTTCCTGACAATCCTCTTCAGGCTGCGGTCATCCCTGCTGCTTGTGCACCTTTTTCTTCCACACTTTTTTTTCCCTTCCACATAACTTTCTATTAATGTGCTTTGATACAGCACTTTGGGAACATCCAACTTCTTTTGCAATTGCCTTTTGAGGCTTTCCGTCCTTATGGAGGGTGTCAATGAGTTTTCTGCCCAACTGTCAGGTTAGCAGTCTTTCCCATGATTGTGATTCCTACTGAACCAGACTGAGAGACCATTTAAAGGCTCAGGAGCCCTTTGCAGGTGTTATGGCTTAATTAGCTGATTAGAGTGGGATACTTTGAGCCTAGAATATTGCACCTTTTCACAGTATTCTAATTTTCTGAGATTGTGGATTTGGGGTTTTCATGAGCTGTAAGCCATAATCACAATTATGACAAATCACGGCTTGAACTATCTTGCTTTGCATGTAATGAGTCTATCTCATATATTTCACCTTTTAAGTTGCATTAGTGAAAAACTTTTGCACCATATTCAAATTTTTCGAGTTTCACCTGTATGCCGGACACTGCATCAAATTGGTCTGCATGGCTGTCGCCCCAGAAGGAAGCCTCTTCTAAAGATGATGCACAAGAAAGCCCACAAACAGTTTGCAGAAAACAAGCAGACTAATGACATGGATTACTGGAACCATGTCTTGTGGTTTGATAAGACCAAAATAAACTTATTTGGTTCAGATGGTGTCAAGCGTGTGTCACAGCAACCAGGTGAGGAGTACAAAGACAAGTGTGTCTTGCTTACAGTCAAGCATGGTGGTGGGAGTGTCATGGTCTAAGGCTGCATGAGTGATGTTGGCACTGCGGAGCTACAGTTTGAGTATGTACTGTGACATACTGAAGAAGAGCACGATCCCCCTCCCTTCAGAGACTGGGCAGCAGGGCAGTCTTCAAACATAACGACCCCAAACACGCCTTCAAGACAACCACTGCCTTGCTAAAGAAGCTGAGGGTAAAGGCGATGGACTGGCAAAGCATGTCTCCAGACCAAAACCCTGTTGAGCATCCGTGGGGCATCCTCAAATGTAAGGTGGAGGAGCGCAAGGTCTCAAACATCCACCAGCTCCATGATGTCATCATGGAGGAGTGGAAGCGGACTCCAGTGGCAACCTGTGAACTGGTGTACTCCATGCCCAAGAGGATTGACAGTGCTGGAACATAATGGTGACCACACAAAATATTGACACGTTGGGCCCAATTCTTCTTTTTTCTTCCTTCTTTTTCGGATTCAGGAAGCATGGCTTACCTGCACACCATCACCCCCCATCACAAGGCTTGTGGTTTGACACACATTTGGGATCCCCATACATGGCGCAGAGATGGACTACTTTGACCTCCTTTTAGGCACAACTGTAAAGTGGTTTGACTGCGTTGCCTCTTCAAAATGTGGGGTATTTAGACATTTCCCTGTTTTTTAGAAGTCACAATTTTTAGGTTGGCTATATTTGGTACCTTTTTTAATGTGATGGTCTCCTAATTTATATTGGATTAAAAATTTTAAGACAATGTATTTATCTTTTACACACTGAATGTGTTTATTACACAATGTTTGTTTCCAAGTTATTCATTATTGTGAATGTTGCACTATATGAAACCTATTCATAAAACACTGGAGAAATCCCACAACTGTATTACTGTGTATATAAAATGTTTCCCTAATCTTGTTTAATCTTAGTGCAACAAACTTAAAGAGGAGATCAACAAGATGAAAGACATTTTGTCTAGGAAAGACCAAGAAACTGGAGAGAGTATAAGACAAGCCTCCTCATCTCTACAGCAAGCATCATTAAAGCTATTTGAAATTGCATACAAAAAGGTAAAGTTGGAGAAAATATATTGGTTTTCTTTAGCATCAGCTAATGCCACGTACACACGTCCGTTTTTAATGTCATTTTTAAAACCGTCATTTTTCTCGTCGTTTTTTTCTTGTTTCCTCTCAACCCTGTCTTGCGTACACACGATCATGAAAAAAAAACGCTTGAGCAAAGCGCAGCGACGTACGACACGTACGACGGCACTATAAAGGGGAAGTTCCGTTCGAATGGCGCCACCCTTCATGTTAGTAAAGTTTGTTGAGCGACGATTCGCGCTTTTCAGCCTCGTGCTTTTCAGTCCGTTACAGCGTGACGAATGTGCTATCTCCATTACGAACGCTAGTTTTACCAGAACGAGCACTTCTGTCTCATACTTGATTCTGAGCATGCGCGTTTTTTTTCCCCTCGTAAAAGCATACACACTACTGTTTTTCACAACGGGGAAAAAAAAGACGTGAAAAAATAGAGCAGGTTCTAAATTTTTTTAGCCCGTTTTTCACGTCGTTTAAAATGCTCTAGAGCCTACACACAATCGTTTTTAATGCCCAAGTTAAAAAATTGCATTTTTAACGACGTGAAAAACGATCGTGTGTACGCGGCATAAGAGGAGCTATGGTCTAGACCAGTGGTTCTCAACTCTAGTCTTCAGGACCCACTAACAGGCCAGATTTTAAGTATTACCTTGGGGAGATGTAGACTAGAATACTGCAATCACTGAGCAGCAAATTATATCACCTGTGATGTATTTCAGTTATATTGCAAACCTGGCCTGTTAGTGGGTCCTGAGGACAGGAGTTGAGAACCACTGGTCTAGACCGATGTGTTTTTTTTTTATAGTTTTTACAATAAAGGTTTGTTCCTCTTCCTCCTTCTATCCCAAATCAAAACCTTGGCAGCTTCTTTCTTCATGTTTTTAAAAATGAATAAAAAAAATCCAAAAGGGAAAGTAAAGCTGGCCGAGCATTGAGCAAACTACAGCTTGTTCAAATGAACTGGACACAATTTGCTCTGTGGGTGGCCCTGCCAGACCCAGTCTGTAAAACAAGTCATCTAATTTGTCAAAGCCTGCTGTTTGGATATTCATCCAATCAGTATATGATAGTCCAGCATTGGGATTCATCCATCTGTGCTCTGTGAATCTTAGATTTTTATTTTATTTTTTTCCCCCCTCATATATTCATATTTTTTTCGTGAATGGTTGTAACCCTCTGTGGGAATCAGTTTAAGGAAGTCCACTTGCAAGTGTTACCAGTTAACCCTAATTATTGGTGTGACAAAGTCTAAGGCTCCATGCACACTGGAGCTCAAAAACAGACGTTTTGAATGTCCGATTGCTGGCAAGAAAACGCCGTCAATGCACGTTTTGATTACCTGTGTTTGTGTATTTAAGATATATGTGTATATATATATATTTTTTTTAATCTAAATTATACGTACAAGTGCACTGATTGGAGGCTTGTTGTGTTTAAAATAAATGTTTAAATTTTAAGAAATTTTCTGTATCTTTTATTACTTAGCGGAGTAATAATGGAACTTCCACTTTTCGGAATCCTCCCCCTCCGGTGTCACATTTGGCACCTTTCAGGGGGAGGAGGGAGCAGATACCTGTGTAATCCAGGTATTTGCTCCCTCTTCCGGGCATAGATCACCGCGGTGAGCTACGCCACATCTGGCGCCTACTCCGCCCCCCTTGCTGTCTTCTGGGAGACACACGGGTCCCAGAAGACAGCAGGGACCAGTGGGATCGCGCAGCGTGACTCGCGCATGCACAGTAGGGAATAAGGAAGTGAAGCCGCAAAGCTTCACTTCCTGACTCCCTTACCGAAGATTGCGGCGCAGGAACCAGAGGGAGAGATCGGCTTCGGGTGCTGACATTGCGGGCGCCCAGGACAGGTAAGTGTCCATATATTAAATGTCAACAGCTGCAGTATTTGTAGCTGCTGACTTTTAATTTTTTTTTTTCTGCGGAACTCCGCTGCTTTCACAATGGACCGTCTATTTGGCTGCTAGCAGGGAGCTTATATCCCAGCTAGCGGCCCATGAAGGGGTTAAATACCCCCGTGTAGCGCCACTACAGAAGTGCTTTGCAGGCGCTTCGGTAGCGTGCCAGTTCATTTCAATGGGCAAGAGTGGTGGAGGAGCGGTATACACCGCTCCAAAGATGCTGCTTGCACTGTCCTGCCAGCGCACCGCCTCAGTGTGAAAGCACTCGGGCTTTCACACTGAGGCTGCAGGGGAGCCGTTTTGCAGGCACTTTACAGGCGCCATTTTTAGCCCAAATGCGCCTAAAAAAACCGCCCCAGTGTGAAAGGGGTCTAACTGTTAGATTTTATGAGATGATGGGGGGGAAAAAAAATCGGCCTAACATATCGGCCCAAAAAAGAATCGGCATCATATATCGGCCGCCGCGGTTTCTAAATATCGGCATCGGCCAGAGAAAAACCTCTACTGTCTACTTGTTAGAAAATGCTGATGTGAAGTATAGTTTGGGGGTGGATGCATACAATGGTAATATGTGTAACTACTACTTGCAGAAGGGAATGGGTGATATACTATATATTAAGTATCTATATGTGTGCTGCGCCACACTGAGTGTACTGCTTGTGCTCTGGAACTCTTTGTTTATTTTTTCTCAAACAAAGGTCTTTATTGAACAAAAGTAAAAGAACAAAGGTTTCTCTTTCGTTCATGGACGGACACAGCCTTAATCTTGACAAAGTGGGTATTGGCCTTCCTTAAGGAGTGACTAGGCAGAAAGTGTTAACAACTTCAAAGCAGAACAGCCCCGCCTAGAGGGCGGTCCTACTGACTATATCCCCTCAGCCTGCAGAAAGCAGATCAGTTTTTTTTTGTCTAGCTAAGGAGAAGACATGGCTCCCTTCGGGCCCATAAGCCTGGGGAATTTATTTTTATTTCAAACTTATTTATTATTTTTTTTGTTTGTTCCGGTGATCTTCGATCAACTGCCGACTGGGCGACAGGCTGGACCCGTGATCCTTGTAGTCCCCCCAGTTTCGGCCATCGAGCGTGTGCTGACCGTAGTCACGCACTGGGTCGTCCACGACATACCCATCGCTCTACGGGTGGCCGTGAGCTTACGCTCCAGGGCTTGCATCGGACCGCTCAAACGGCCGAGTCACAGTAGCCTGGCTGGTGAGATTACGTTCCAGGGTTGCATCGTACCGCTCAGCTCCGGCTGACCTTTACGGCCGAGACGCAGTAGCCAGGCCGGTGAGCTTACGCTCCAGGGCTTGCATCGGACTGCTCAGCTACAGCTGACTTTTACGGCCGAGTCGCAGTAGCCTGGCTGACAGTCGTCTCCGTCACCATTCAGAAGATCGTCTGTCTGGGATGTTTCAAGCATAATCCCGCAGGAAGGGTAAGTCCCTGCTTCGGCAGGAGGACAGAGCTGGACATCCCTGGAGAGGTGAGTTAAGGGCTCTATCCTTCCCTCCCCTCCTTAGGCTCTCTAAAGCTAGCTGCTGGGGTTCACCTGGGGAGGGCTCCACTTGTGGGGTGTACGTCCGCTAAAATGTTTTATAAGCTACCTTAATTTGCTTACCTATGTGTCTGCTCCATGCTGTCGGCGACCATTTTTGCTGTGATCCATGCTGTATTGCTATCTGCATTAGCGGCCATGTTCTTGTGGCCGCGCTGTATTTGACCTCTATAGTCCGCTCGGCGGCCATGTTTTTGGTGATTCACTGCTGTATTTACTTTCTACTGCACTGGCGGCCATGTTCTTGTGGCTGCGCTGTGTTGGCCTCTAGCGGTCGCTCGTCAGCCATATTTCCTATGATCCAGGCTATGTTGTGACATCCAATATATATATACAAAAGATGTAGCGCTGGATGAGTGAACTATATAGGACCATATAGTAAAATATTGAACAGAAAAAAAGTATAAAAACTGTGTAGATACTACAAATAAACCACATCATAGTTCATGTGTAACAAAAACAAAAAATGAAAAATGTGTCCCTCCTCTGTTGTAAAATTTGATAGAGTTCTCCAGAGTGCAGGTATCCGATGTAAATATGGAAATGAACATCCAATGTTAGGAAAGAAATCCCACCACCAATGTGTAGAGAGAAGGCTTACCAGACAGCTTGCGACCGCCCTTCTCAGGGGGGTCAAAACAGGCTCAGTAGAGGGATGGTCTCTACCCTCCGGATTGATTACTACTGCAATAGAACGCCTTTGGAATGAAATAATGCATATCTGAAGGAAAACAGGGGTCCAACCCGGTACTAGCAAGGAATACCTAATGAAGTGGCCGCATCCACTCTGATCCGGAAGGAGTGCGAGTCCCCATATGCACCAGGCATCAGAGATATCTCCACTTGCGGCTGGGGAAGACCACTACCAAATAGTGGCGCCCCCCTTGGCCTGGCATCAGCACTGAGGGTGTTCACCACTTTTACAGGCGAGGCCTGGACCACATGGTAGCCTCCGAAGCAGTACCATATGCGCAATTCACACGCGAGTGTTACAGAAGGAAGGTCTGTCCAGATGGGACAAGTGCCCACCATCCCTGGATTGTCAAATCCGGGTGAGCCTCCCTAGTTTGGTGGCTGACATCACCGGCACTTCTGTCCGGGAAGTCGGTCTTCCCTGTCACTGGATAGTGATCACGATGGACGCCAGCCTTACCGGTTGGGGGGGGGGGAGTCTGGGGGGGTTCAGTCGACCAGAGTCGCTGGACTCCGGAGGAATCCCACTTGCCGATCAACGTCCTGGAACTCCGGGCGATCAGGCTGTGCCTCTCCACATGGTCCCAGAAGCTACAGGGGCTTACAGTCAGGATCCAATCGGACAACGCCACAGTAGTGGCATAAGTCACCCATCTAGGAGGAACAAGAACCTCGGCTGCAGCGTCAGAGGTCGCTCGCATCCTAAGGTGGGCAAAAAGGAACGTGTCGCCATTTACATTCCGGGTGTGGAAAACTGGCGAGTTTCAGCTCCTTTGCCCAAGATAGGGCACGCCAGACATAGATCTCCTGGCTTCTAGACTCAATCGGAAGGTATGATGTTTGTGGCCAGGTCAAGAGACCCAGGGCAGATGCGACCGATGCTTTAGGGGCACCATGGAGTCAGTACAGGCTAATCTGTGCCTTCCTTCCTCTGACCTTCCTCATCTGCTTCGCAGACTGGAGGCGGAGAGTATTCCAAGAATCCCAATTGCTCTGGATTCGCCTCGGTGTCCCGGTATGCCGATCTAGTGCATCTATAGTAGGCGCCTCTTGGCGTCTACCGCTAAGAAAGGACCCGCTGCGCAAGGTCCCATACGCCATCCTGTTTTACAGTCACTGGCTAACGGCATGGCGATTGAGAGCCAGGTACCAAGATCGGGGCTTGTCAGACTCGGTGTTCTCTACCATGAGGAGTGCTCGGAAATTCTTCTCTAGGAAGATTTACCATCGCACTTGGAAGACCTACATATCCATTGTGAGGAAATGAGGTGGCATCCACGTACTTGGTTCCAGAGTCCTGCCGTTCTTAGTGTGGGGCGGACCAAAAATTTTGCTAAGTACAGTTGGGGGCAGATGTCTGCCCTGGCTGTCTTTTTCAACGACCCCTGGTGGCTCACTCTCTAGTGAGAACGTTTGTACAGGGGGTTCGGCAAAGGGCCCTTCCGGTCCGCCCTCCACTACCTCAAACCACAGTTTTGAGAACATCAGGGAGATTCCCTTGTTGACACCTTCCCAGAAGGTGGTACTTTTGGAGGCTGTTGCGTCAGTTAAGACTGGTTTCTGAGCTGGCAGCCTTGTTGGGCAAGGCTCCCTATCTAATCCTCTACTAGGATAGGGTGGTGCTGTGTCCGCAGCCTTCTTTCTTCCTAAGGTCATTCGACCTGCCATCTCAGGGAAGACATTGTACTGCCATCCTTGTGTCCTCATCTGTCGAATCCTAAAGAGACAACGTTGTTTCCTTGGACATTGTCCAAGCTCTGAGAATATACTTGTCTGTTATTGCTCCGTTCCGGAGTTCAGACTCACTGTTTATTCGGTGGCTGGTCCCAAGAAGGGCCCAGCGTTCGCGTCGGCCACCATCTCGAGGTGGATCTGACAGATCGCGATTCAGGCTTACGCCATAATGGGTCGGGCGCCTCCTGTCACGGCGCATTCGACCAGGGAAATGGGTGCCTCTTGGGCTTTCTGACATCAAGCGTCTGTTTTCCCAGGTGTGTAAGGCAGCGACCTGGTCGTCCGTTCACACTTTTACTGAACTTTACAAGTTGATGTGAGTGCATCTTTGGATGCTTCCTTCGGCCGCAAGGTTTTGCAGGCGGCTGTTTAGAGTTACAACTCAGTTGAGGAGCTCTGTTTTGCTTGGGGTGAAGTTGTTTTAATGCTGTTCCCACCCCTCATTTTGACACTGCTTTGGGATGTCCCACTTTGTCAAGATTAAGGCTGTGTCTGTCCATGAACGAAAGAGAAAATAGGATTTTATACTCACCGTAAAATCCTTTTCTCTGAGTTCATGGACGGACACGGCACCCACCCCTCCTTCTTTTTTTTTTTTTTTTTTTTCAAGTTTGTACTGCTTTTGACAAACTGATCTGCTTTGTGCAGGCTGAGGGCATATAGTCAGTAGGACCGCCCCCCCCCGGGCGGGGCTGTTCAGCTATGAAGTTAACACTTTCTGCCTAGTCACTCCTAAAGGAGGGCCAATACCCACTTTGTCAAGATTAAGGCTGTGTCCGTCCATGAACTCAGAGAAAAGGATCTTACGGGGTGAGTATAAAATCCTATTTTTTACAGTAATTTATTAGACGGCTCCGGGGGTCTCTTCCGACTTCTCTTCGCTCTCCGGCCTCTTCTCCCGCTCTCCCGTACTTCTCCCGCTTTCCGGTGCCTTCTGCCGGGCTCCTCCGCTATCTTCTGCTCTTTTGCTAGCGTTGGCCCGGTCTTCTCTGTCGTCGTCTTCCGATGTTGACTCAACGCTCTCTCCCGCTGTAATGCCGTGTGCGCAATGACTTATATAGGCATGGGGCGTGATCATCGGGTGATGTCATCCGATGACCACACCCCCTTATGACGTCACCTCATCAACATGGGGACAAGGTGCTTTTTGGGGGGGCGCAGGGCCCCTCTGCCCCAAAGCACCTACCCCCATGTTGAGGGCATGCGACCTGGTACACTTCAGGAGGGCGGTGCTGGCTCGTCCCCACCCCCTTTCCTGAGCAGCCGGACTGCATGCTCGGATAAGGGTCTGGTATGGTTTTTGGGGGGACCCCACGCCGTTTTTTCGGCGTAGGGGATTCCCCTTAAAATCCATACCAGACCGAAGGGCCTGGTATCGTCCGAGGGGGAAACCCCACGCCAATTATTTTTCCGTTTTTTTTGCAGGGTTTCTCTTCATCCTCAGCACACAAATCGCACCGCAAGTCGGCTCATGATCCAAATTCAAATCAAGGGGCTCCCATAGGGAACCATTGATTTTGAATAGAGTCAGAGAAACGCCTAACGAGGCTTAACGCTCTTTTTACATCGTTAACCCTCGTTTAACACCTTTGACCGGCATCTGACGTTTCCAGGACTGCTCTTGAAATGCAATTTTATGGCGTTCAGAAAACAGGCCATAAACTCCACTGCTGAAAAACGTCCATGTGTGCATGGACACATAGGATAACAGAGTGGAGTTTATGGGCTTTTAAAAAAAACGCCCAAACTCCAAAAAACACCAGTTTTTGAGCTCCAGTGTGCATAGAGCCTAAATGGTGGAGTTAGCCCTCAAGACCTCCCAAAGAATGGCTGTGGACCCCACTGGGCCCAGTGAGGTCAAGATGGCTGGGCTTGGACAGGATGAACATTGCAACAAAGTGGAGAATTCTTGCAGACACGGTATGTATATCTGTAAGGTCACATAGAGAACACTAATATATGTCCCTAGACAGCCACCCACACAGTATAGGAAGTTTAAGACAGGATGTTTTGCTCTGCAAACCGGCCAACACCTCGCTAGCCGATGCAAATATGTAAATGAAGGAAAACCACAAAAGTCACAGGAAATGTGTGACGTTATATGTATACTGTCAAAACCTATAGACAGGGCATTTTGGCTCTGGCATGAGGTGGGCTGATTGCCACGCTGGCCAGTGTGAAATAAAAAATATTTTCCTAAAAGTTTGTTGTTCCTGGCTATCTCCCGCTTTATAGCCACATAAAGTTTGTGAGGAATTGGGTTTCTGACGTAAAATAAAGTAAGTTATGCAGGTTGTTAGAATCAATCCATAATTGACTTAAATCTCTTACTGATTGTTCGGCTGATTAAAAATGTTGGCTTCATTTACCTCTTATCTAATTTTCCATGTGTTTTCTGTCCATGGTACCAACCATTTTTGCCGGCAGTAAGTAGACCGGTCCCCTTGTCTACCCACTGTAGTTTACCTTTGTTAGGCTGACGTAACCACAACAGTACAAACAAAGCTTTGAGTGAGTTTTGTAAAATTAGACTGCATTCACACGGGTGTTTAGCCTCGCTGTAAATCCAAGTGGCAAGAATCTAATTCCTGCAGCTGAGATGCAGAAAGCTGTGGCTGCCAAGCCCGTACATCCCAATGACAGGCTGATAGCAGCCAAAGCTTTTCATGACTCTTCACACAGCCAAAAGTTACCTGTAGGGTTACCTGGATGCACACAGTGAGGTAAGGGGGGTTGTATTTACTAAAACGGGACCATACAGAATTTGGTGCAGCCATGCATAATAACCAAAGAGCTTCTAGGGTTTATTGAATCTGGTGCAGCTGTGCATATTAACCGATCAGCTTCTATGTATTCGTTTTAGTAAATCTACCCCAGTGTGTAGCTTCCTGTCGGCGAGAAGGAAAATTGTGCTCTTTTACATAGTCCAGGGAGATACCAAAAAAACAAGTGATGGCATTGCAGGCACCTACAGTCATGGCCAAAAATGTTGGCACCCCTGCATTTCTGTCAGATAATGCTCCACTTTGCCCAGAAAATTATTGCAATTTACAAATGTTTATGCAGTCTTCGATTTGTGTTTTTTGTTTATTGGTATGACGCAAAAATGTGGAGAAACCAAAAATCCGGATCTGACACCATTCCATGCAAAACTCCAAAAATGAACTGGACAAAATTATTGGTACCTTCTCAAAATTGTAAAATAGTTGCATTCCAAAATTTTGTGATGATTCTGTAAATTGTAATTAAGCTCACATATCAATTAACAGGTGCTGACAATATAGAAATCACACAGGCAACCAGTTAAAATGGTGAAAATGTACTCAACCTTTCTGTTGTCTTTCTGTGTGCCGCATGGAGAAGAGAGCAGCAAATAATTGTCTGAGGATTTGAGAACAAATTGTGGAAAAGCATGGACAAATCTGAAGGTTGCAAGTCAATCTTCAGAGATCCTAATGTTCCTGTGTCCACTGTGTGCAACATTGTTAAGAAGTTTACAGCCCATGGCACTGTAGCTCATCTCCCTGGACGAAAAAAAAAATGATCAGAGCGTTTGCTAAAACGTACCTGAGGAAGCAAAAAATCCTTTTGGGAGAATGTGCTGTGGCCAGACAAAACAAAATTACAGCTTTTTGGTAACGCCCATCATTTTATTTTCAGAAAAAGAAATGAGGCCTTGAAAGGAAAGAATACAGTCAAACATGGTGGATGTTCACTGATGTTTTGGGGTTGCTTTGCTACTTCAGGCACTGGATAACTTGACAGTGTGCACAGCATTATGAAATCTGAAGACTATCAAAGAATTCTGGGTTGCAATGTAGAGCCCAGTGCCAGAAAGTTGGGTATTTGTCAGAGGTCATGGGTCCTAAAGCAGGACAATGATCAAAAGCATCCAGAAATGGTTTAAGACAAAGTATGGGAGAGTACTGAACTGGCCAGCAATGAGTCCATATTTAAATCCTATAGAGCAGGGGTCCCCAACCACAAGGGTGTGGCCTCCCTGCAGCTGGGCCACGGCTGGTGGCCGAGCAAGAGCGCCAATGGGCCGCTGAGCAGGTAAGCGAGCAGAGCTGACATCTCTTACTGCAGTTCCACCCTTGCTGTGCAGCTGCAGGCAGCAGAGAGATTACATAATCTCTCACTGCCTGCCCTCACGTGTGCTGAAAAGCTGGGGAGAGACGCCTCTTTCTCTGCTGTCACTGTTATTGCAGGATAGGTACAAGCCACATCTGGTGGCAGGTGACAATCTGCATCTGGTGGCAGGCGACGTGGCAAGTGACAATCTACATCTGGTGGCTGGCGACGTGATAAGCTGTATCTGGTGGCAAGTGACGAGCTGTATCTGGTGGCAGGTGATGTGGCACGGGACAAGCTACATCTGGTGCCATGTGACGTGGCAAGTGACACACTCAGGGCTCCCACTAATTCTGCATTAAGGTGAGCTGAACAATCTCATTTTATATTACAATGTAATAACAGAAATAATGTGCTTCAATCATCCTGACACCATAACCCGGATGGTGTGGTGATTGAAGTGCCAACACCAGACATTGCCCCGACAAATTGCCTGTGAAAAAAACACATTGTCCCTGGTGACAAAAAGGGTTGGGACCGCTCCATAGAGCATCCGTGAAGAGAACTCAAAACCGCAGTTGGGAAAAGGAACCCTTCCAATCTGAGAGACCTGGCGCAGTTGGCGAAAGAGTGGTCCAAAATTCCAGTAGAAAGGTGTAAAACTCATTAGTTACAGGAAGCAATTGATTTTGGTTATTTTTTGTAAGCTACCAAAAATAAATGGAGGGTGCCAATTTTGTCCAGTCCATTTTTGGAGTTTTGTGTGGAATGTGTCAGATTTGGCTTTTTGTGTCATACCAATATAAACAAAATAAATAAACATGCCTAAACATAGTGCAACCATTTTCTGGGCGAAGTGTTACATTATCTGACGGTAATGCAGGGATGCCAATTTTTTGGCCATGACTGTATATATCCTTGTTTGGACTTTTTGGGGTTTTTTTTGGCTGCATTTGGGATTCAGTTACAAAATTAGGATCATTGTTCGACTAAGGCAAATAATAGAATAAATTGGTGGTTATGTTGAAGTTATTCTGGAGTGGGGCTTTTTTTAAGATGAACTATAGGACAGCACAAATACTGTCAATTGCCCTCTATTTGATTCTTCATAGAACTATATGAAGAAAATGGCTGGGCCATTGGCTGTTTGTTCAGCCAATCTGAAAATAATATGGTTCTATAAAATTCAGCGCAATTATGTACGATCCTAACTAAAATGCGTTTAGACTGCAGCTAGCACTACATGTGTTCCCAGATATGCATCAGAATATACCATTCTCTCAGTGCAGCACTGTTTTATGCTATGTGATCAAACGTTCTCAAAGCATAATAACATGGGTGACAAAAGCAACATCAAAATAACAAATTCCATCAATAAAATATTCACTTAAATAATGTTTGCATGTCCATAATGTCATCCTTTATAAACAAGTGTCATTAACCACTTGCCGACCAGGCTTTTTCTGTTTAAATCTGTATTTTTTACTATAACATTTCTTATAACCTCCAAACATTATACATTTTATTTTAATTCTAATGGCGACCGTTGCAATTTTTTGGAACACGGTATTTGCACAGCGGTTTTGCAAATGCATTTTTTTTTTGGTGAAAAAAAACTTTTACCACTTCAGCCCTGGAAGAATTGGCCCATCAATGACCAGTGCACTTTTTAAAATTTTTGGCGCTGCTTTAACTGGTAATTGCGCGGTCATGCAATGCTGTACCCAAACAAAATTTGCGTCCTTTTTTTCCCCACAAATAGAGCTTTCTTTTGATGGCATTTCATTGCCTCTGCGATTTTTTTTTTTTTTTTTTTGCGATTTAAACATAAAAAAAAAAAATCCAAATAACTCAATTTTAGTCATACATTTAGGCCAAAATGTATTCAGCCAGATGTCTTTGGTAAAAAAAAGTCAATAAGCATATATTGGCTTGCGCAAAAGTTGGTGTCTACAAACTAGGGTACATTTTTGGGAATTTATGCAGCTTTTAGTTTGACTGCCCATCTCATTTCTTGAGGTGCTAAAATGGCAGGGCAGTACAACCCCCCCCCCAAAAGGCCCTATTTTGGAAAGTAGACACCCCAAGGAAATCGCTGAGAGGAATGTTGAGCCCATTGAATATTTTATTTTTTTGTCAAGTGATTGTATAATTTATTTATTTTTGTAATTTTTCAAAGTTGTCACTAAATTATATATTATTCAAACATGGCATGGTTATATGTGGAATTACACCCCAAAATACATTTTGCTGCTTCTCCTGAGTATGGGGATACCACATATGTGGGACTTTTTGGCAGTCTAACCACGTACAGGACCCCGAAAACCAATCACCGCCTTCAGGCTTTCTAAGAGCGTAAATTTTTCAGTTTAGGAGGCCATGAAATGCCCAGATAGCACAACCCCCCCCCCCCCAAATGACCCATTTTGGAATATAGACACCCCAAGCTATTTGCTAAGAGGCATGTTGAGTATTTTGCAGATTTTGCTTTTTGTCACAAAGTTTTGAAAAAAGAAAAAAAAAAATTTCTTTCTTCATTTTCAAAAACAAATGAGAGCTGCAAAACACTCACCATGCCTCTTGGCAAATATCTTGGGGTTTCTACTTTCCAAAATGGGTCATTTGGGGGCAGTTTGTGCTATCTGGACATTTCAGGGCCTCCGTAACTGTGATAGGTAGTGAGGAAGTGAAATCGTCATTTTACGCCCTTAGAAATCCTGAAGGTGGTGACACAGCTAGGCTCCCAAAAAAGTCTCACATGTGGTATCCCCGTACTCAGGAGAAGCGGCAGAATGTATTTTGGGGTGTAATTCCACATATGCCCATGGCATGTATGAGCAATATATCATTTAGTGACAACTTTGTGCAAAAGAAAAAAAAAGTTTTACATTTTCCCCGAAACTTGTGGCAAAATATAAAATATTCCATGGACTCAACATGCCTATCTGCAAATAGTCTACTTTCCAAAATGGGGTCATTTGGGGGGTTTTGAACTGTCCTGGCATTTTATGCACAACATTAGAAGCTCATGTCACGCATCATCCAATCTTCTAACCACTTTCTGACACTTTTTGTTGACATGAAAAAAAAATTTGATAGAAAATTACTTTGAACCCCCAAACATTATATATATATTTTTTAAAGCAAAGGCCCTACAGATTAAAATGGTGGGTGTTGCAATTTTTTTTCACACAGTATTTGCGCAGCGATTTTTCAAAAACACTTTTTTTAATGCACTGAAATGCACACTATTTTGCCCAAATGTTTGATGAAATACAAAAGATCTTATGCCGAGTACATGGATACCAAATACGACATGCTTTAAAATTGTGCAGCGGCGACAAAATACATACATTTTTAAAAGCCTTTAAAATTCTTTACAGGTTACTACTTTAGACTTGCATAGGAGGTCTACTGCTAAAATTGCTGCCGTCGATCTGACCTTTGCGAGAATACCTCACAAGCATGGTGCAATTGCTGCTTACATATGACACCAGACCGCCGCTTGCGTTCGCCTTTGCGCTTGAGGACACGGGTGTTTTTTTTTTTTTTTTTTTTAATTATCTCAGGGAATGTAAATATCCCTTATGATAGCAATAGGTAGTGACAGGTACTCCTTTAAAGAAAAAAAGCATCTGACCACACCAAGATTGGTGTGATAAAATGCTCTTCCAATTTCCCAATGGCGCTGTTTATATCCGGCGAAACCTAAGTCAAATCGCTCCTCCACCCCTGACCCCAAGCGTCGGCATATATGCGCTTTTTTTTTTTTTTTTTAACTGTGGTGGTGAAATCGCCTCCTACAGCGCTGGAGTCATGGCTTGACTTATCGTGGGAGCAAAAGCTGTTGCTGTCAGAATAAATCCATGCTGCAGCTGAATGGCGTACCTGCTAAGCAAATGATGGTTAATAATAAAACAAAGTAACATTACAGTATAACAGTAAGACAGACCATACCTGCAAAGCAATAAAATATACTAAAAATAAGGATTGCAGTTCTAAAATACAGTAACAATAGAGAGAGAACAATAGAGCGGACAGTAGAGGGCGAACAATAGAGAAAAATAAAACATGTACACAAAAAAAGGAGCAAAATGTGAATCCTACTTAAACAGTAGTGCTCACCGATAAATATTGGGGGTGTGGTCAAAAAAATACATGTAACAAAAAACAAGAAAGACCTCCACACACCTAAATGAGTAACACTACAAAGTTTAATAGCCTATACTGGGCAAGATGCATGAATAAAACACATTACTGTAATACCCCAAGTTCCAAATGACCAAGGAAAAACACAAAAACTGAAACTACTCAATTACTGCGAGTCAAACCATTCCGGATAAGTCACAGCGATTTTAAGTTAGCAGAGCCACTCCCTCCCCTAGTGTGAAGAACACCCCCTATGTGTACCTGATATATCCCAGAGACCACCCATACAGACCAAATCACCCCACATAAGTTTCCTAAAGCAGAGCAGTGTGTACCTGTGACAGGTAAATTACACTGATCTGAAATGGAAAGCACGACCTGAATAAATATCCACACTCCAAAAATGTCCCAGTCATAAGTCTGTCAGATGAAAAGAGCATAGCATATTGAATGCTTGTAATGTTTGATAAATGAAAAAATCCAACAGAATCCAAAAAATAGAAGATAGATAGATAGATAGATAGATCTATCTATCTATCTATCATAGGCGTGCCCACGGGTGTGCCTGGGCACACTCTAATCAACCAGAGTGTCATGGCTTTTTTCATGCAGAGCTGCAGTGATCTCTGTCATTGGAAACTGACACTGGACAGAAGCAGCCAGTATCCTGCGGGGGGGGGGGGGGAGAAGCTAGTTAGTCTGCCCCCTCCTCTTGTTATCCTGCCCCCCTCCTGTAATACTTCCCAGGTACCCCCCCCTGTAATACTGCCCAGGTACCCCCCCACTCCTGTCACACTGCCCAGGTACCCCCCCACTCCTGTCACACTGCCCAGGTACCCCCCCTCCTGTCACACTGCCCAGGTACCCCCCCTCCTGTCACACTGCCCAGGTACCCCCCCTCCTGTCACACTGCCCAGGTACCCCCCCTCCTGTCACACTGCCCAGGTACCCCCCCCCTCCTGTCACACTGCCCAGGTACCCCCCCCCTGTCACACTGCCCAGGTATCCCCCCCCCCCGTCACACTGCCCAGGTATCCCCCCCACTCCGTCACACTGCCCAGGTACCCCCCCTCCTGTCACACTGCCCAGGTACCCCCCCCTCCTGTCACACTGCCCAGGTACCCCCCCTCCTGTCACACTGCCCAGGTTCCCCCCCTCCTGTCACACTGCCCAGGTACCCCCCCCTCCTGTCACACTGCCCAGGTACCCCCCCTCCTGTCACACTGCCCAGGTACCCCCCCTCCTGTCACACTGCCCAGGTACCCCCCCTCCTGTCACACTGCCCAGGTACCCCCCCTCCTGTCACACTGCCCAGGTACCCCCCCATCCTGTCACACTGCCCAGGTACCCCCCCTCCTGTCACACTGCCCAGGTACCCCCCTCCTGTCACACTGCCCAGGTACCCCCCCTCCTGTCACACTGCCCAGGTACCCCCCCACTCCTGTCACACTGCCCAGGTACCCCCCCCCACTCCTGTCACACTGCCCAGGTACCCCCCCACTCCTGTCACACTGCCCAGGTACCCCCCCACTCCTGTCTCACTGCCCAGGTACCCCCCTCGTCACACTGCCCAGGTACCCCCCACTCCTGTCACACTGCCCAGGTACCCCCCCCTCCTGTCACACTGCCCAGGTACCCCCCCCCTCCTGTCACACTGCCCAGGTACCCCCCCCTCCTGTCACACTGCCCAGGTACCCCCCCCTCCTGTCACACTGCCCAGGTACCCCCCTCCTGTCACACTGCCCAGGTACCCCCCCTCCTGTCACACTGCCCAGGTACCCCCCCTCCTGTCACACTGCCCAGGTACCCCCCCCCTCCTGTCACACTGCCCAGGTACCCCCCCCTCCTGTCACACTGCCCAGGTACCCCCCCTCCTGTCAAACTGCCCAGGTACCCCCCCCCCCTCCTGTCACACTGCCCAGGTACTCCCCCCTTCCTGTCACACTGCCCAGGTACTCCCCCCTTCCTGTCACACTGCCCAGGTACCCCCCTGTAATACTGCCTAGTTACCCCCCCCCACTCCTGTCACACTGCCCAGGTGCCCCCCCTGTCACACACTGCCCAGGTACCCCCCCCCTGTCACACTGCCCAGGTACAATCCTATTACAATTCTACGTCCCCCTCTCCAATTACAATGCCAAGGTGCCATCTGTGACTTGGCAAAGAGTCACCCTAGTTCCTGTGCCCCACCCTTGGTGTAAGCTGTGTGTTCAGCTCATACTGCACACTGGAACAGAGATCCACCTTGCTAATTCTTTCTGGCACCCAAAGAGAGAAGAGCAAATACATGCAACAAGAAAGACCTCCACACACCTAAATGAGTAACACTACAAAGTTTAATAGCCTATATTGGGCAAGATGCATGAATAAAACACATTACTGTAATACCCCAAGTTCCAAATGACCAAGGAAAAACACAAAAACTGAAACTACTCAATTACTGCGAGTCAAACCATTCCGGATAAGTCACAGCGATTTTAACAGTTAGCAGAGCCACTCCCTCCCCTAGTGTGAAGAACACCCCCTATGTGTACCTGATATATCACAGAGACCACCCATACAGACCAAATCACCCCACATAAGTTTCCTAAAGCAGAGCAGTGTGTACCTGTGACAGGTAAATGACACTGATCTGAAATGGAAAGCACGACCTGAATAAATATCCACACTCCAAAAATGTCCCAGTCATAAGTCAGTCAGATGAAAAGAGCATAGCATATTGAATGCTTGTAATCAGTGCCGATCCTGACCTCCCTGGGGCCCTAAGCAAAATTCTGCAAAGGGGCCCTCTACCTGACCCATGAATAATGGGCGTTGTTTAAGCGTAATATTGAACGTGGCTTAAAGGGGCGTGACTCAAAGGGGTGTGGTTAGAGTCTGAGATGAACGAGGGATGGAGGGAGAAACAAAGAAAGAAAGAGAGAGAGAGGAAGTAAAAAAAGAGGGATGGAGGGACAGCAGGCCCAGATCCTACACCGCAATAGAAATATGAGTATTCCAGAAAGTTTAACAATCAACAGATCAAGATTCTCCAAACCCCTGTTGGTGCTTCAATCATCCCGGCACCATGGTTGTTATGGTGTCAGGGTGATTAAAGCGTATTATTTCTGTTATTACATTGTATTATAAAATGAAATCATTCAACTCACCATAATGCAGAATCAGTGGGAGCCTTGATGTCACTGTCCCCAGCCAGCGGAGTGCCTCCTTACATCTCAGGTGTCCCCAGCCAGCGGAGTGCCTCCTTACATCTCAGGTGTCCCCAGCCAGCGGAGTGCCTCCTTACATCTCAGGTGTCCCCAGCCAGCGGAGTGCCTCCTTACATCTCAGGTGTCCCCAGCCAGCGGAGTGCTTCCTTACATTTCAGGTGTCCCCCCCCAGTGCCGGCCTAAGACATTGTGCTGCCTGGTACCAAGAATCAAATGCTGCCCCCCCCCCCCCCAAAAAAAATTACGCCCACCAAAAGGATATAATTTTATATCATGATAACTTAAGAGGACCTGTCATGGCTCTATTCATGTATAGGAGTATAAAGAGGACCTGTCATGGCTCTATACATGTATGTAGGAAAATAAAGAGGACCTGTCATGGCTCTATTCATGTATAGGAGTATAACCCTTTCCCGCCGAGCGGACGCATATATGCGTCCTCGGCTTTCGGGGGTTATATCGGGATGATGCCTGCAGCCGCAGGCATCATCCCGGTACCGTTGTTTAGAGCCGGCGATTGGCTTTCCAGGTATAACCACTGATGCGGCTAAAAGCCGCTCGGTTGTTATACCGGAGGAGCGGGAGGGGACATCCTCCGCCGCCGCTCTTACCGGGCCTCCCGTCCCACCGGGAGACCCGATCCACGATCCGCCACCTCGGGCGGCTAGACAGAGAGTGAATCAAAGCCGCGAACGGCTTTGATTTTTTCTCTGCACTGTAACCACGGAAGCGACGTCATGACGTCACGTCCGGGTTACTCGGCTGCCAATGGCGCCGAATTTAAAAAAGTACGATCTGAATACTTTGAAGTGCAAAGGAGGGATTGGGGGTCTTTTAGACCCCCGATCTCTCCATAAAGAGTACCTGTCACCACTTATTACTGTCACAAGGGATGTTTACATTCCTTGTGACAGCAATAAAAGTGATCAAATTTTTTTTTTTTTAAAAACACTATTTTTAATTATAAAAATAAATAAGAAAAAAAAAAATTTTTAAAGCGCCCCTGTCCCCGCGAGCTCGCGCGGCAAAGAAAACGTATATGGAAGTCGCGCCCGCATCTGAAAACTGCGTTCAAATCACACATGTGAGGTATCGCCGCGATCGTCAGAGCGAACGCAATAATTATAGCCGTAGACCTCCTCTGTAACTCTAACCTAGTAGCCGTAAAAAAAAATTAAAGCGTCGCCTATGGAGATTTTAAGGTACCGTAGTTTGTCGCCATTCCACGAGCGTGCGCAATTTTAAAGCATGACATGTTTGGTATCTATTTACTCGGCGTAACATCATCTTTCACATTATACAAATCCTATTACAATTCTACGTCCCCCTCTCCAATTACAATGCCAAGGTGCCATCCGTGACTTAGCAAAGAGTCACCCTAGTTCCTGTGCCCCACCCTTGGTGTAAGCTGTGTGTTCAGCTCATACTGCACACTGGAACAGAGATCCACCTTGCTAATTCTTTCTGGCACCCAATAACCCCTTGAACATCACACTGCACGCAGTTTTGGAGAGCTTGCAGAGCGCCGGCATTCATTTGAATTTGTCACTGTCAGTGGGTACTACACCTACTAAAAGCAACAGAGGGTGTAATTGAATCTGTGGCATGTAAATGTGGATTTTTTTTATAGAAAATGTGTGTGTGTGTGTGTGTGTGTGTGTGTGTGTGTGTGTGTGTATATATGTATATGTATGTATATATATATGTGTGTGTGTGTGTGTGTGTGTGTGTATATATATATATATATATATATATATATATATATATATATATATATGTATGTGTGTATATATATATATATATATATATATATATATATATATATGCACAAACACGCATGTGTGTTTAAGCTTTGGTTTAGGGTGCACACCCTAATGCAACAGGCTGCGTACGCCTATGATATATATATATATATATATATATTTATATATATGTGTGTATATATATATATGATCTTCCTGACTCAATTGATCAGATGAAGAAGGTCACTCCAGACACTGAAGATGAAAACAGTAAAGATATATCGCATTGGTTGATACTGATTGTCGTTTCATAGGATATGTGCATATATAGCCAATCCCCAATCCATGGGTGAATGTCTATTGTCGTTCATAGTTCATAAATGCACCTATCCAGATTCTAACTTGAACCATGGAATGCTTGATGGTATATGGATCTATATGTATTATATACTGTATATACTCGCGTATAAGCCGAGTTTTTCAGCACATTTTTTTTGTGCTAAAAATGCCCCCCTCGGCTTATACTCGAGTCACCTTTTTGCGCCTGATCTCCCGGTACCGGGTCCCCAAAATTGGCACACACATTGCACACTTGTAGAGAAAGAGTGGGGCTAAGTTTGTTGTCCAGGGAACCTACGGCCGGGGAGCACCGATTTTTCAAAGCCGGGCCCCCCTTCCATAGACTCCCATGTTAAACGGTAATTTCGCCAGTGAATTTGGGGACCCGGTACCGGCCGGTCGTAGGTCCCCTGGACCCCAAACTTAGCACACATGTAGCCCCATTTCTCCTCTAAAAGTATACAAAGTTTGTTGTCTGGGGGACCTACGGCCGGGGAGCACAGATTTTTCAAACCCGGGCACCCCTTCCATAGACTCGCATGTTAAACGTCAGTTTAGTCATGGGCACAGTGTGGCACGGACACAGTGTGGCATGGGCACGGACACAGTGTGGCACGGACACCCTAGGCTTATACTCGAGTCAAGTTTTCCCAGTTTTTTGTGGTAAAATTAGGTGCCTCGGCTTATATTCGGGTCGGCTTATACTCGAGTATATACGGTAATATACATGTTACCACACTACGGTTAAATCGTCACTTCTTCTTTAAAGGTATCAATTGATGTGATGCATGATCCAAAGCATAATCATATTGGCAGTTCATATCAACTATGCGATAACTCCCAGCGGTATATAGAGCAGTGTTTCTCAACCTTTTTACCGTGGAGGAACCCTTGGCAAAAAGTCTGAGATCTCGGGGAACCCCTAAAAAAAAATTCAGATCTACAGCTCTCGGAACATCGTATCTGATCAGCAAGCTGTAGATATAACCACTTTTATTGTGGAAATAGCTTTAAATAATGGAATAAAAATTAGAACTCACCTGACACCAACATTATAGTGTGAACAGTGCACATAGAAATCAATTGTTTTCTTTCTGTCCCTGCAGAGACCTGCGTTACAACAAGCCCAAAATATTTTAAGCAAGTCAAATTTGTACACATTTTCCATTTTTTGCACATATGCTGTGAACGAGGCCTTACTGAACTTGAACAAAACTCCCAAATATTGTGACTGATAAATAGGATAGCAGACTACGGGAACAGTTGGGACTTGTTCACAACATTCATGCATAAGAATTGATGGTGCAGATTTGATCTGCATAGACTACTTTGGTCTTGTCCATGTCATGTGCAGAGAGACATGCACTTTCCTAACGTAGGTCTCTGCTAGGACATAAAGAAAATAACTTATTTCTATGTGCCCTGTTCACACCACAATGTTGGTATCATTTGAGTATTTTTCTCTGCAGAGAAATGCATACATGCTGCATATTTCTGTGCAGAAAAAATATGCACATGATACCAATGTTGATTTCAATGTGCACTGACAGCGAGTACTGTCAATGCGCATTAATACCTGGTGCCTCCTCTATAGTTCCAGCTCCTCTGAACCTGTGAGGGTGGTACCAGGAAGAGTGCTGACAGTGGAAGCACATGGCTGAATATTGCAGGAGGTGAGATCCTGTGTATGGTAGTGACTGAATGCAGACTGCAGGGGCCTGTGGCTGGATGAGACTGAATCATAATAGGATTATGTACAACTATGGCAAAATAAAGCTATTATAATCTCACCTCCTGTCACATTCAGCCTGTGTGCCTCAACTCTCTGACCCCCCCCCCCCCCCCCAGTCTGCAATCAGTGCTGTTATACACAGGATCTCATCTCCTGTTCTCTGCTCTTCCCTCCCCCAGCAGTCTGCATTCACCCGACATACACAGAAACTCAGCTTCTATCTAATCTAGCCATGTGCTCCTTTTCTCTGCTCCCCCCCTCCACAGTGTGCATTACTGCTACCATTGAGACAGATCTCACCTTCTGATCTGGTGCTTCCGCCTCCATAGTCCTCATTCTCGGCTCTCTTCACGGCTCCCACTCTGTTCTCCCTGCCTCCAGTCTTCATTCCCGGGTCCCATGGCTCCCCGCTCTCCATCAGTGGCGTCACTAGGGTTGGTGTCACCCGGTGTGAAAAAAATTGGTGTCAACCCCCCTTCCACCCACTATAGTCCCTCTTCAGTACAGATCCCCCTTAAGTACAGACCCCCCTCCATCAGTATAGACCTCCCCCTAAGTGCAGAAACCCTATCAGCATAGACCCCCCTCCAGCAGCATAGACCCCCCTCAGTGCAGACCCCCCCGCATAGGCACCCCCAGTGCAGACCACCTCCATCAGCATAGCCACCCTCAGTGCAGACCCCCTTCAGCATAGACACCCCACAGTGCAGACCCCCCTCCATCAGCATAGACCCCCAGTGCACACCCCATCAGCATAGACCCCCAGTGCACACCCCATCAGCATAGACACCCCCAGTGCAGACCCCCCTCCATCAGCATAGCCCCCCATCAGCATAGACACCCCCTAGTGCAGACCCCCTTCCATCAGCATAGCCCCCCCAGTGCAGACCCCCATCAGCATAGCCCCCTCAGTGCAGACCCCCATCAGCATAGACACCCCCCAGTGCAGACCCCCCTCCATCAGCATAGACCCCCAGTGCACACCCCATCAGCATAGACACCCCCAGTGCAGACCCCCTTCCATCAGCATAGCCCCCTCAGTGCAGACCCCCACCAGCATAGACACCCCCTAGTGCAGACCCCCTTCCATCAGCATAGCCCCCCTCAGCATAGACACCCCTCCATCAGCATAGACACCCCCAGTGCACACCCCATCAGCATAGACACCCCCAGTGCAGACCCCCTTCCATCAGCATAGCCCCCCTCAGTGCAGACCCCCTCCATCAGCATAGATACCTCCACTTGTGCTAGTAGTCCCCCCTCTCCCCTCCCATAGCGCCCCCAGCACATGTCCATTAAAAACACTATTCAGACCTCAGAACAACGCGGCATAGACATAGCGGTGTGTCCCTCCTCAGACTGCCTCCTCCTGTCCTGTGTATATGTAAACAGAGGAGGGAGGACTCGAGGAGGCGGCTTAAGTCCGCTCCGCTGTCAGAGACACAGATCAGTGCAGGGGTGTGCGGACCGTGCGATGCCGCTGCCCACAGGTGTCACCCGGGTGCGATCTGCACCCCCCACCCAGCAACACCACTGATCGGCTCCCCGCCGAATTTAGAACTCCCGCTCTCTGCCTTTCTCCTGACTCCGCCCTCTGAGTTCTCTGAGCCGGAACTACAGAGAGAGCATCGGGTATCAATGCGCGCTGACTATTCTCACTGTCAGCGCGCATTGGGAACAGTGAAAACAACATTGGACGGATATACATCCGCCACAATGTTGAATCGCGGCGGAACCCCGGTTGAGAAACACTGATATAGAGTAATAAACTAAATGCTTCTGTTATAACCACAATATATGTTCCTGCAATCTGCAATGGTTTGGATATAACAAGCAAGATGCAGGGTTTACTCACGGATCCGCAGAGATCAGAGTGTCGGTCGGGATCAATCTGTTCATCTGTTGCCTGGATAGCTCTATGAGCTGCTGTTTGCACAGAGATCTCCAATTTTGGGATCGATCTATGCATATACGTCCCCAACTTGTTGCTCATAAGCCGCTGAGAGGCATTCAATATTCATAGTGTCTTTATTTGAGGAGGTCCTTCCTTCCAATGTCCTATTATAGGAATCCTGTTTTCAGAACCTTTTTTGCAGAGGTATGTAGGAGTCCTAAATCCAAAGGTAGATATCCAGGTAGTGCTTGGCGGGGATGATTGGGAAATTCTCTTTCAAAGGTGGGGTTTCCTCGGGTGGGTATCAAAAGGGGGTGCTCATCACAACATTAAAAGTTAACATGTTTCATTACAATACACCGGAATTTCGTTTATGTATTCTTGTAAGATTGTATAAATAGAAAGATATATATATATATATATATATATATATATATATATATATGAAATCAGAATCTCTCATTTGCACAGAAAGAGGGATATAATTTACAATTAGAATTGTTTAAAAAGTAATTGCCTTTTCCAGAAGCTGCCCCATCAAAATTACCCCATCTAAACTGCCACCATCAAAACTGCCCCATCATACTGCCATCAAAACTGCCCCATCATACTGCCACCATCAAAATTGCTCCATCAAAACTGCCACCATCCTATTTCCTTATCAAAACTGCACCATCATATTGACCCATCAAATGTTTCGCCCATAAAAAATTGCCCCCAGCAAAACTGCACCATCCTATTGACCCATCAAAAACTGGCCCCATCCTATTGCCCCTATCAAATTTACCCCCTCATAGTACTCTATTATAAATGATTAGTAATGCTGTGGCTGTGCTCTCCCTGGGCTCTATAATCAGAGCTGAGATGCTCCAGCCGCCTCCCCCACCGCCCATCACTGTGTATAAGAAGCTTTGGTAACCATGGCAACAAAAGCCCGGCAATGCCCATTGCCTCCTGGGATTGATGACACACATCTCCCAGGAGGCTATGCAAACCGGAAATGACGCAATGGGCCGAGGCCAGGGAGGAGGAAATGAATACAGCAGAGAAACAGTAGGTGCTGTGAAAAAAATATATATCCAATTCGTTTACAGTGCACAGTTTAATGAGGGATGCTGAGGAGTTAAATGTAGGTGGAACTCCACTTTAATGCATGAACCGCAAGATCTGCTTGTATCGTGTCATGGAGGCAGAGAACACGGGCATATGGTGAATTGGGTCAGTGGACCAATATGACCACAACTCACTCTTTTTAGTTCATGCCCATGAGGAGGGGATAGTTCCAGGAAGGTCTGAAATTCGGAGACTGTAATAGGTCTCCAATCTCTGGCAAGGGTCCACTGGGGATTAGTGGCGATGCATTGTCGGCATACAAATTGCTTTGGTCCACAACAGATCTATAGAGATCTTCTGTGAAAAACAGCGAATAAGAATAAAGTGACTGAAAAACGGTTAATTACTCTTTCGTCCATGGACCGACACAGCCTCTCTATTGACAAAGTGGGTATTATCCGTTAATTAGGAGTGACTAGGCAGAAAAACTTGTAAAAAGTGTTGCATCACACCTTCTACAGTCCTGCCCAGGGGGCGGACCCCCCCCCCCCCCCCCGGGTATATCCTCTCAGTCTGCATATCGCAGATCATTTTTTTTCTGTCTAGCAAGGAGTAGGACATGGCTCCCTTCGGACCCATTGGTCCGGGGAAAAAAAGATAGATATATATTTATTTTTTTGGCTACATTTGTTGTTTCCTGCGATCTTCGATCAACTGCCGACTGGGTGACAGGCTGGATCCTCGATCCTTGTAGTCTCCCCAGTTTCGGCCATAGAACGTGTGCCGACCCTAGCTACGCGCTGGGTTTTCCACGACATGCCCGTCGCTCCACGGGTGGCCGGTGAGCCTACGCTCCAGGGCCTGCATCGGACCGCTCAGCTTCGGCTGACCTTACGGCCGAGTCGCAGCAGCCTGGCCGGTGAGCTTACGCTCCAAGGCTTGCATCGGACCGCTCAGCTTCGGCTGACCTTACGGCCGAGTCGCAGCAGCCTGTCCGGTGAGCGTCACGCTCCAGGGCATACATATGATCGTCCCTTTTGGGTCCAATCACCGCATGCCTGGCCAACAGTCACCTTCCGTGCGCGGACGATGATCTGTTTGGAATGTCTTCCAGCATAATACATGCAGGATAGGTAAGTAAAACTCCCCTGCCTCGGCTGGGTGATTTAGCTGGACATGACTGGAAAGATCAAGTGAGTGGTTGTGGCCCCTTTCTTCCCTCTCTCCCTGCCTTTCCCTCCTCCCTGGGCTTCTAGCTAAAGGTTGCTGGGTGCTGGGGGTCACCTAAGGGGTTCCACTGGAGCGGGGCTGGCTGTAACTAACATTTTAAAAGAAATGTCATTTCTGCTTACCTGTGTGTGTGCTTCCTCCTCCATGCTGTCGGCGGCCATTTTGAGGTGGTCCATGCCGAGTTCGGCCTCTTGTGACTGCCCGGCGGCCATCTTCCTGTGGTTCGGCCACACCCACTGACCCCTATCAGCTGATCGGCGGCCATGTTTGTCCACCCTGTATGTATATATTGCCATTCGCGGCCATCTTTTTGTGGGCTACGGCTGCTTGACCTCTATCTTCGGCTCCGCGGCCCTTTTCTTAGAGCCCACATTATCTTCCATACAGACGTTTTTGGCAGCCATTTTGCGAGAGCCTCCGGCCTCTAGGGTGCATTAAACTGGCGCGAAAATTCACAAAGGAAGTGCTGATAAAAGAAGCAGACTGACACAGCAGCAGTGGGACAGCATCACAGGCGCAGCACACTGCAGCATAGCAGTACCGGTCCAGGGTGGTGAGTCCTCTGGGTAACCCAGCATCTCAGCAGCGCAGGAGGGTGGCCTATTGATATCTTGCCTGGAGCCCTGTGAGTGTCAGCGTGTGGTCAGCATGGCATCTGAGCCAGATGTCTTCTCCCCTGAAACACCAGATTTAGCAGCTGGTGCCCCTGAGGTGTCTATGAACGCTATGACGGCAATCCTAGAGGCGTTTGCTGCCAGGGTGGAAGCAGCACACGGGAATACAGGGGGTAGTAAACGTCCCGTCCCCTGCAAGCTTCTGGGGATAATTCTGATGCAGAACCAGGTCCAGCTACGGCTCCGGGCCCAGATTCTGACGCATCAGAGACTGCAGACCGTGACCGGACAGTGAGGATGACTTCAAGTCCAGGTCAGTACGCGAGACGGCTTGGTATCTGACATTATTACTGCAGTGCGGGATACGCTAAAGTTGGAAAATACTGCAGAAGCAGCAGAGACTCCGGTCCACTTGGGTTTCATAGACTTGCTCGCACTGCTAAGGTGTTCCCTTGTGTGTCTTTTGATAAACTCTTATACAAGGAATGGGAGAACCCACTGAGGGTCTTTACAGCCCCAAAGAGGTTTGCGGTACGGTACCCCTTTGAGGAGAGTTTTCTGAAGAGATGGACCTCTCCCCCTATAGTGGACCCTCCGGTGTCCAGACTTAATAGAGCCACCACAATTCCTGTAGAAGGGGCTCCTGTTTTCAAGGACCCTGTGGATAAGAAGGCTGAAGCACTCGCTTGCTACCTATACTCAGTGGTAGGCTCGGCAGTATGCCCGGCATTGGCGGGGGCCCTAGTGTCTCACACACTTACTGAATGGGCAAGATTGCTACTCCAGGGGTTAAGGAGCGAGATGCTCCTCCTGATGAGATAACATTGGCCGACCTGTTGGTCCAGGGCCTTAGGTTGTCTGCGAGTCAGACATGGATACTATTCCCCTGCTGTCTAAAGCTTTGGTTTATGCAGTAGCAAAACGCCGCCTGATCTGGCTAAAAGGCTGGTCTGCGGACCAGACTTCCAAGAAAGCCCTGTTGGATCTGCCTTTTAAGGGCGACAGACTTTTTGGGGCTCTCTGGATGACATCATCAAGGATGCCACAGGAGGTAAAGGCACTTTGCTTCCCCAAATTAGCAAGGGTAAGGGGCCACGCCAAGGGCAAGGGCCATCCTTTACTGCACGCAAGCGTTTTTTTTCGTCCCCCTAGGGCGACAGGGAAAAGGCCTCAGGCCGATAAAGCGCCTGCCCAAGGACAGAAGCGTCCTTGATCCCGCATACCCAATAAGCCTGCGGACAAATTTGCGTCCGCATGAAGGTCCACCCCCACCCAGCTCTTGGGTGGGGGGACGTCTTCGCAAATTCGCGACTCAGTGGACAGCTCTACTCTAATCTCCGACAGGTGGGTTTGCGAAGTAATCTCCTCAGGCTACAAGATAGAGTTTCTCTCTTGTCCACCAGACAGATTCAACACCTCCAATCTCCAGCTACTACCGACCCGTCGGGAGGCCCTGTATGGGGCGGTCCAGGGTCTACTGGAACGCGGGATAGTTATTCCAGTTCCAGAACTGGAACGGGGTTTTTACTCAAATCTGTTCATTGTGCCGAAGAAGGAGGGGGTTTGTCCAAGCTTGGATCTCAGAGCCCTCAATTGCTTTGTTGAAAGTACAAAGATTTCGGATGGAGTCGGTTCGATCTGTAGTCACGGCTCTCCATCCGGGGGACTTTCTGGCCTCCTTGGACATCAAGGACGCATACCTGCATGTCCCCATATACTCCAGACACCAGAGGTTTCTGCGATTTTGCTATCGGGAAGAACCACTACCAGTTTGTGGCCCTCCCGTTTGGCCTTGCCTCAGCACCCAGGACGTTCACCAAGGTGCTCGCTCCGATTCTGGCACTTCTAAGACAGCGGGGTATTGCTATCATGGGCTACTTGGACGACCTTCTACTGAAGGCCCCTTCAAGCTCAGAATTAGAGGTAAGCGTGTCTATTACCTGTCAGACTCTTCGAGACTGCGGTTGGATACTAAACACTCAAAAGTCAGTATTGGTGCCCACTCAACGCCTAGTGTACCTGGGGTTGATTCTGGATTCCTCAGAGGCAAAGGTATTCCTCCCTGTGGAGAAGTTGCAGACCCTCCGGGCTGCAGTACGGCAGCTGACTTCCAGGAATTGGTCGTCACTCCGTTTTTGCATGCGAGTGTTGGGCCTCATGGTGGCCTCCTTCGAGGCGGTCCCATATGCTCAATACCACGCTCGAGTTTTACAGAAGGAAGTTCTGTCCAGATGGAACCAGATGCCCTTCATCTCTGAATTATCAAATCCGAGTGAGCCACCTAGTCAGGAGATCCCTGGTATGGTGGCTGACAGCACCGGCTCTAATGGCCAGGAAGTCATTTCTTCCGGTTTACTGGATAGTGATCACGACGGACGCCAGCCTTGCAGGTTGGGGGGGGAGTCTGGGGTGTTCAGTCGGCGCAAGGTCGCTGGACCCCAGAGGAAGCCCTCCTGCCGATCAATGTCCTGGAAATCCGGGCGATCAGGCTGTGCCTCTTCAAATGGTCTCAGAGGCTGCAAGGGCGTCCAGTCAGGATCCAGTCAGACAACGCCACAGCGGTGGCATATGTCAATCATCAAGGAGGAACAAGAAGCTCAGCTGCAGCATCGGAGGTTGCTCGCATCCTGAAGTGGGCAGAGAAGAGCGTACCGGCACTGTCGGCCGTGTACATTCCGGGTGTGAAACTGGCAGGCGGACTACCTGAGCCGCCAGATGCTGGACCAGGGAGAATGGTCGTTACACCCGGAGGTGTTCCAACTCCTCTGCCAAAGATGGGGCACACCAGACGTAGATCTTCTGGCTTCCCGACTCAATGGGAAGGTATTGAGGTTTGTGGCCCGGTCAAGAGACCCATGGGCAGACGCAACGGACGCGTTGGTGGCATCGTGGGGTCAGTATCGGCTAATTTATGCCTTCCCTCCCTTAAGGCTTCTTCCTCTTCTGCTCCGCAGAGTGGAGGCAGAGGGAATTCCAATGATCCTAATCGCTCCAGATTGGCCTCATGGTCCTTGGTACGCCGATCTAGTACGTCTGGTAGCAGACGTCCCCTGGCGCCTACCACTACGGAAGGACCTGCTATCGCAAGGTCCCATACTCCATCCTGCTTTACGGTCACTGGCTTTAACAACATGGCTGTTGAGAGCCAGGTACTGAGACCGATTCAGTAATCTACTATGAGATGTGCTCGGAAACCGTCCTCTAGGAAGGTTTATCACCGCACTTGGAAGGCCTACATCTCCATGTGTGAGGAAATGAAATGGCAGCCACGTACTTATTTGGTTTCCAGAATCCTGCTGTTTTTACAGCATGGGGTGGACCAAAGGCTTGCCTTAAGTACGATTTAAGGGACAGATATCTGCCCTGGCTGTCTTTTTTTCAGCGACCCCTGGCGGCTCACTCTCTCGTGAGTACATTTGTGCAGGGGGTTCAACATATGGCCCCTCCAGTCCGTCCCCCGCTACCTTAGTGGGACTTGAACCTGGTCCTCTCGGTGCTTGAGAAGGCACCGTTTGAGAATATTGGAGATATTCCCCTGTTGACACTTTCTCAGAAGGTGGTCTTTTTGGTGGCTGTTACGTCAGTTAGACGAGTCTCTGAGCTGGCAGCCTTGTCCTGCAAGGCTCCCTATTTGGTTTTCCACAAGGATAAGGTGGTGCTGCGGCCGCAGCCTTCCTTTCAAAAGTCATTTCCGCTTTTCATCTCAATGAAGACATTGTACTTCCATCCTTGTGTCCTCAGCCGTCGAATCCTAAGGAGTCGGCGTTGCATTCCTTGGACGTTGTCCGAGCTTTGAGAGTATACCTATCTGCTACTTCCCTGTTCCGGAAGTCAGACTCACTGTTTGTTTCGGTGGCTGGTCCCAAGAAGGGCCAAGCAGTCTCGTCGGCCACCATCTCTAGGTGGATCCGACAGATAGTAATCCAGGCTTACGCCTTAAAGGGTCAAGCGCCCCCCTTTCCGGTCACGGCGCATTCGACCAGGGCAAGAGGTGCCTCTTGGGCTTTCCGACATCAAGCGACTGTTTCCCAATTATGTAAAGCGGCGACTTGGCCGTCCGCTCACACTTTCGCTAAATTCTACAAAGTTGATGTAGGTGCATCTTCGGATGCCTCTTTCGGCCGCAAGGTTTTGCAAGCGGCCGTTTAGAGTTGCAACTCCTCTGTGGAGTGGTGCTGGTTTGTTTGGGGTGAAGTTTTTTTTTTATGCTGTTACCACCACTCGTTTTTTCTCTGACACTGCTTTGGGACGTCCCACTTTGTCAATAGAGAGGCTGTGTCGGTCCATGGACAAAAGAGTAAATAGGATTTTTGTACTCACCGTAAAATCCTTTTCTCTGAGTCCATGGACCGACACAGCACCCACCCCTCCTTTTAAGTTTGTACTGCTTTTTGACGAACTGATCTGCGATATGCAGACTGAGTGGATATACCCGTGGGGTCCGCCCCCTGGGCGGGACTGTAGAAGGTGTGATGCAACACTTTTTACAAGTTTTTCTGCCTAGTCACTCCTAATTAACGGATAATACCCACTTTGTCAGTAGAGAGGCTGTGTCGGTCCATGGACTCAGAGAAAAGGATTTTACGGTAAGTACAAAAATCCTATTTTCTCTTTCATTCATGGACTGACACCGCTTCCTATTGACAAGTGGTATTCTATCTTTAGGAGTGACTAGGCAGAAAAAACTTGTAAAAAGTGTTACATCACACCTTCTACAGCACTGCCCAGGGCTTGCATCGGACCGCTCAGCTTCGGCTGACCTTACGGCCGAGTCGCAGTAGCCTGTCTGGTAAGCTTCCGCTCCAGGGCAAGCATACGATCGTTCCCTATGGTTCAATCACAGCATGCCTGGCCGTCGGTCACCTCCGTGAGCGGATGATGATCTGTCCGGAATGTCTTCCAGCATGATCCACGCAGGAGAGGTGAGTAGTTCCATGCTGTCAGCGGCCATTTTGGGGCGGTCCATGCCTGTTGGCCTCTAGTGACTGTCCGGCGGCCATTTTCTTGTGGTTCGCGCCAATATGTATATATCGCAGCTCGGCGGCCATTTTCTTGTGGTTCTCGCCCGCTTTGGCCTCCATCGACTGGTCGGCGGCCATATTACGTGTGGTTTACGCCTGTATGTAATTACCGGCGACTATCTTTTTGTGGCCCGCGGACATTTTTTGCCTCTGTCGGCTCGGAGGCCATTTTCTTAGGGCCCACATTGTTTTCAATTTGGCGGCCATTTTGCGGAAGTCTTCGGCCTCTAGGGTGCATTTCACTGGTGCGAATTCACACAGGGAACGCTGATGAATCAGACTGAAACAGGCAGCGGTGGGATAGCATCACAGGGGGAGCTCACGGCAGCGATAGCGGTACCGTTCCAAGGGTGGTGAGTCCTCTGGGAGATCTGCATCTCTGTAGCAGCTAGGAGAGTGGCCTATTGATACCTTGCCTGGAGTCCCTGTGGGTGACAGTGCGTTGGTCAGCATGGCGTCTGAAGCAGACGTTTTTTCCCCTGAAACACCTGAGTTGGCAGCTGGTGCCCCTAGAGGCTTTGTTGCCAAGGTAGAAGCGGCTCATGGGAACACGGGGGTGGAAATTGCCCCCGTCCCCCGCTGGGGATAATTCTGATGCAGAACCAGGCCCGGCTGTGGCTCATGGCCCGGATTGTGACGCATCGGAGACTTCAGACCGTGACCGGTCGGACAGTGAGAATGATTCCAAGTCCAGGTCAGCACGCAAAAAGGCTTTGGTATCTGACCTTATCACGGCAATGCGGTATACGCTAAAATGGGAGAATGCTGCTAAAGCAGCAGAGACACCAGTCTCCTTTGGGTTCTGTAAACCGGCCCGCACTGCTAAGGTGTTTCCTTGTGTGTCTTATCTTGATAAGCTCTTGTACAAGGAGCCGGAAGACCCACTGAGGGTTTTTTTTTGCAGCCCCAAAAATTTTGGGGCCGTTCGGTACCCCTTGAGGAGAGTTCCTGAAAAAATGGACCTCTCCCCCAATAGTGGACCCCCCTGTGTCCAGACTTAAGTTACCACGATTCCAGTGGAAGGGCCTCCTGTCTTCAGGGACACTCGCTACCTATACACAGTAGGGGGCTCAGCGGTACATCTAGCATTGGCTGGGGTTTTTCTGATGGCTCAGACACTGACTGAGTACGCAAAAAGGCTACTCCAGGGGTTAAAGACTCGGGAGACTCCTAACGAGGTAGCTCTAGCCAACCAGTTGGTACAGTGCCTCGAGTCTGTTTGCGAGTCAGAAATGGATACTATTCCCTTGCTGTCTTGAGCATTCCGTTTATGCGGTGGCATTACGCCGCCTGATCTGGCTAAGGTGCTGGTCTGCGGACCAATCTTCCTAGAAGGCCCTGTTGGATCTGCCCCTTTTAAGGCAACAGACTTTTGGGGCCTCTCTGGATGACATCTTTTAAGATGCCACAGGAGGTAAGAGCACATTGCTTCTGCAATTTAAAAAAGGTAAGGAGCCACGCCATAGGCTAGGGCCCTCCTTCACCGTGCACAAGCGGTTCTTTCGTGCGGCAAGTAAACGACCCCAGGCCGATAAAGCGCCTGCTGAGGGACAGAAGCGTCCCTGGGTTTGCAAGCCCAACCTTGCTTTCCTACCGAACAGATTTTTTTCCCTCTTAACCGCCAGCTTCAGCCGACTTGTCGGGAAGCCCTACATGGGGCGGTTCCAGACCTGCTGATACGCAGGGTGGGCCTTCCTGTCTTGGTACAGGAACGGGTTCAGGGGTCCTACTCAAATCTGGTCGTAGTGCTGAAATAGGGGGTTCGTCCTGTCTTGGATCTCAGGACCCTCAACTGCTTTGTGAAAGTACAAAGATTCCGGAAAGGAGTTGGCTCGCCCTGTTGCGCTCCCCTCCATCCAGGGGATTTTTCGGCATCCTTTATCATCAAGGACGCATGCTTGCATGTCTCCATATGCACCATGCATCAGAAATGTCTGCGTTGTCGGCCGGGGAAGATCACTACCAATGGTGGCTCTCCCCTTTTGGCCTGGTATCGGCACCAAGGTGCTTGCCCAGATTCTGGCCCTACCAGACAGCGTGGCTTCACTATCATGGGCAACTTGGACGATCTTCTGAGGGTCACTTCAAACTTGGTTAGAAGTGAGCGTGTCTATAAGCTGTCGGACCCTCCGATACTTGGTTGGGTGCTGAACACTCAGAGGTCCGTATTGGTACCGTCCCAACTCCTAGGGTTGATTCTGGACTCCTCAGAGGTGTACGTTTTGTTTTGTTTTTTTTGTTTTTTCTCTCCTTGGGGAGGGGAGTTGCAGACCCTTCAGGCTGCGGGTGCGGCAGTTGACATCCCAAAGATGGGTTGTCACGCCACTTTTGCAGGCGAGTACTGGGCCTCATGGTAGCGATACCATAGGCACCATTTCACACGCGGGTGTTACAGAAGGTTACTATGTCATGCAGGGTCAAGTGCCTTAATTCCTGGATTATTGAAATCCGGGTGAGCCCACCTAATCAGGACCTCCCTAGTTGGTGGCCGACCTCAGACAGAAATGCCGGTGATAAGTTGTTCCTTCCTTTTTACTAGATGGTGTGGTGGTCACGGTGGACGCCTGTCTTCCCGGTTGCAGAGGAGTCTGAGGAGCTCAGTCAACCTGGGTACTGGACTCCGGAGGAATCCCATTGCAGATCATTGGCCTGAAATCCGGGCGATCTGGCTTTGCCTCTCCACATGGTCTCAGAGGCTACAAGGGCGTCCAGTCAGTATTCAGTCGGACAAACACCACAGTTGTGGCGTATGTCAATCATCAGGGAGGAACAAGCAGCTCTGCTGCAGCATCGGAGGTCGCTCACCTCCTAAGGGGGCTCCCTTTCCAGAGGTGAAGCACACCAGTCATAAATCTCCTGGCTTCCCGACTCAATCGGAAGGTATTGAGGTTTGTGGCCAGGTCAAGAGACCCATAGGCATACACGACAGATGCGTTGAGGGCACTGGGGTGTCAGTACCGACTAATCTATGCCTTTCCTCCTCGGAAGCTCCTTCCTCATCTGCTTCGCAGACTGGAGGCAGAGAGGATTACAAGGGTCCCAATTTCTCTGAATTGGCCTCGGCATCCTTGGTACGCCGATCTAGTGCGTCTGGTAGCAGACGCCTTTTGGCATCTACCGCTAAGGAAGGACCTGCTGTCGCAAGGTCCCATACGTCATCCTGTTTTACAGTCACTGGCTTAACGGCATGGCTCGAGATCCAGGTGCTAAGAGACCGGGACCTGTCAGACTCGGTGATCTCTACCATGAGGAGTGCTCGGAAATCCTCCCCTAGGAAGATTACCATCGCACTTGGAAGACCTGCATATCCAATTGTGAGGAAATGAGGTGGCATCCGCCTATTTCTTTGGTCCCAGAGTCCTGCTGTTCAGCAGGGAACAAACCAAAAATGTTACTTTAAGTACAATTAGGGGGCAGGTATCTGCCCTGGCTGTCTTTTTCAACGACCCCTGGTGGCTCACTCTCTAGTGAGAACATTTGTACAGTGGGTTCGGCAGGCGGCCCCTCCGGGCCACCCTCCACTACCTCCGTGGGGCTTGTGTAGCAGACGTCCTTTTGGGTTCTACCACTACGAGAGGACCTGCTGGCGCAGGGTCCCATATGCCATCCTGCTTGCAGTCAATGGCTTTAACGGCATGGCCTCTAAGTGCCTCAGAAACCACCATTTGAGAACATCAGGGAGATGTGGTCAGAAAGTGGTCCTTTTGGTGGCTGTTATGCCAGTAAGACGGGTTTCTGAGTGGGCAGCCTTGTCATACAAGCCTCCCTATCTGATCTTCCACAAGGATTAGGTGGTGCTGCGTTCGCAGCCTTCTTTTCTTCCTAGGGTCGTGTTTCGACCTTCCATCTCAAGGAAGACATGTACTGCCATCCTTGTGTCCTCATCCGTCTAATCCTAAGGAGACGACGTTGCATTCCTTGGACGTTGTCCAAACTCTGAGGCCTCGTACACACGACCGATTTTCTCAGCAAGAACCAGCAAGAAACTTGCTGGCAGAGAGGTCTTGCCGAGTAAATCGGTCGTGTGTACGCTGCTATCGGGTTTCTCGTCGAGAAAACCGACAAGAAACCTTGACGAGAAAATAGAGAACCTGCTCTCTATTTTCTCGTCTGCATGTTTCTCGACGAGAAAAGTGAGTGTGTGTACACTTAGCTGTCCTCCCGGAAGCCCGCGCATGTTCGAAATGAATTCGACGCATGCGCGGTAGCTTCCTAGGCATACGTAGGGTATACCAAGATGGCGGCGACGGCATCGAATGTGACGAGCGCATGCTCGACGTAGTCGATGATGTCACCGCGGGTTCTTTGAAACGAGCGTGTGTACACTCGGCCGGGACAAGTTTCTTGTCCAAGAATCTCGTCGAAAAAAACGACATGTTTTTTCCAACGAGAATCTCGGCCGTGTGTACGAGGCCTGAGAGAATGCTTGTCTGGTACTGCTACGTTCCAGAATCCAGACTCACTGTCTGTTTCGGTGGCTGGTCCCAAGTAGGGCCCAGCGGTCTCGTCGGCCACCATCTCTAGGTGGATCCGACAGATCGTGATCAGGCCTACACCATGATGGGTCAGGTGCCTCCCTTTTCCGGCGCATTCAACAAGGGCAAGAGATTCCTCTTGGTTTACGTCAGTTAAGACTGTTTTCTGAGCTGGCAGCCTTGTCATGCAAGGCTCCTTATCTGATCTTTCACAAGGATAGGTGGTGCTGCGTCCGCAGCCTTCTTTTCTTCCTAGGGTCATTCGACCTTCCATCTCAAGGAAGACCTTGTACTACCATCCTTGTGTCTTCATCTGTCGAATCCTAAGAGACAATGTATTTTTTGGACGCTGCCCGAGCTCTGAGAGCATCTAGCGTCTATTTCACCAGGTGTGTAAGGCGGCGACCTGCTCGTCCGTTCACCCTTTCACTAAACTTTACAAGTTGATGTGTGTGCGTCTTCGGATGCTTCTTTCGGCCGCAAGGTTTTGCAACGTTTTAGCGTTGCAACTCCTCTGTTTTAATGCTGTTCCCACCCCTTGTTTTTGACACTGCTTTGGGACGTCCCACTTGTCAATAGGAAGCGGTGTCAGTCCATGAATGAAAGAGTAAATAGGATTTTTTACTCACCGTAAAATCCTTTTCTCGGAGTTCATGGACGGACACAGCACCCACCCCTCGTTTTAAGTTTGTACTGCTTTTTGACGAACTGATCTGTGAGGTGCAGAGATGGATTATACCCAGAGGGTCCGCCCCCTGGGCGGTGCTGTAGAAGGTGTGATGTAACACTTTTTACAAGTTTTTTTCTGCCTAGTCACTCCTAAAGATAGGATAATACCACTTGTCAATAGGAAGCTGTGTCAGTCCATGAACTCGGAGAAAAGGATTTTACGGTGAGTAAAAAATCCTATTTTTACGTCACTTGATTTTTTATTTTTTTATTTTTCACCTGAATTCCGGGTTGGCCAGTGAATGGGGGAAGTACGGTGCTGCAGAAGTGGTGGGCTCCCAATTCGGATTGGCAAATGCAGCAGGAAGGGCACTATGGGCTCGACGGGCCTGTGTTTGTCTTCTTGGTGGCTGCAGGACTCTACTTGTGGTAGCCACCTCACCAGCTTGAACTGCACTTATGGGACTTGCCACGTCATCAAGTGTTACTGCAGTGCTGGATGTACGACCAGGATGTACTGGCCACTGGTGCTTGCCAGTTCACCAGAAGGATGAGCGGCGCTAGTACTGGCTCTCTGCTCCATACGAGAGCCCTGCGGTTCTTGCACCTCAACAGCAGAAGAATGGGGTCGGGTACGCCTGATCTTGGCAGGGACCACTACTCTGTCGTCAGAGCTATCTGTTAGGTATCTGCTATCTGCCGCTGCTGTCTACTGGTTCATATTCTGAGCCAGAATCGTGTAGGCCTCTCCACTAGTGTACCTTCGATTGGATATTTTGGCCTCTAAATTTACTGGTACGCTACTGAGACTCACAGGAAAAAAAAAGCACCTGACTGTCAGCGACTGCTTCAATCGCTACCAAAAAAACTTGGCGTTCTCAGGGATCAGGCCTAACTCTGCAATTATGTGCTTAGTGTTTTGTAAGTTACAGTGATCGATTGATACTGCACTTGGCTGGGCAGGTATCTGGGCTGATCCTGCTAACGCTGCGTTTTTGGGAATCCTAAACTTTTGGGGAAGCTAATGTAGTTCTGATCAGATCAAAGATATCGATCCGTTCACACACACTTTACTACTAAGGGAGGTGTATGGTGCTTGCGTGGATGTTTTAGTGCTACTGGCACTAATCTGAAGCTGCCTGGGGCGACGCGGACCCTGATGCTAAAACCTAACTGAAAAGCTAATTGCAAATTGCAGTATATGTATATATCCTGTATGTTGCAATTTGCAGTAAGTTTTTTTTTGTGGATGGCAATTGGTTAATTGGCATGTGCTGTATATTAGAAATGGATATATAAACAGACAACGTGACCCCGGCTTACTCCTGACCCTGCTTGCTTTTTGACTCCTTGCTGACCCTCTGTGCATGACCTCTGGCCTTGCTCTGGACTTTGCTCCTGGCTCTCCCTGCTGCCAAGTCTCACCCGGTGCTCCTGAGGGACTTCTGCCCAGCAGTGCATCCTTGTCGTCAGCCGCCATCCATCAGACATGTCTACATCACCTCAGCCTGTTGCAGCTGGCAACCCCTGCTTCTCTGAGCAAAGCACTCCCTGTTACCACCTTCAGGGGCACTCTGCACTTAGCCGGAAGGGGAGCCCTCTCAGCACTTCGGCCTCCGACCAGGTACGTAACATCCAGCCACTGTGTCAGAGGCAGACAGAAGTGCTTCCCAGCTCGAGGCTTTGTGCCAACAAGTCACAGCCCTTACCCAAGCAGTGACGAGCCTACAGGATGGATATTTTCAGTTGGAGCTTACAGCACCTGGCCTCACCTTCTGCCACAGCAACTCCTAATCTGCCCGCTGTAGTCGCTATGTTCGCCTCATCGGCCCAAGAACACTCAGCTCCTGCTGTAGTTTGACATTCTGTTTGCCACTGTTCCCTGTGATCCTGGGAATCCCATGGCTGCGGGCCCACAATCCTCCAGATTGACTAGGCTAAAGGAGAGATCCTCTTCACATCAACTTACTGTCTTGAGTCCTGCTTCATTCCTGAATCCATGCCAGCTGCCTAACCGTTCAAACAACTTCCAACGCCACCCAAGTTGTTCCTGCAGTTTACCACAATTTCCTGGACGTCTTCGATTAAAAAGAAAGCAGACACATCGCCACCTCACCGTCCTTACAATTGTCTAATCGAGTTACCAGGTGTAGAAATCCCCCTTTTGAGCGGATATTTCCACTTTTAGAGACTGAACTTGAGGCTTTACGGCAATATATTGATGAGAGCCTAGAAAAGGGGTTAGTTCTTCCTTCATTCTCTGCAGCGGGTGCCGGGATCTAATTTGTACAAAAGAGACTATAGGCCATGCGTGGATTATAGGGAGCTCAACAAAATTGCAGTCAAGAACCGCTATCCTCCCTCTCGTTCCTAAGCTCTTCCAGAGGTTTTGTGGTGCCCAGACAGATCTTTACCAAACTGGACTTACCGGGAGCTTACAATCTTGTGCGCATACGTCAGGGAGATGTGTGGAAGACAGCCTTTTGAACTCGCTTTGGATATCTTGTTATGCCATTTGAACTGTCTAATGCCACCTTCCAGCATTTTGTACACAACATTTTTAGAGAATTCCTGGATCCACTTCATGATCGTTTACTTGGACAATATTCTCATTTTCTCTGCCACCTTGCAGCTACACAGAACCCACGTTGGGCTCTGTCCACACTAAGGAAGCAAAGTCCAAGTCGAAAGCAGAAAAGTGTGACATTGAAAAATTGTCCATTCAATTCCTGGGCTTAATCATTTCCACCAATGGAGTAGCCATGGAACCTCAGAAAGTATCTACCATCCTGGAATGGCCAGCTCTCACCGATAAGGGCATCCAGAGATTTGAGGGGTTTTCTAACGTCTATCGAAGATTTATTAGAGACTTTTTGGGCATCATTGCCCCAATGACGCAGCTGACCCATCAACATACCCATTTTCCCAAGGCGTCTTTCAGGACAGCACCTTGAGAGATAGTGACTCCACCCACCACTGCAGGAAGCACCGTCTTCCTCCACACTTTGAGGTATGCCAGGGAGTTACCTTCCTTTAGTTTTTGGGTTTCCTCCGGCCTGGAGGGAACATCTTCGGTGAGGTAGGCTGGAACTTTCAGGCTTTCCTCCTATTTTTTCCTCCTCCTAGAGACCGCTGTCCTCCCGCTCTATCCAGCATGGAATACAGGGCATTCGGGCTCCTTCCCCCTGGAGTGCTCAGAGGAGCCAGACTAGGTAACCTGCTTCTCTGCGAGCGGCGGTCGCGCGTGAGCCGTCGCCATTTTGGTGTAGCCAAACACCGGAAGTGAGAGAGAGCAGGGTCACCAGGTCAGCGTGGAGCGTCAGCCGAACGCAAGGGGGAGGCAGGACAGGAGCTGGTGTTTATTTTCCGCTTCCAGTCCGGTGCAGAGGCACTAGGGAGTCCGGAAGCGGCGTGTAAAGCCACGAGTGGAGCTGTACACCTGCAATGGAGGACGCGGCGGATACATCGGTGGGGACCGGCATAGGCACCAGCAAGGCTCAGGTAGGAGGCAGCGGTTTAAGTCTGCTTATCCCTTACCTGTCAGGTTTTGGTCTCTCCTTTTCCTTTACTATCCCCCCTAGTGGCAAGGGGCCTGTCTGGGCACTGGAGGTGTTAAGTTTCCTTCTTAGTGCACCTGTTTTTTTGGGGTGGTCCATTAGCAAGAGACCGGGTCTCATTCAGGATCCCCTGCTTTCTTCCACTTTTTGTCTCTCCAGGCCAAGAGCTCTGACCAAAAAAAAGAGATGTCCTTCATGTAGGACAAAGATGGGAGAGAATTGGAAGAAAGGTTTATGCAGGACTTGCATTGCTTTTTTAGTTCAAGAGGAATCATCCTCAGTACGGGAGGAATTGGTTACCTCTGTAAAGAAAGAACTATTTGCCACAATCCAATCATTTCGTGACTCTTTAGTTAACCCGGCTGCTGCTCAGTCCTCCACTTCACAATCTTCCCAAAGTTCGGTGGCTATACAAGTATTAGATACTCTGGCTGAGGAACCGGTTACCAGGGAGGAGCAGTCCCATGTACCTACCAGTGAGGATTTAGAGGACTCGGGAGGAAGCAGTAGTGTCCCCTTCCAAATTCAAGTTATCCTTGGAGGAGGTGGATGGGCTACTTGGGGCCATTCATGTTACACTGGGCCTAAGGGAGGAAAGGAAGGATTTAAGTTTACATGACCGCATGTATGCAGGTCTAAGTGAACCTAAGGGTCGCACCTTCCCAGTCCACCCAGTCATTTCAGGTGCTATAAAGAAGGAATGGCAGGATCCAGAGAAGACATTTTTTTTTCTCAAAAGCCAATAAAAGACGCTTTCCTTTTGAGGAAGATCCCTCTGCAGTCTGGAACAAGGTCCCTTAACTGGATGTGGCCTTCTCCCAAGTTTCCAGGTCCACTGATCTGTCTTTTGAAGACATGGGGGTTCTCAAAGACACTATGGACACTGCTAGAAAGCAGGAAGAAAGTAACTAGGGCCATATACACCAATATGGAACTGAATTTATTCACTCTTGAGAAGAGGAAAATAAGGGGGGATATGATTAACATGTACAAATATATAAATGTTAAACTCCCCAATTACACTCAAAGAGCTGACGGAGGCATTGGAGGGGGCACCACATCACAAATCCCCAGGCCCGGATGGATTACCGGCAGAGGTGTATTCCCAGTATGGGGAGGACCTTTTACCGCCCCTATTGCAGGCTCTAAGGTAGGCAGCGGAAATAGGTAGTTTACCAGACAGCAAGCAGGAGGCAATAATAATAGTACTCCCAAAACCGGGGAAGCATAAGCTTTTGTTGGACTCCTATCGTCCGATCTCCTTATTGAATGCGGATGTTAAGCTTCTGGCCAGCGTTTTGGCTAAGAGGCTATCCCAGGTAATTGACAAGCTGGTCCATCATGATCAATCTGGCTTTATACCTACACGTTCCACGGCTGACAATATTAGGCGATTATATATGACTCTACAGGTACCGGTGGACAACCCGGGGGGGTAGGGCCATTTTGTCACTGGACGTCGCAAAAGCGTTTGATAGTGTGGAGTAGCCCCACCTCGTGGAGATTCTGGAAAGGTTCGGATTGGGGGGTAAATTTGTAGACTGAGTAAAGGTGCTCTATTCTAAACCCAGAGCCAGACTACGTATTAATAATGTTTTCCCTCCATTTGAGCTACACAGAGGTACCCATCAGGGGTGCCCATTGTCCCCACTGCTGTTCGCCCTGGCGGTGGAGCCTTTGGCTATTTTGATCCGTAATGCCACGGAAGTGGTAGGGTTTCATAGGGGCCAGAGGGAAGAAAAAATATCCCTATATGCGGACGACGCGCTTATATATCTAGGCGACTCGGCCGCATCGTTGCGGGCAGTAATGGGGATAATTGGGGACTTTGGAGGTTTTTCGGGTTTCACCATTAACTGGTCAAAATCAATCTTAATGCCCATAGATCAGTTGACGGGACAGTTACCAGAGGGGGCAGAACAAATCGTTATAGCGAAAATACCTGGGAGTGGTAGTATCTCCGGACCCGTCTATCTTCAGCTGAATCTGGGTCCATTGCTGGTTAGACAGAAAGCGAAATGTAACAGCTGGTGCAAGCTTCCATTGTCAGTAGTAGGACGGGCAAGTTTAATAAAAATGGTATGGGCCCCGCAGCTACTGTGTTTTCCACAACTGCCCCATGTGGATCCCCAATAAGTGGTTTAAACAGATCGACACACTGAGGGAATTAATATGGAAAAAAAAACAGCCAGGATCAGCCTAGCTACCTTGCAGTATGGAAAAGATAGAGGAGGATTGGCAATACCCCATCCCAAAATGTACTTCTTGGCCTCACAGTTTCAGCAGATGGCAGGGTGGGGGCGGGAAGGGAGGGAGGATCCGATAAGGTAAAATGGTGACCATTTCCGCTCCCGCACTAGGGGCGGCATCCCATATGGAAATGGACCTGCCAAGCATACCAGGCTCTGCACCCACGTGTCCTTCTCAAAAGAGTATGGGCGAGATCCGGAAAGCTTTGAGGATAGAGGGTTTGTTGCCCTTTACCCCGATATGGCATAATCAGAGATCCCCAGAGGTACAGGAACTACAGGGCTTTACCCCCTGGAAAGAGAGGGGGATCTGGTTTTTCGCACAACTATATGAAGGGAAGGTGTTGAAGACATATGAACAGCTATGTCAGGAATTCCAGTTAGGTCCCAAGGGCTTTTATCAATATCTTCAGCTTTGTCACGCTCTGCAGGCACAACAAAGAACACATTCTGTGATAGTGTCATCGTCACCTATGCTGAAGGAAATTCTTGGGGCGGACACCCGGAAGGGATTAATATCAAAAATGTACATGGAATTGCTGTCCTCGGTCCAGGACCATGCCTCCTTGAGATGCCGAAGCAAATGGGTGGGGGATATAGATTTGGGAACCAGTGGGAAATGGCACTTAATTCTATTCCTGTGGTATCGGTATCTGCATCCCATAGACTGTGACAGTTATTTATTTTGCATAGGGCATATAGAACACCAGAGCAGTTATATAGGTGGGGAGGAAGAGACTCCCCCCTGTGTCCAAAATGTAAAGTACATAGGGGGGACTTCATACATTTAATATGGAAATGTCCAAAACTCCATAGGTACTGGGAGGAAGTCTCCCAGTGTCTTACGAGACTAGCCCAGGTACCTGTCCCCCTAAATCCTCTAGTGTACTTGCTTGGAGCCATCGACACAGAAATGTTCCCAAGAGGAATGTACAGCGTGCTGACTAGACTGATGTATCTGGCTAGAAAACTCATCGCAAAATATTGGATGGCACCAGCGGTACCCACGGGGAAGCAGTATATTTCATATGTAAATTCTGTGCTTCTCAGAGAGCGACTGATGTACAGCCGAAGGAGAGAAGCGGGTAAATTTGACATCATATGGAAACCATGGCTGGGGGACGCTGATCTTGCGCCACCTCAACTAGTAGTGGAAAGACTCCAGATGTAAAGATCCTTGGGGGTTGTAGGAGGGGAGGGCGGAGAAGAGAGGGAACGAACGGTGTGATTAAGTAAAGGTTGTATAAACAGATAGGAGAGAACATTAGTGGCGGAAGAAATGAATTGTGATCAGATATAAGGAAGTAAAGGTGATGGATGTAGCTCTGGGGATGGGGGGGAGGTTGGATGGGGGAGAAAAAGGGAAAAAATGAGAACATAGCAACAGGATATAGTCGTATGTACACGATGATTGACACAAAAAATGTAAAGTTTCACTGGATAAAATGTAGTATGTGTATGTATTGTGAGAATAATTTTCTAAATAAAAAAAAAGTTGGAGAATGCTGCAGAAGCAGCAGAGACTCCGCTCGCCTTTGGGTTCCGTAAACCTACCCGCACTGCTAAGGTGTTTCCTTGTGTGTCTTATTTTGATAAGCTCTTATACAAGGAGTGGGAGAACCCATCAAGGGTTTTTTCGTCCCCAAGGAATCTTGCGGTAAGATACCCCTTTGAGGAGAGTTTTTTGAAGAAATGGACCTCTCCTCCGATAGTGGACCATTCGGTGTCCAGACTTCATAAAGCTACCACAATTCCAGTGGAAGGGGCTCCTGTTTTCAAGGACCCTGTGGATAAGAAAGCTGAAGCACTCACTCGCTACCTATACACAGTGGTAGGCTCAGCGGTGCGCCCGGCATTGGCTGGGGCCCTAGTGTCTCAGACACTTACGGAGTGGACAAAATTGCTGCTCCAAGGGTTAAAGGAGCGAGATGCTCCTCCTAATGAGATAGCTTTGGCCGACCAGTTGGTACAAGGCCTTAGGTTTGTCTGCGAGTCAGACATGGATACTATCCCCTTGCTGACTAAAGCTTCAGGGTATGCGGTAGCTATACGCCACCTGATCTGGCTAAAGGGCTGGTCTGCAGACCAGGCTTCCAAGAAGGCTCTGTTGGATCTACCCTTTAAGGGCGACAGACTTTTTGGAGCCTCTCTAGATGACATCAAGGATGCCACAGGAGGTAAAAGCACGTTGCTTCCTCAAACCATGAAGGGTAGGGGGCCACGCCAAGCGCAAGGTCCCTCCTTTACTGCACGCAATCGTTTTTTTCGTCCGCCCAGGGCGACAGGGAAAAAACCCCAGGCTGACAAAGCGCCTGCTCAAGGACAAAGACGTCCTTGGTACCGCAAACCCAACAAGCCTGCGAACAAATCTGCGTCCGCATGAAGGTCCGCCCCCACCCAGTTCTCAGTTGGGGGGGACGTCTTCGCAAATTCGCGACTCGGTGGACATCTCTGATCTCCCACCGGTGGGTTTGCGAAGTGATCTCAGGCTACAAGATAGTTTCTCTCATATCCACCGGACAGATAATTTCCCTCCAACCTTCAGCTACAGCCGACCCGTTGGGAGGCCCTGTACGGGGGGCGGTCCAGGGTCTGCTGGAACGCGGGGTAGTCGTTCCAGAGCAGGAACGATTTCAGGGTTTACTCAAATCTGTTCATAGTGCCAAAGGAGGAGGGGGTTCGTCCAATCTTGGATCTCAGGAACCTTATGGGAGGGAAGGCATAGATTAGCCGATACTGACCCCACGATGCCACTAACACGTCCGTTCGACTGCCCATGGGTCCTTTGACCTGGCCACAAACCTCAATAGCTTCCGATTGAGTCGGGACGCCAGAAGATCTACATCTGGCGTGCCCCATCTTTGACAGAGGAGCTGGAACACCTCCGGGTGTAAGGACCATTCTCCCTGGTCCAGCATTTGGCGACTCAGGTAGTCCGCCTGCCAGTTCTCCACACCCGGAATGTACACTGCCGACAGTGCCGGTACGCTCCTTTCTGCCCATCTCAGGATGCAAGCGACTTTCGATGCTGCAGCTGAGCTTCTTGTTCCTCCTTGATGGTTGACATATGCCACTGCTGTGGCGTTGTATGTATCCTGACCGGACGCCCTTGCAGCCTCTGAGACCACTTGAAGAGGCATAGCCTGATCGCCCTGAGTTCCAGGACATTGATCGGCAGGCGGGATTCCTCCGGGGTCCAGCGGCCTTGCGTTGACTGAACACCCCAGACTTCCCCCCAACCTGTAAGGCTGTCGTCCGTCGTGATCACTATCCAATGAACAGGAAGGAATGACTTCCTGGCCAGCAGAGCCGGTGATGTCAGCCACCATACCAGGGATCTCCTGACTAGGTGGCTTACTCCTGACTAGGTGGTTCTCCCTGATTGCGAATCGCAGAAATCTCTGGTGTCTGGAGTATATGGGGACATGCAGGTATGCGTCCTTGATGTCCCAAGGATGCCAGGAAGTCCCCTGGATGGAGAGTAGTGACTACTGATCGAACCGACTCCATCCGGAATCCTTGTACCTTCACAAAGCAATTAAGGGCCTGGGGGGGGGGGGCGATCGTGTGCCTATGTGTCCTGGTGTCCGTGTAGTGTTAGTGCACTAACCTGACATCTTCTCTTGTACGACGCTCGGTATACAGTAGGTGCTGCCGATATTGTGTCAATCTCGCCGCTTCTAGCGGCGAGATTGTCACCCTAAGAGCTCCGTCGCGAGAGCCAGCGCCGAGCTGTCTCGTCATCGGGAAAGGAAAAATGTTCCTTTCACGATGAGCGACACGCATTGCCGGTAGACGGAGATCCGACGTGGATTCCCGGCAATACCAGGCACTGCGTTTGGTATGAATCCTGAGCGGGAACTCCACGCCAATTTTTTAATAAAAAAAGGCATGGGTTCCCTCTCCAGGAGCATACCAGGCCCTTGGGTCTGGTCTGGATTTGAAGGAGAAACCCTACGCCGAAAAAACGGCGTGGGGGTCCCCCTCGAAATCCAAACCAGACCCTTATCGAAGCACGTCACCTGGCAGGCCGCAGGGGAAGAGGGGGGGACGAGAGCGCGGCCCCTCCTGAACCGTACCAGGCCGCATGCCCTCAACATGGGGGGGTTTGGTGCTCTGGGGCGGGGGGGCGACCTGCGGCCCCCCCACCCCAGAGCACCCTGTCCCCATGTTGATGAGGACAGGGCCTCTTCCCGACAACCCTGGCCGTTGGTTGTCGGGGTCTGCGGGCGGGGGGCTTATCGGAATCCGGGAGCCCCCTTTAATAAGGGGGCCCCCAGATCCCGGCCCCCCCACCCTATGTGAATGAGTATGGGGTACATCGTACCCCTACCCATTCACCTGGTGGAAAAAAATGGCAATAAAAAAAACACATCTTTTTAAAGTAATTTATTGCACAGCTCCGGGGGTCTTCTTCCGACTTCGGGAGGTCTCCGGTGTCGTCGCCGCGCTAGTACTTCTCTGCTCCCCATGCTTACAATTCGAAAACAGCAGTCCCATACTGCAAAAAAATTCATATCCTCCAACTAGTCTTTATGTATTTAGAAAGAAATCTGAGGTTTGTGTGTATTCAGGCAAATAGGCTACCAGAGATCATACCAGTATATGTTTTATCATATTAACACCTATACTGGGGGGTCTGGTGCTTGGCTGAGCATATAAGTGCCTTCTTACCTGCAGACCTTCCGATCACATTTCAGCTACTTATGCACATCAGGCAGTACAATTCAAGTCAGTTTTACCTTTCTCTCCGGGCACCGCCACCTAAGATTCTCTCACCTAGCCCCTCTGGCTTGTTCACGTGTATGCTGCAGGCTGACCATCCCGACAAGACTTGAAGTGGGGGGAGCGGGCCAGTGCGGGGTTCAGTCCTTCCCTCGATCCACTGTGGTTATACGCGGTGTTGATTAGTTGAACGGAAGCCCCGGGAGTGGGGGCGTCGTATGTGGGATCGGAGCCTCTCACGCTGCGATACAACCACAGGTCATCCCGGAGCGTGCCTCACACCCTCCTCGGCAGCACCGTCAGGCCCCTCCCTCTGGACACGCGCGTCACGTCCCACATGGGTTCCATCTGACCATCATCCCATCTCTATTTCGCTGACCTTCCCAGAGGCGATCGAAAGTATAGCATCTAGATTCTTCACTACTGGCAAACCAATTTAGACCATATTCAGTCATGCAGTAAATCATTCTTCCAAACAAACGCTCCTAAAATACCATCCCCTGACCCCATGGGAAGCACACAAATGCACCATCAGAGGAGAACTCCTAGCGCTCGCTTCCAGACGAAAGCGACAAACAAGAATACATGAACGACCTGACCAACCAAAATAAAAGCCTGGAAGCGTCACACAAAAAGTCTCAAGCCGCCCAAGTCCTACAAGAACTTGCACGGGTAAGATCTCTCCTTTTGGATGAAAACAGGGGAGAGCCCTGGCCATGACGGTTTTAAAACATTCAATGATACCCTCACCACACCCTTTCTTTCTACATCAACAACGCATCCCCCTCACCGCCTTCTAGAAGCCCACATAACTATTACCAAAAGAAGGGAAAGATCACACTTGAGTCTCTATCGCCCCGTTTCCCTCCTCAATGTGGACACCAAGCTCTTCACCAAAATCCCGTCAAACCGCCTTCTCCCACTCATCCCGTCGTTGGTGTCCACAAATCAAGTGGTCTTTGTCCCTGGCCGAGAGGATTTCCCTACTCAATGTGGACACCAAACTCTTCGCCAAAATCCTGTCGAACCGCCTCCTCTCACTCATCCCACTCATCCCATCGTTGGTGTCCACAGATCAAGTGGGCTTTGTCCCTGGCCAAGAGGCCAGGGACAACGCCGTCAAAGCTATTAAACTTCATTCCTTGCTAACCTCCTAAGCAAAGCGGCTTCTTCCTTTCACTAGATGCGGAGAAGGCATTCGACAGGATGGCCTGGGACTACATGGCTGAAACCCTACAATCCCTCAGACTTGGAGATAATATGCTTAATCAGATTTTAGCCCTCTACTCATGTCCTACACGGGTGAGAGTCCATGGCCAACTGTCGAATGCCTTCTCTGTTCAAAGCGGAACTTGCCAGGGTTGTCCCGTTATCCCCGCTCCATACTTACACTAGAACCATTTCTCTACTGTCTCTGAGCCAACCCTAATGTTAAAGGACTCTCGATCTCTGGGCGCGAATTTAAAATTGCATCTTTCGCAAACACGATATCTTGCTGTCCCTCTCTTACCCACACATCACACTCCCGAACTTAATGAGACTTTGCCCACTTCAAGCGTATTTCTAACCTCAAAATGAATTTTGAAAAATCGTACGCTCTAAACATTTCCCTATCAAAAGATGCAGTATCCCACTGCCAAAATAATTTTCCCTCCATCTGGAAAACCAAAGCATATTTAGGTAAACCAAAACATATTTAGGTATCCAACTCCCAACCCGCCTGGCCGACCTATACTCCCTGAATTTTACACCACTATTGACTTTAATAAAAGAAGACCTACAAAAATGGGATATCCCCCTCTATTTCATGTTTCGGACGAGCTGCTATACTAAAAATTAATGTTCTACACAGGCTCCTATATATCATGCAAGCCATCCCCATCCAGCTAGCACCCATATTTTTCTTCACATTCAAAGCCATCTGCACAAAATTTCTCTGGCACAACTAACATCCACGCATTAAATACAAACACCTTGTGCTTCCCAGAATCAAAGGAGGTATAGGCCTTCCAGATATACGCAACTACTACCAGAATAGTGGATTGGAACACCCATGCATTCACAAAACGGTGGGTTACACTAGAAGAATCCATATCCTCAATACCCCTTGCTACCATACCATGGCTATTGCCCAAGCACATTCCGTCCACCATCTCTGATCATTTGCTCATAGGTCCCACCTTACGCTGATTTCATGAAACGGGCATCAAATATTCCCTCTCAACTACTCTCAGCTACTCCAGGCCCCATGACACCACTTTGTCTTAATCCCGAGGTCCAAACAATTCATCAGTCTCATGGCCACATAAACACATTCTAGCTAAACCCTACACGGAGCCACATTTCTAAACTGTGAGGAACTAGCCTCCCAAATGAAAGATATCAAGTTCCCACTATGGACACATCTTCAAATACAACATCTTCTCTCAGGTCCAAACCACAAATCTCACTGGACCTGTCAACTTACTCCCGTAGAATCACTATGCTCAGAAAACACACCGCAGAGACATGTGGTTTCAACCATCTATTCTCTACTTTTTGCCAAACACACCACGAAAAACAAGACCTGTCAATTTTGGGAGAACTATCCTTAAACTTAACAGATAAACACTGGGAGCAAATATTCTAAAATATCCACAAGGGCTCAATAAATTCACTAGGTGGTACAGAGTCCTGAACATTATTCACAAGTTTGCACCATCGATACCCAACCTATGTTGGAGATGCAAATCCGAACCAGGCTCCCTCCTTCACATCTGGTGGTCATGCCCCATCGTTCAAAAGTTCTAGGGCAAAGTTTACAACATAATCTCCAGGATCTCTACCCTCCCGTTAGAATTCTCTCCTTCCCAATTCCTCCTACACCATACTCCTATACCTAGACACTCTTACTTTAAAACTCTTGACATGCACATGCTAAACGCTGCCAAGCTGCGTGTCCCAACCTTATGGGGCAAAACTCATGCCCCCTCAATCAATGAATGGTTTTGGAGAATTTACAAATTGCCAAAATGGAAGAGCTTATAGCCATCCCATAACAACATCTCAAAATACACTACTTCCTGGTCTTGTTGGGTGCATTTTAGAACCACCAATGAATATATCAAGACCTCACACCGAATTACCCTAAATAAAGCTTCGGGGATAGTGGAGCCGGATAGACTGTAAACCAGGGTCAGGTAGGAGGCATATGCCCCCCCCTTGTTTCGGCCTACCCCGCCCATATCCCCCACTGCTCTCGCGTTCATCCTCCCTCCCATTCCCTATTTCCCTCTCCAATCCCATCTCCTTCCTCTCCCATCTCCTTCCTCTCCCATCTCACCACACATCATTATCACTCCAAATCTAACCTGGCCTAACCTTGACTGTCAGCAGGTCAGTCAGCCATGGAAACCCCCCAGACGTATATAAATACCACCCAATGTTATCTACCACACCGCAGACTATTCTCATCCACTTCTATACAGAGATTTCCCTAACCAACCTCTCATTTCAAGAGACCAGCTCAATTCACAACAGAATCAATTGCGGACTCTCCGACACTACAGGAGCCCGCCAGCCAAGTCTGCACATCCCTCCTGCTCCTTGCCCCCGTCTTGGTGTTTCTTTCGGCCGCCAGTTGGAGAGCACAACAGCTACATAGCTGCATAGAGCCGCTGATCATTCCATCTCCTGCCTGCCTGCACAGCTGGTCTGATTGCGATACAGGTACTTGCAGAGTATGTCACATCTTTTTTTGGTCTTCCTGGTCTCCACGGCTTTTGTATTTCCATCCAGCCATAGGCTGTGAAAGACTGCATCTACGGATACAGGTTTAAATCTCTACTGACGGCAAGGATAGTGCAAGTTACATCCAGTAACTTTGATCAACACCAAGCTCATTCCATCCAACTGGTCATCACAACCAGATTTATTCAGCACACTTGCACATCTTAACCCTTTGGCTGGCGGTGTTGGTTGTTATGCATTTTTTAATGCTTCAATACTGATCAAGATTTTTGTCTGATCCCAGTTTGAAGGTTATTGTACTTTGTATTTTTGATTCCATCCGATCAAATACATTAATCAATTTTCAGCATGCATTTTAATCAAAAAATTATCATTTTTATTTGATCGCCAAGTTACATTTCATCATTTTTGCCACCATTTGAGCGCTGGATTGTATATAATTGTTTCGAGATTGCCTTGTTCCGGAGGTTGCCAGCTGCACTGGGGGCAAGTTTTTTAAGACTTATATTCATATGACATTACGTTTTACATATTGCTGCCAGTTTTAGCGCTACAAGACTTTTTGTTTTTGTTCTAACACTTCAGTGAAGCCTGGGCATACAGCCAAGACAGCTGATTGGAGGAAAGGCACACACCCCCTCTCCTCATAGGTAGAAACTTAAAGCTCGATTTGTTGAATCGTTAAGCTCAGTGATCGATTTATAGCATCCCCCAACACAAAACTCAGGCTGCTTTTATCATATGTGATGGAGAACTTGTCAGGAGTTATCAGGCTGATAACAGAAGAACGGTGCAGGAGACAGCTATGGGACATAGAGCTGTGCAGAGATAACAAAACAGTACAGATATGTGCCTAGCTCAAAATTCTTAATGGGTCCCGCCCCAAACCAATAGCACATCATCTATATCAGTGTATCCAAATTCTGACCTACATTACCCCAAACATGCCGTGTTTGCAGGCTTTCCTTTATCTTGCACAGGTGCTTTAAATCAGTCAATAGCTTGGTATTTTGGACAGCTACTTTAAGAGAAATTCACAAAACATGGCCTGTTGGTGGTACTTGAGCACATGGTTGAGAACCACTGATCTATATAATGCCAACTGATGACATAAATTAAACTTGCCAAAATGTCGCCACGTGAAAAAGCTGGGGGGCACACCGCGTCCCAATAGCCACTGCTTGCACCTGGCGGTAGTGGGAGCTGCCAAACATGAAAACATTTCTAGTTAGAATAAACCTTAAGAGTTTGATCACAAATTGATTGTAGCTTGGTGTTGTCTGACCACTTTCAAAAGGATGATTTATTGTTTCTATGCCTTGTGGGGAATGGAGTTGTAAAGACATTTGATATTAATGGCAACAAGCCATGCACCTTGAACATTAATTTCCTCAATTATTCGTAACAAATCAATTGTATCTTTTACATACGAAAACAATGCTTTCACGTGGGGACTTAAATACTCTATTATCTGACTCACATTCTCTGCAAGGCTTTCACAGCCAGAGACAATTGGGCATCCGGGAGATTTTTTGGCATTGTTATGGATCTTTGGTAGAGCGTGTACAGTGTAGGTACTTTTGATTCTTGTCCATTTAAAGAACTGCCATGTGTTTTTATCAATAACATTGTGAGAATATGCGTCATTGATCGTCTGTATTCAGCACAATAGTGTTGTAAGATGAGAGATAAGATGAGATTTATTGTCATTGTAGAAACAAATTCACAATGAAATTACATTTCTACTCCACACATTATTTCCTACATCACAATTTCAACCATGCATTTACCACACAGGATTTAATTATACCAAAAATATATATGTATAAGTGTCCCCATATTATAAAAGTATAAAAAGTGTCCTCATATTAAACTAAACAAGACAATAAAATAAGACTGTGACCTTTCATTTCATACCTGCATTGATAGCCTTAATAGCCCTGGGAAAGAAGCTCTCTTTAAATCTATTTGTCCTGGTTTTAATCACCCTAAAACATCTCCCAGATGGCAATAATTCAAAGAAATGACAACCAGGATGAGTCTGGTCTCTCACTATTTTTCCTGATCTACAAAGGCAACGAGTCTCATATATTTCACCTAGAGAAACAAGTTCACACCCTACAATTTTCTGCGCTATTCGAACCACTCTCTTTAGAGCATTTTTATTTGCCTGCGTACAACTAGGATACCAAACTAGAATACAATACGTTAATATACTCTCAATGGCAGAGCGATAGAAGGTCACTAGTACCTTCCTTCCCAAGCCATTCTTCCTAAGGAGTCACAAAAAATATAAACACTGTTGCGATTTCTTAATAATGGCTTTAACGGTAATTGTCCACGATACGTTTCCCACTGCTGTATCCGCATCTGGCGGTATATATACCACAATAATGATCACCACTGTAAATTCTCTGGGTAAATAAAAAGGTCTACACTTCACCAGCATAAATTCCAAATCTGGCAAACAATAAGTGTTCAAGTTTACTATCAGAGCACTCACCCGTTTTAGTGATTTATGGATCTAGCACTGGTTAGAAAGAGACTGGGCAGCGGGGGTCTCTGGGCCTGCCTTCTCAACCTTGTTCAGTGCACCATACTGTAATCGAAGGGTCACAGGAACTAATCCAAAAAATAACACAGTATATAGATTGTAAAAATGGGTCTATACCATTCTCTATTTAGTATTTGTAAGAACATGGATTCGAAATCAGAACAGTCCATAACTATCAGATTGTCCGCCGGTTTGATGACAATATTGGGATTACTCTGTAGTTCTTTTAGTGCTGATGATTGCAAATTAGTAATTTTTTTTGCCGATTTTTTTTGTTTCCTCCATTTCCATTGTGACCTGTTGCAAAAAAGCTCATAAATTCGGATTAGTGTTTAACAAAGAGACTTTTGATTTAAGATTATAGGTTTGGGGGGGAATTCTGCATGCATTTGAGGTAAACTTGGTCTCCTACTCATTGCGTCATTTGTAGCATCAGAAGGTTCCTCATCAATAAGGCCCTCCTCCCATAAGATCCTGCAACATTTTTAAATCATTTATGGTTAAATCCGCCATTGGGGTTGGATCTGATGATGATGTGACTCATCTTTATCGTAAAACGTCTTGTACATCAGACGTCTTGCGAACAGATGTACATCTTTGACAATTTCAAACTTGTTCATTGGGACAAAAAGTTAGACCCATACATAGAGCCTGGAGCTCTACAATAGTTAATTCATAAGGATAGGTTTATTATTATTTAATTCAATTTGGTCTCTAGAGATTGAAATTTCTGGGTATCTGGTGTGCAATTTTTTTCACATCGGAACCCAGTGCAGTTAAAAAAATAGGTGCTACTTTAACATCAATTTGTTGGTTGTTCACAATTGGATTGGTATCGCTTGCCTTAGAAGATTTGTGACTGAAGAAGATAGAGTGTGATGAAATTGAAGATTATGAAAATCCAGCAGGATTTGCCGTAATGGCCAAAGGTGCATAGTGGTAGCGTGATTAGGTTGATTAGAGTGTGATTTAGGAAACTTGGTCTGTGAGGGATTACGTCCTTATGCAATCGTGTATACGTTTTATAGTGTTCCGTGTGTGAAGAATCACCTTTGCAATGTATTGCTACATTGCCACCTGTGAAATTGAAACAAATAGATTGAATTGCAATAGATGAAACAGACGAAACTTCAGAATCACCCTCTGTCTGATTGGTACTTGGATGGGTATGATTTCTATGTGGATATCTGACATGTTTTACCTGGCCATTTATATATGCTTGGCCCATATCATAGGCCATTTTATCTCTAGAAAATGTATTTTCTTTGTTACGGATTAAATCCACAATCTATTTCTCAATATGTTCCTTTAGTTCTGTCGCTCTGTGTATACAGGTGATCAGAGGAACAATCTACCACGTCTGTATGCCATTTTTGTATCTCATCATCTAAACTTTAGTTCAGCCTCATATTGGGAGCAAAGTATTGCAATCATACTTTACTGAGCACCACTGCAAATTCTGCTCTCACAGGATAATGCTTGCTCCCATATATTTTTCAAATTCTTTTTTGTGCCAGAATTCTGTAGCACTCGTTGTAGTTTTACAAAGGATCTATTGATATTGTTGAATTTTTATCATTAAACCTTCCCAGGCCTTGCCACAAAATTTGGCCATATTGGTCACGAACAGAAAAAAAAAAAATATATATATATTTTGTGATCACTTTATGTATAGTCCTGGATGGAAGAGCATTTGGTTTCTAGCACTGCATCCCAAAAATTGATAAGATAAGTATGTAGTATGAAAGATGAGGGACTTTTAAGGTGCTGATAAATAAACGTTTAAAATGTAACCATTTTTTATTTCATATCAATTAAAAATATTAATTAAAACCATGCATCTCATTGATCAACAAACAGTTTACATATTCCATGTTTACAATAAATGCGTCAATCTCTACATGTTGCGCCAGAAGTTTTTCGGCTTCTTCAGGAGTATTGGGCATCAATTGGAATTGTGTGAAGGACAACTATAAAATACAATAACCCTCATTATAAATTATAATTGTAATGAATTATAATTCATTAGGTGTGTTATCCCAGACCTGCATATAGATCTACCTTATTATCCCGTGGGGTTTAAGAATACAAATTTTCCCAAATCTTAAGAAAATAGATGACAACTTGGAGATCTCAAGGGAGCAGCATTTGCAGTCGTGCTCATTAAACATGATTGCAGCACTTTGCTCCCAATATGAGGCTGAACTAAAAAGTTTGATGAGATATAAAAATGGCATACAGATATGGTTGATTGTTACTCTGGTCCCCTGTATACACAGCGATATGGAACTAAAGGAACATATTGAGCAATATATTGTGGATTTAATCTGTAACAGAAAAAAAATTGTCTAGAGATAAAATGGCCTATGATAATATGGGCCAAGCATATAAATGGACAGGTAAAACACATCAGAGATATCCACATAGATATACCCATCCAAGTACCAATCGGACAGAGGGTGATAGGGTGATTCTGAAGTTTCATCTCTATATCAATACAATCTATTTAAATTTCACAGGTGGCAACGCAAAAGGTGATTTTTCACACACAGAATACAAGCGTACGTACACATGATCGCACAAGAAAGCTGGATACACACTATCCAACTTTTGTTCGATTTCCTTTAGATTTATCTTAAACTAATGTAGTGCAGGCCTGCCTGATTGCATACAAATGTATGTTTAGATTTGACCTCATTATATGGTTTTGGTACATCTAAAGGGAAAAAAAATCGAAAAAATTGTATAGTGTGTATCCAGCTTAAGTTTCCTAAATCGTACTCTGACCTAATCACGCTACCACTACTAATGCACCTTCAGCCACTACGGTCAATCCGGCTGGATTTTCAAAATTTAAACCTAACAATTTTTCCACCTGAACAAAAAAACAAAACAAAAAAAAGAGTAAACACATAACAAAAAACATAATTCAAAAAATGAATTGGGAAAAAAAAATGAAAAAAACAATTAAGAATTGAACAAATTGAAAAAATGGAGAATAAGGGTAGAAAAAAAACAATCATAACAGAAAAAAAAAATAACCATCCAGAGGCTTATCCTTGAAAATACTAAAAATATATCGTCCTCTATAATATTCCAAACATAAAGGGCAAATCTCTAAAACTCACATCTAAACCTTATTCTTAGCAAAGAAACAACCAGAAAATTCTTTCCATCCATGCAGCTTACAAACAAATTCTTAGCATCCATGCAGCTCACAAACAATGTTGTTTCCCCCAGTGCTATATTTAAATGAACATGTGGCTCCCTCCAATTTGCATAGTGATGCCTTCCCTGTCTTGACTATTTTCGGTCTGTAGTCTCCGCCTTTGGGTTTTTAAAGGGAAACGCGTCTGAGTACTATGGCCTCTATGCCTTGGATTGCTACCCCATCTCGCAGAATAAACTTCATAACACCTTGGGGTAGTTTTAGGGGGGTGTGATCTCCTTTTGCATATCATTATTCGCCACCCAACAATATTTTGCTTTATGACCCCCCCTTTTACACAAAAAACAATTGAGCTGGTTTCCTTGCATAGGCCCTTCTCTGAGCATATGGCGATGGAGACTCACATTGCTGCATAACATTACTATGATTGGAATGAACAGACTTTACACTTTCATTGTCTGAGGAGTAATCGCGAGCAATGGACTCATCAGAAGTCTCCACTGTTTCAACTCCTGAATCAATTTCAAGCGCAGTTACCGCACTTTTATTTAAATATTCCTCATTCAGATCTCCCACATTGATTCCTATAATAGTAACATCACTTGCAGCAACAATAGCATTTGGTTTTTCTGCATGTTGCTTCACCTCTATCTTTGCTGAGCATGTGCGGAGGGTACCTCCACTACTGCAGATTGAGCCTCATTTAATTCCTTCCTAAGCAGTATTATAATACGCTCCTTCTCAGAGACTCTATGATTCAAAGAGGCAATGCAACTTTCTCTTTGTTTACACGTTTCCTCTAATTCATTAACTTTCTGTTCCACTACACATTTCTCAGTCACCAATTGTTCCATGTGATCACGAACATTTGCATCTGTCTTTGCAACCATAATTAACATATTCATAGTTCATTTGTACCTGTTCCAATAACTGTTTCCTCTCAGTATCCCATTGGGCTTCTTTAGCTATAGCAACGCCTTTCATTTTCAATAACATGCATACAACATTGTCCATTCTTGCTTTCCTGCCTTTTTTTGAAAATGGCCTATGTTTTATCTCATCATTATGAATATTACATTGTCTCAATAACTCATTAACCACTTAACGACCGCTCACTGTACATATACGTCGGCAAAATGGCACGGACAGGCACAATCACGTACCTGTACGTGACTGCCTTTGTATGGGTGGGGGGTCCGATCAGACCCCCCTCTGGTACAGTGAGCAGTGTTTTTCTGTGCGAGAGCGATCAGTGATGAGGGGGCGGCCATTGGTTTCCGGCCACCCCCTCGCGATCGCTCCAGGCGAATGACAATCTTCCTCTGCCTGTGTAATGTAAACACAGGCAGAGGAAGTGATGTCATCTCTCCATGCGGCGGTCTTTTCGATCCGGCGCGAGGAGAGAAGACATCTCACAGTAAGTGCACCAACACTACACTAACACAAGTACACATAGGCACACTTACACCCCCCAGTCAATGTCACCGTTTGCAGTGGTCATTTTTTTACTGATCACTGCAATCAGTGTCATTTGTGACAATAAACAGTTGCAGGGCAGTTAGGTTTAGGTCCAGGGCAGCCCCCTAACCCCCCCCTAATAAAGGTTTAACCCCTTGATCGCCCCCCAGGTAACCCTTTCACCCCCTAATGCCAGCGTCACTAAGCGATCGTTTTTACGATCGCTGTATTAGTGTCGGTGGTACTCTAGGTAGCCAGTTATTTATTTTTAGGTTCGCCGCAGGTTTTTGTAGCGTCAGGTACCCCCATATATTATTTTAACCCCCTGATTACCCCTAGAGTTAACCCTTTCACCAGTGATCACCGTATAAGTGTCACTGGTGACAATAGTTAGCCAGTTAGTTATTTTATTTAGGTTACCCGTCAGGTTTTTATATAGCGTCAGGTACCCCCATATATTACCTAATAAAGGTTTTAACCCCCTGATTGCCCCTAGTTAACCCTTTCACCAGTGATCACCATATAAGTGTTACGGGTGACGCTGGTTGGTTAGTTTGCTTTTTATAGCATCAGGGCTCCCGCCGTATATAACCCAATAAAGGTTTAACACCCTGTTCGCCCGGCGGGTGATATCAATTAGGTTTTAGCGTCAGAGAGGGTCTGCATTGCCCCAGGCAGCATCAGGTTAGTGCCAGTAATGCGAACACCCACGTGCAAAGCATACACCTCCCTTAGTGGTATAGTATCTGATCAGATCTATACTAGCGTCCCCAGCGGTTTAGGGTTCTCAAAAACGCAGTGTTAGCGGGATCGGCCCAGATACCTGCTAGCACCTGCGTTTAGCCCCTCCGCCCAGCCCACCTAAGTGCAGTATCGATCGATCACTGTAACTTACCAAAGTGGGTGTTGCATTTTTTTTTTTCACACCGTATTTGCGCAAGGTTGATTGTACCCCCTTGAAAAAAGCGGTTGGTATATGAATAGGTAGGGCCTGCATCAGGTAGAGGAGTTTTGGGAAGATAGTCATCTTTAGGATGTTGCACCGGCCTATCCAGGAATGCATCCCGGATTGCCATTGGTTCAGGAGTGTTTTTATTTTCAATAGTAGCGGTGAGAAGTTAAGTTCATAAAGTTTCGAGAACGTGTGGGGGATGATGTATGTGCCTAGATATTTCAGAGCCTTGTTTGTCCACTTTAAGTTAAAGCTGGTTTGGAGGTGTGTGAGCTGCGTTGTCGGTAATTCCCACCCCCATTGCCTCCGACTTGGCAAAGTTAATATTCAAATATGAAAGTGCCCCGTACGTTTTAAATTCCTGCATCAGATTTGGGAGAGATTTTTGGGTTCGAGATTGAGAACAACAGGTAGTCAGCGTAGGCTGACACTTTATATTGAGTTTGGTTAATCGGTATTCCCGTTATGTTCGGATTTAATCTGACATGGCATAAGAATGATTCGAGGGACAATGCAAAGAGGAGGGGTGAGAGTGGGCATCCCTGTCGTCCCGTTCGTAATCAGAAAGGGGTCAGAGGTGACTCCATTAGCCCTCACCCTGGCTGACGGTGTTGTATATAGTGCAGAGATCCAGTGCAACATGTTGCCACCCAGCCCTATATGTTTTAGTGTGGCAGACATGAATGCCTAGTCTACCCGGTCAAAGGCTTAGCGTCCGTGCTGAGAAAGACACTAGGCATATTTTCTAAGGTGGCAGTATAAAGCAGGTTCAAGACTTTGGTGGTGTTGTCCCTTGCTTCCCTGGTTGGGACAAAGCCCACCTGGTCTAGGTGTATCAAATCGGGGATGTATGACTGCAGTCTTAGTGCTAAGATTTTAGTGAACAGCTTTAGGTCTGTATCCAGTAGGGAAATTGGTCGGTAGCTCCTGCAATGAGATGGGTCTTTATCTTCCTTGGGTATCACTGCTATTTGGGCCTGTAACGTGGCGTCACGAAGTTTGCCCCTTTGGTGAGGTCATTGAAAAGCTTGAGTAGGTGATTTCCTAGGGATGGGAGTAGAGTCTTGTAGTACTGAATTGTTAGGCCGCCCGGTCCCGGGGCCTTCCCTGGCTTGGTTTTCCCTATTGCCAGCTGTATTTCGGTCAGTGTTATGGGTTCCTCTAAAAGGTCTTGTGTCTCAGTCGGTAAGGTGGGCATTTTGGAAGAGCCTATGTAGTCTGTTATCTGCTCCGGGGGGGGGGTTGAGCTATGTTCAAGTTGTATAGAGTCTCGTAAAAGGACTTAAATTCTTTGGTAATTTGTTGGGGTAGCGTCACTCTCTCCCCCGAGGGGGAATAGACGTGAGGTATGTAAGATGCCGCCTTTTGGGCTTTCAGAGATTGTGCAAGTAGTCTACCACACTTGTTACCTGATTCGTAGATTTTTGTACGGGAAAATTGGAGTGCTACCTTGGCCTTAAAGTGGAGAAGATCGGTAATCTGAGTGCGTATTGTGTCCAGTTCGCCACCTAGCATTCTAGTCGGGGTCTGTTTGTGTTTTGCGTCTAAAGTTTAGAGTTTGTCGAATAACATGGATAGTTGAGCGGTTCTCTGCTTTTTAAGCCGTGCTTTATCAGTACCCCGCGGATCACCACCTTGTGCGCCTCCCAAATTAGACCTGTGTCACAATTCTCTGCAATGTTGGTGTGGAAATAGTGTGTTTAATTCTTTTGTTATGTCCGTCAGTACCTCTGGGTCTTGGAGGAGGCTCTCATTAAGTCTCCATGGTTTCCTTTGTCCCCTGTAAAAGTCGGTCAGGGCGTATTGTATTGTGACTGGGGCATGGTCTGACCATGTGTTAGATCCTATAGTAAATCCTTTGATCGCCTGAAGTTGGTTGTGTGGCAACAAAAAATAATCGATGCGTGAGTACCCAAGGTGTGGTCGGGAGAAAAAAAGTGTAATCCCGTTCACCGGGGTGGAAAAGGCGCCAAACGTCCACCAGTTGTGCGGCATGCAGGGCAGCATGGACTACTTTCCTTGTGCCTCGGGGAATGGAGGATTAGCCTGTGGAGGTGTCCTCTGAGGGGAGCAAGGGGATGTTTAGGTCCCCACCTAGAATAAGTTGTCCCTCTGTAAAGTTTTGAAGTAAGTCTAAATGTCTTTTCACAAACGGGTCTTGTCGGCTGTTAAAGGCGTAGAGATTCGCGATGGTTACCGTTACCTTCACGCCGCCTATTAGGCCTTTGAGGAACAGGAATCTTCCCGCTGGGTCTGTTTTTATATCGATCAGAGTCCATGGGACTCTAGCTGATATTTGGATGGAGACCCCTCTGGATTTGGCCTCCGAGTGTGTGGAGTGGTAGACTGACGGGTAAAATCTGTTTTTTAAGATAGGGAACTTGTTTTCCCTAAAGTGAGTCTCCTGTATTAAAACAATGTCAGCATTCTGTCGTTTCATGTCATTCAATAGCATTCCCCTCTTTTCGGGGACGTTGAGCCCCTTCACATTAAGGGTGACAATATTAAGCACGTCCATGATCGGGGAGGGGGGGGGGCGGTGAGGGGGTTGATTAGAGGGTGAAAGAGTGTATAAGTAGAGGTGAAGAGAAGATAGCAAAAGGTCTCTCGTAGGTATTGGGTAGCGACCGAGAGAGAGGTCTCTCAGTCAGCACTGTCCAGCTAAGCTTCCTGGATGTAAAGCGTCAACCTAAGTGGGAGAGTGTTCAGCAAGAGCCGGCAGGGGGACTCCCATATCCCCTCGGACCCCCAGACCTTAAATGTATGTGTAGATGTGATTGGGTAAGTGATTCCCGTACAGACAGGACCAAGGTGCTTGGGAAATTAGGAACTTTCACTAGCTGGTAGCATATCATACCAACTAAAACAAAAACCATCAAAACATCTTTAAACATCAGACATTCCCCCCCTGCATATTAGTGCGGCTCGCCCCCCTCCCCCGGCCAACCCCCCGGCTCATGGCATCAGCTCCCTCCCGCACCTCCGTGCCGCCCGGTAGTTAACATCCAGTCGGGAAGAGAAGGCGCCAGAGGGGGGGAGGGAGGAGGAGAGAGGGAGGGACACCACCCCCCCGCCCAAACAACCACCCGCCACATAACAGGAAGGCGCCCCCAGCCACAGTTCAAAACCCTCAACAGCAACTCGCTCGTCCCCCATACATGATCCGGGATGACCCCGTTCACCCGACGTCCTTGAGGGAATTATAGTTTTGGAGCCCATACAAGTGAAACAAAAGGTGGCTCTGTGACCGATAAAAACAACAAACAAAAAAGCAAAAAAGGGGGGGAGCAGGGAAATACGGATGAGCATGTAAGTCGAGGTCCCTTCGTTGCGTGTTTCTCCATTGAGGTGGGGGGCAGCCATGCTCCTGCCTGTCAATGTCTGCCACCTCGATCCGCTGGGGGTGTATAAGTGGGCTGTCAGCCCCCCATCAGGCATGGAGACCCTCGTGGGGGGGGGCGCCAGGATAAAACCACCTCCCATAAAAAACGTCCGCTGCGTCACCCTGACCCGTTTTATCACGAGTTTTTGGAGTGACTCTGTATCGCCTGGGGGTGACGATAGGCTTGTGGGCAGCACCCGGGGGAACCAGAACTTGGTGATGTTCCACGCGTCTTCAACATGGCGCCAGTAGCATTGGTGGTCACGGGATAGGGAAGCACCCCAATGGGGGGGGGGCACATGCAAATGATGCTGACAGGGGACTGAAACTTCAGCCAGTGCAGGAAACAATAGTTATCAGAAAAATGGAGAATACAGTTATGCCTCACGTGATCCAGTTAGAGATACGGATGCTGCACGGGACCTACTCTGGGAGCGAGCTGGTTGGGCAAATCTGCCTGCGGATGGGCCTGACTGGCCTGCAGGGCACGGTAGACGCAATAGCCAGTTCGGTACCGTAACCGGTTCTGCTCCCAAAAAAGTGAAAAGGGCAGGAAGGTCTGCTGGCGTGCGCAGTGTAAAGGAGCTTCTGTCAGTGCGGAAGATGACCGCTAGAGGGTAGCCCCATCTGTATGTACATCCATGACGTCTCGCAACTTCAAAAGCCGGTTTCAACATGGCACGGCGCTGTAACGTGACCCTGGATAGGTCCGAAAGAATCTGAATCTGTGCCCCATCAAATTCCACGTCCCCCCTGGTTCCATGCTTTCTTTAGGAGTATTTCCTTCTGTGCATATCTGTGTAAGCGGCACAGAACATCGCGGGGTCAGTAGATCTGGGGCCCAATGTACGGTGGACCCGGTCTATCTCCAGGGAGGGAGGCGTATCTCCCAAAAGTCTGTGGAAGATAGCGGTAACGGTCACTGCTAAATCCTCTGGGCCTCTAGCCTCCGGTAGACCCCACAAGTTATTGCGGCGACTGCGGTCCTCCATTTCCTCCAAGTGGAGCTGCATCTCCTGTGCCGCTATTGTATGGCTGTCTTGCGTGCGCTCCAGGGCCTGCACTCTAGTCTCCAGCGAGGTGATCTGGGTTTCCCCTGAGGAGACTCGGTCCTCCACGGCATGCAGTTCTGCTCTCACCTCTTGTAAGTCCTTGCTGTGAGCCTCGATCCGCATGATAAGGGCTAAAATGTCTGCCCTCGTGGGGAGGGCCTCAATGTCTGCCCTCGTAGGTAGAGCCCGCAGCATGCTGCGAAGGTCTTCATCTAGGCGGCCCTGGCTGGATGTAGAGCCAGCCATCTCCGACTGGAATACAGCCGGTGTCCCTGTGAGGGGATCTGGTGCGGGTGTAGCGGGGGAAAGTCGTGTCCCGGAGGGGGTCCGTCGCCATGCGGGCGACGCGAGGTGCAGTGTCGCCGGAGGATGTTCTCATGCTCCCTCTGAAGAAATGCGGAATACCGGGCTGCGAGGGTTGGTAACGGGTCCCGCGGGTCGCCGATAGTGTCCTGTACCGTTTGGGGATGTTCATGCCGTGTTCACATCAGGTAAAGATGCGTTTTGGCCTGTATGGTCCGGGTCGGGCAGGAAGCTCCTCCAAAGCACGTCTTTACCCGGCCATTGCTAAGCCACGCCCCAGCAAAATGTATTTTGGGGTGCAATTCCACATATAACCATGGCATGTTTGAGCAATATATAATTTAGTGACAACTTTTTGTACATTTGTTTTTTTTTTCTTTTTGTCATTATTCAATCACTTGGGACAAAAAAAATATTCAATGGGCTCAACATGCCTCTCAGCTAATAGCTTGGGGTGTCTACTTTCCAAAATGGGGTCATTTGGGGGGGTTTTGAACTGTCCTGGCATTTTATGCACAACATTAGGAAGCTTATGTCACACATCATCCACTCTTCTAACCACTTGAAGACATTTGGGCGGGTTTTGTGACATCTTGGCATTTTATGGCCTTCAAAACTGTGATAGGTAGTGAGGAGTGGAATCAAAAATTTATGCCCTTAGAAATCTTGAAGGCGGTGCTTGGTTTTTGGGGTCCCGTACGTGGCTAGGCTCCCAAAAAGTCCCACACATGTGGTATCCCTGTACTCAGGAGAAGCAGCAGAATGTATTTTGGGGTGTAATTTCACATATGCCCGTGGCATGTGTGAGCAATATATCATTTAGTGACAACTTTGTGCAAAAAAAAAGTTTGTCATATTCCCGCAACTTGTGGCAAAATATTCCATGGACTCAACATGCCTCTCAGTAAATAGCTTGGGGTGTCTACTTTCCAAAATGGGGTCATTTAGGGGGGTTTTGAACTGTCCTGGCATTTTATGCACAACATTAGGAAGCTTATGTCACACATCATCCACTCTTCTAACCACTTGAAGACAAAGCCCTTTCTGACACTTTTTGTTTACGTGAAAACATTTATTTATTTTTTTGCAAGAAAATTACGTTGAACCCCCAAACATATATTTTTTTAAAGCAAAGGCCCTACAGATTAAAATGATGGGTGTTACATTTTTTTTCCCCACGCAGTATTTGCGCAGCGAATTTTCAAATGCATTTTTTGGGGAAAAAACACACTTTTTTATTAATGCACTAAAACGCACTATATTGCCCAAATGTTTGATGAAATAAAAGATGATCTTAGGCCGAGTACATGGATACCAAACACGACATGCTTTAAAATTTCGCACAAATGCGCAGCGGCGACAAAACTACATAAATTTATAAAAGCCTTTACAGGTTACCACATTAGATTTACAGAGGAGATCTACTGCTAAAATGACTGCCCTCGATCTGCTATTTTGGCATTTTATGGCCTTCGAAACTGTGATAGGTAGTGAGGAGTGAAATAAAAAATTTGCGCCCTTAGAAATCTTGAAGGCGGTGCTTGGTTTTTGGGGCTAGGCTCTCAAAAAGTCCCACACATGTGGTATCCCCGTACTCAGGAGAAGCAGCAAAATGTATTTTTGGGTGCCATTCCACATATAACTATGGCATGTTTGAGCAATATATCATTTAGTGACAACTTTTTGTACATTTTTTTTTTTTTTTCTTTTTGTCATTATTCAATCACTTGGGACAAAAAAAAATAATCAATGGGCTCAACATGCCTCTCAGCAAATAGCTTGGGGTGTCTACTTTCCAAAATGGGGTCATTTGGGGGGGGTTGTGCCATCTTGGCATTTTATGGCCTTCAAAACTGTGATAGGTAGCGAGGAGTGAAATCAAAAATGTATGCCCTTAGAAATCCTGAAGGCGGTGATTGGTTTTCGGGGTCCCGTATGCGGCTAGGCTCCCAAAAAGTCCCACACATGTGGTATCGCCGTGCTCGGGAGAAGCAGCAAAATGTATTTTGGGCTGCAATTCCACATATAACCATGGCATGTGTGAGCATGTAATTTTTTTATTTATTTTTTTGTCATTCAATCACTTGGGACAAAAAACAAAAAAAATATTCAATGGGCTCAACATGCCTCTCAGCAATTTCCTTGGGGTGTCTACTTTCCGAAATTGGGTCATTTGGGGGGTTTTTGTACTGCCCTGCCATTTTAGCACCTCAAGAAATTAGGCAGTCATAAATTAAAAGCTGTGTAAATTCCAGAAAATGTACCCTAGTTTGTAAATGCTATAACTTTTGCGCAAACCAATAAATATACGCTTTTTGACATTTTTTTTTACTAAAGACATGTGGCTGAATAAATTTTGGCCTAAATGTATGACTAAAATTGAGTTTATTCGATTTTTCTTATAACAAAAATTAGAAAATATCTTTTATTTTTTTCAAAATTTTCGGTCTTTTTCCATTTATATCGCAAAAAATCGCAGAGGCAATCAAATACCGTTAAAAGAAAGCTCTACTTGTGGGAAGAAAATGACGTAAATTTCGTTTGGGTACAACATTGCATGTCTGCGCAATTACCAGTTAAAGCAGCGCCAAATTGTAAAATCACCTCTGGTCTTTAAGCTGCGTATTAGTCCGGGGCTTAAGTGATTAAATTGTTGCATTAAGGCTTCTTCTCCCCCAGTGATAAAATTAACATGTCTCTTCATGCCTTCCATTGATATGCTAAAATGCAACTAGTCTGAACTAAATCTTGTTTAACCACTGGGCACTTAAACCCCCTTAATAACCAGACCAATTTTCAGCTTTCGGTGCTCTCACATTTTGAATGACAATTACTCAGTCATACAACACTGTACCCATATGAATTTTTTGTCCTTTCTTTCACACAAATAGAGCTTTCTTTTGGTAGTATTTAATCACTGTTGGGTTTTTTATTTTTTGCGCTATAAGATAAAAAAGACTGAAAATTTTGTAAAAAAATGATTTTTTTTTCGTTTCTGTTATAAAATTTTGCAAATTACTATTTTTTCTTCATACATTTTGGCCAAAATTTATACTGCTACATATCTTTGGTAAAAATAAGTACAAATTGGTGGATATTATTTGGTCTTTGTGAAAGTTATAGAGTCCACAAGCTATGGTGCCAATATCTGAAAATTGATCACACCTGAAGTACTGACGGCCGATCTCATTTCTTGAGACCCTAACATGCCAGAAAAGTACAAATACCCCCCAAATGACCCCTTTTTGGAAAGAAGACATTCCAAGGTATTCAGAAAGAGGCATTGTGAGTTTTTTGAAGTTGTCATTTTTTCCCACAATTCTTTGCAAAATCAAGATTTTTTTTTTCGCTCTTTTTTTCTCACAAAATTGTCATATTAGCAGGTTATTTCTCACACACAGCATATGCATTCCACAAATTACACCCCAAAACACATTCTGCTATTACTCCCGAGTATGGCGATACCACATGTGTGAGACTTTTACACAGCGTGGCCACATACAGAGGCCCAACATGCAGGGAGCACCTTCAGGCGTTCTGGAGCACCTTCAGGCGTTCTGGAGCACCTTCAGGCGTTCTGGAGCACCTTCAGGCGTTCTGGAGCACCTAGGCCAATTCTGACATTTCTCTCCTACATGTAAAAATCATCATTTGTTTGCTAGAAAATTACATAGAACCCCAAAACATTATATATGTTTTTTTAGCAAAGACCTTAGAGAATATAATGGTGGTTGTTGCAACTTTTTATCTCGCACGATATTTGCGCAGCAATTTTTTTAACGCGTTTTTTACGGAAAAAAAATGTTTTGTGCTTAAAAAAAAAAAAAACAGTAAAGTTAGCCCAATGTTTTTACATAATGTGAAAGATGAAGTTACGCCGAGTAAATAGATACCTAACATGTCACCCTTAAAAATTGCACACACTCCTGGAATGGCGCCAAACTTTGCTACTTAAAAAATCCCCATAGGCGACGCTTTAAATATTTTTACTGGTTACATGTTTTGAGTTAGAGGAGGTCTAGGGCCAAAATGATTGTTCTCGCTCTAACGTTCGCAGAGATACCTCACATGTGTGGTTTGAAAACCGTTTTCATATGTGGGCGGGACTTGCGTATGCGTTCGCTTCTGTATGCGAGCTCACGGGGACAGGGGCGCTTTAAAAAATTTTTTTTTTTTATTTTGTTCATTTTACTTTATTTTAGTTTGACATGTTTTTCCGCCCCAAAATTTTTTTTGATCACTTTTATACCTATTACAAGGAACGTAAACATCCCTTGTAATAGGAATATGGCATGACAGGTCCTCTTTACAGTGAGATATGGGGTCAATAAGACCCCACATCTCACCTCTAGGCTGGGAAGCCTGAAAAAAACAAAAAAAAAAACAACAATCCTGGCTTTGATCGTAGCGGTGAGTCAGTAGAAGCACCGGAGGGCAGCGGGAGGGGGGGCATCCCCTCTCACCTCCCGTAAGAATGATCAAGCGGCGGAACAGCCGCTATGATTGTTCTTATGGTGTAGGGAATCGCCGGCTGAAAAAACTAATATCTGAATGATGCCTGTAGCTGCTCCCATCATTCAGATATCCCCACACACAGTCAAGGACGTCATATGACGGCCGGCGGGCGGGAAGTGGGCATTGCGGAGTATTGCCGGGCATTGCGGAGTATTGCCGGGCATTGCGGAGTATTGCCGGGCATTGCGGAGTATTGCCGGGCATTGCGGAGTATTGCCGGGCATTGCGGAGTATTGCCGGGCATTGCGGAGGGTATTTTGCAGAGCATTGCGCAGGGTATTTTGCAGAGCATTGCGCAGGGTATTTTGCAGAGCATTGCGCAGGGTATTTTGCAGAGCATTGCGCAGGGTATTTTGCAGAGCATTGCGCAGGGTATTTTGCAGAGCATTGCGCAGGGATGGATGGATGGCTGGATCTGTGACTGCAATTGTCACAGATCCAGCCCACAGAGCTGCTGCTGCCATCCGCTCTCTCCCCCTCTCCTCTCACACTGTACCGATCGGTACAGAGAGGGGAGGGAGGAACCGGCTTCATCACATGACGCCGGTCTGTTTACAAGTGATTGCTCCGTCATTTGACGGAGCGATCACGTGGTAAACGGCCGCTATCAGCGGCGATTTACCGCGATTCGTGATCCGCCGGGTCCTCTGGTGTCTATTAAGACTCTGATGAGCACAATAATATAAGGTTATCTCTGAAAGTAAACGTACTGCTTAGTAAAACAATACCTTTCATTTATTTCCCAAGAAAATGGGGAAACTGCTAACATGAAACACTACAGAGAATTATACAGAGTACATGACAAAAGAACATCAAAGCTACTTATCACACATGGTCTCATCGGCTGTGCTCAAAATGGTAAGCGAGAGCCATGAGTCTCTCACAAGCAGGCCAGGAGCCGGAAAAGGGACAATTTCACCCCCACTCCCTCCTGTCCAATAAAAGATATTGCCAAGAGGTAGTCATCCTCAATAGATTATATTACTGTCCGTCTTGCCATATTGGCCTCTAGGGGCAGCATTGCCCCTGTATCATCTCCAGGTGCTTGTTGATCTTTTGATCTTGGTCATCAATCATCCTGGCAGCCATTGCTCTCTTTGAAGCTTGCCTACATACCAGTCGATCCGGAGCCATGCCTTTTGCTATGCAGATTCTGATATGATACAAAGCTTTGAATGTAACTTGTTACCTTACAACTTGGGGCCATCTGCCTGTATCAACCAGGAAGTGAAATTCCAGAATTATGATATTAAACCATGTTGCCTTCCAACACTTACAGAGAATGCGAGTCTGCTAATAGATGAGTATTTAATTCCCCACATGAAAGCATTGTTTTCTTGTGTAAAAGATACAAATGATTTGTTACTAATAATTGAGGAAATTCATGTTCCTCAAGGTGCATAGCTTGTTGCCATTGATGTTGAATGTCTTTACAACTCCATTCCCCACAATCAAGGCATAAAAACAATCATCTTTCTGAACGTGGTCAGACAACTACAATCAATTTGTGATCAAACTTGAGGTTTATTCTAGCTAGAAATGTTTTCATGTTTGCGGCTCCCGCTACCTCCAGGTGCAAGGGGTGGCTATGGGAACGGGGTGTGCCCTGTCATGCCAACTTGTACCTGTAGAGGTGAGAGTGCCATCTTTTTTCACGTGACGACATTTCGGCCATGTCATCAGTTGGCATCGTTATATAGATGACGTGCTATTAATTTGGGGTGGGGCCCGTGAAGAATTTAGGGACTTTGTGACTTTGAGATTATATTGATTTTGGTCTAATATTTTCATAATAGACTGTAATCGGTCCTCAATTACATTCTTGGATGTACAAATTTTAATTAATCCGGATAATGCCTTACGAACTTCCCTTTATCGAAAAAAAACGACGGCCAAAAATACTATTCTCCATGCCTCAAGTGTGCATCCACAGTCGCTTATCTTGAGTATTCCATATTCTCAGCATCTACGCATTCGGAGAAATTGTACTAGAGATAGTGACTTTGAACAGAAAGCAAAAGAACTACACCATTGTGGCTATAGATCAAACATGTTTGAAAAGGGCATATAATCAAGCAAAAAATCAACACATTTTTGGGGAGCATAACCAATCAAAAACGCAACCGGTTAGACTCAACAAAATATACACGCAGCAATATAGCCAACTCGGCCACATAATTAACAAGTATTGGCCCTTATTGTTAGCTAATCCAAAAATTTCGAGACATATCAGTGTAAAACCAGAAATTACATTTAAACGGTCAAAATACATACAGGTTCACCTTATGAAACGTCTTTACACCTCACCCAGGGCTATGCATACTGTAACAGGCATTTTTGCATGCGGAACATGCAATTTCTGTTCACATATCCAACAAGGCCACCAATTGAAACTTCCCAATGGTCAGCTCGATAGGATTCCATACAGAGTAACTTGTCAAACTCCGGGCATAGTTTATCTGATGAATTGCCATTGCGGAAGTTTTTATATAGGTAAGACTAAAGGCCCTTTCTTCCATAGGATAAGGGATCATGTATCAATTATTTCCAATAAGTCGCCATGTAGGAATTTACCATCATTTCAATTTTGATTATGATAACATTTGTGGCTTTAGATTACATTCCTATATATGAAAGTGGAGGTAGTGTAGATAAATGTTACGAGAATCTAAATGGATTTATGACCCCCTGGACTTAATGACTGAGCTATAAACCCTTCCTATAATCCTAGCCTTTGGCTAATTTTGGAAATAGTGTAGGCAGATGGCCATGCGGACGCCCAGGGCACAGTAGGCAGCTAATTCAGCTGCCACCATGCTGACTATGTCCAGCCTTGGCAGAGGCAGTGTCTCGGTCCATGGTTCTGCCTGCGGGGGGACATCCAGATGGCCTTTTGGAATGACTGTGGATGCAGCGTGCGTCTTTCTCTACTAGGTGGCACTGTTCCACTTGCATCCCTTGGGCCATATCAACATCTCAGCATTGGAGGACTTTGTCATCCTTTATAGGAGGGGCTGTGTTTGTCTTTTCCTGGTGTGAGGGAGAAGGGTGGGCTGTTGTCCATGCCTCTCTATCATATCCTCGCTCTGGTCTAGTCCCACGCATGTGCATTTGAACTCTATTGGAAGAAATAAAAGGTCGGCCATTTTGTTGACGCCATGAGGGAGCTACAATGGCAAACATCTCTAAGTTCTTCAAAACTAAATAACTACTATTGCACCATGGATTTAGTTGATCCATATTTGATGCAGTCAGTGTCTGTGGATTATGGACCCTATCAAATGAAGGTGAGCTTAGGTGAGGTCTTTGTCTGGTGGGTTGCCTTAGATTTCTAGGCAGACTTATAAAAAGGTGACAAAATGGTTTAAGTTCTTGAATATCAATCTGACTTGTCTAATCTAATTGTTTTGATATATTAAAAGTCCAGGAGTAAGAAACATACTGCCCTCATAGAGATATGTAAATAGATTTTCGTAATGCTAGACCATTTGTATAGTTATTCTGCTTTTGGTTGACCACTGGCTTGGGCAAATAATGTAATATAGATGACGACTATAAAATGTTTCTTTTAGTAAATCACGGGACACAGAGCACCAGTAATTACTACATGGGTTATGGGCCACCTTCAGGTGATGGACACTAGCATAATCAAGACCGGAAGGCCCCCTCTAATGTAACCCCTCTGACATGGGGAGTACCTCAGTTTTTTCGCCAGTGTCTAAGGTGTTGGTCATGGTTAACATTATGCTCCCCAGAAGGGCCCTACCCCCAGGGCGCTGTACAATCAGATCCATTCAAAAAGGCAAAAAGTGGATGGTACCCGAGCCTCGATACTGAAGAACGAGGTTTTGCCTGTAACGCTTCTCCCAGGAGAGCTGGGCCCTGGGATCAAGCGCCTTGGTCACCTTGCTATACCACAGGTTGCTCTGCAGGGCACTCTACAGGTCCAAGGCAGTGGACCCTATAAATTAAAGGGGACCCCGTCCTTGAAGGTCTGGTCTGGCAGTAGTACCCTGTGGCGGGAATGGTAAGTTAAGAAGATCCTTTGTGGGCTTTAATGAATAGTTAATGTCTTGCCTGTATTACCACTAGAGGGTGTGAAGTAACATACCTGGTGTCAAGGACTGTCCGCAGCACTTGTGGATGAGTTCTGCCTTTCCCTCTGTTCGTCAGCCATCTAAGGATGGGGGAGAGTTTTTGGGTTCCACCAGCAGTGAGACTTCTCGGCGTGCGTGTTGTCCTACGGCGCATGCGCAAACCGTAATTTTTTTATAAATTCAAGCCGTGTGATTACAGGTGCGCGACGGAGAGACAGACACTTTTTCACAGAGCACATAAGCGCTGGGGTGCTGGGAACAGGCATTTTTCAAGACTCATCTGTTCAGCATCTGAGCTGTGGCATTTGATAGCGGCATATTAAGATTGCTAAGACTGAGATCAGCAATAGATGCATAGTATCTAGTACCTCTGCTTTGTGCATAGGGCTATGTATTCCCGAAGGAGAGGGGCAAAATCGCAGCGGTCAGGTCCTGGGAACCCTAGTCGCACCTGTAAGACCTGAAACGGTTGACCAAGCTGAACCCTTGTCAGGCATTGTAGCTACCTCCAACACCCCAGTCTCTTCATATGTCACTAAAGACGACTTGGCTACGGCTCTGGCTGGCTTGGAGGGTAAGTTGTCTAGTTTTGATCGCGTCTACCTCCCAGTTTGGGAAAAAACACGACAGGTCCCCTTCCCCTGCTTCTGGGCCGTCGGCTGCAGATCAGGAGTGGGTAGAGGATTCGGATGTGCCTTTTAGAGGACCCATTGGAAGGGCATGAGGATGGTTTCTCATGAGAGGGCTCAGCCCCGGAGGGAGCCTTTTGCAACCTCATTCTCAAAGGTTGTAAATTCAATCTGTTGTGCTATTTAAGGAAGGTATTTAGTATTTAAGTTATTTTTAACAATGGTACTTTGAAAATACAAAATCAATCTTTATGACAACAGACAATAAATATGAAATGTATTCACCAGACATGTAATCATACACAATGGTTACATTTCTTGGTTGACAAAAACAAATGTTTACATAAAATTAACCGCTTGCTGACCGCCTCCTGTACTTATACGTCGGCAGAATGGCACGGACAGGCACATCAATGTACCTGTACGTCCCCTTTAAATGCCTATCCGTGTGGTCACGCACTCGCAACCCTGCCGCCATCCCCGTGAGTTGGACCGTGGGATCCCCGCAATCGTCTCACGGAGGTATAGAGCGGGGAGATACTTGTGTAAACAAGCAACTCCCAGCTCTGACTAGTGACAATGACACGGATCTCGCCTCCGTGTACTCGGAGCGAAGATCCGTGTCATGTGACACAGAGCCCACCCCCCCCTACAGTAAGAAACCCTATGCAGGGAACACTTAACCCCTACAGCGCCACCTAGTGGTTAACCCCTTTACTGCCAGTGTCATTTTCACAGTAATCAGTGCATTTTTATAGCACTGATCGCTGTGAAAATGACAATGGTCCCAAAAATGTGTCAAAAGTGTCCGATGTGTCCGCCATAATGTCGCAGTCATGAAAAAAATCACTGATCGCCGCCATACTAGTAAAAAAAATAATAAAAATGCCATAAAACTATCCCCTATTTTGTAAACGCTATAACTTTGCGCAAACCAATCAAACGCTTATTGCGATTTTGTTTTACCAAAAATATGTAGAAGAATACGTATTGGCCTAAACTGAGGGAAAAAAAAATGTTATATATTTTTTGGGGATATTTATTATAGCAAAGAGTAAAAAATATTGCATATTTTTTTCAAAATTTTCGCTTTTTTTTGTGTTTAGCGCAAAAAATAAACTGCAGAGGTGATCAAATACCACCAAAAGAAAGCTCTATTTGTGGGAAAAAAAGGACGTAAATTTTGTTTGGGAGCCACGTTGCACGACCGCGCAATTGTCAGTTAAAGCGACGCAGTGCCGAATTGCAAAAAGGAGCCTGGTCTTTAACCAGCCAAAATGGTCCGGGGCTGAAGTGGTTAAGATATCGATTGCGTTGCATAAAATCTTGAATATCAGTTGAAACACCCGCTAAATGGGAGTGTAGTACCTTTGAATCAATAACCTTGTAAAATGACAATTAAACAGAACGTCTTTATTTCACAAATCCAACCTTTACTGGATGGTTGGACAATGTGAAATAAAATTAGACGTTTGTTTGCCAATAGAATGAAAACTATGCAAAATGAAAAATATATTGAAAATTTAATCTTTAGAGAAAAATCTACAAGGCAATTGATTCGGGAGAATAATTATCAATTGTTTAATATTCAATAAATCAATATAGAGCACACAAATGAGTACAAGATAAAATCAACATGACATAATTACCCGTTCCAAAATGGCTACTGGTCTGAATTGCTGGTTACCAGAGTTTTTAGAATGACTGCCGTGGTTTTCAAGCTGGCTACTCTTAAAGAGGCATTACTTCTTGCAACCTCAGCGTTCCAAAGCATAAGGTGTTCAGGAATCTTCGTGTAAAATGTAAAAGTGTGAGTTGATTAATGGTGTCTGTGTGTAGGATTAGTCTTCTCCTTTAACCACTTCAATACCATGCACTTATACAGCTTCCTGCCCAAGCCAATTTTGAGCTTTCAGCGCTGTCGCAATTTGAATGACAATTGCGCGGTCATGCAACACTGTACCCAAACAATTTTTTTATCATTTTGTTCCCACAAATAGAGCTTTCTTTCGGTGGTATTTGATCGCCTCTGCGATTTTTAAAAAGTGTGAAAATTTAGAAAAAAACTAACTTTTTCTTTGTTTCTGTTTATTTATTTTTTTGTAAATAAGTACCTTTTCTACTTCAATGACGGGCACTGATAAGGCGGCACTAACGGGCACTGATAAGGCGATACTAATGGGCACCGATGAGCTGGCACCAATGAGGTGGCACTGATGGGCGCTGATATGTGGCACTGGTATGCGGCACTGATGGGCACTCATAGGCGGCACTGATGGGCACTCATAGGCGGCACTGATGGGCACTCATAGGCGGCACTGATGGGCACTCATAGGCGGCACTGATGGGCACTCATAGGCGGCACTGATGGGCACTTATAGGCAGCACTGATAGGTGGCACGGACGGGCACTGATAGGCGGGCACTTATGGGCACTGATAGGTGGCACTAATGGACACTGGTAGGTGGCACAGATGAATAGTGGCTGGCATTGCTGGGCATCATGCATTTTTTTTTGTGCCATGATAATGCCAATCGGTGCCCATTTTTGGGCACTGATTGGCATATATTTTTGATCTCTTTGTGTATGTGGATGGCCATGGGGGACTTACCTGGCCATCCACATGCTTGGTGGTCCTGGGGGGCTTCCCTGGTGGTCCAGTGTGGGTATCCGAGGGGGGGCTGCGCTGATAAACAATCAGCGCAAACCCCCCCTGTCAGGAGAGCCGCCGATCGGCTCTCCTCTACTCGCGTCTGTCAGACGCGAGTGAGGAAGAGCCGATCAACGGCTCTTCCTGTTTACATTGTGATCAGCCGTGATTGGACACGGCTGATCACGTGGTAAAAAGCCTCCGCCGGAGGCTTTTTACCGAGATCAGTGTAGCGGTGGGTCAGACTGACCCACCGCTCCACCAATCGCCGCGATGCGCGCCCCCCCAGGCGCGCGGCGGCTGTTATCCCGCAGGACGTCATATGACGTCCAGTGTGGATAACACAACCACTTCCCGGACGTCAATCTGCTATTGACGGGGCGGGAAGTGGTTAAACATGTGTGTCTCCTTTTTTATGGTGCAAAATCTTGGATGGTTACCTCCTTCACTTTATGTTGACCCTCTTGTGAATTGCTTGGTTGCAAATATGGGAGGGAACTGCCCTGATTCTCACCCTGCCCATCTATGATCATGGCTAAGGTGTAATCAGAATATGATGTATAGTGTTATTATGAAATGTGTTTTAACATGTTTCGTGTTAATCTAATATTATGATTACCCAGGCAGCAGCAGGCTGGATCTGCAGAGGGTTTTACACTGTAACCTTAAAGCAGTGAGGTATGGGGCCATCTATATACCACCTATAGAGGATTCACAGTGTGGAAGTCGCTGAAGAAATCATCACACAACACTCAATCTCAGCACTTTTCACTTTATGTGGAATTGTTTGGACTTTTTCAGCAACACTATTTTGCACGTTCACCTTTATTTGGATCATTTAAATATAATTTAATAAGTTCTATTCAGTACTATTAATAGGATTGTCACTCATTTTTTGCACGTCCTACACTCTATTGTTGCTTCAGCATTTGTTTGCAGCACCATCCACCTTCTGAGAATGAGAAATGGTACTGTTTAGTACTATTTTGATGTCGCAAATCTTTGCACATCTGCACTTTACCATTGCTTCAGCACTTGCTGGTAGTGCAAGTTACCTTACTAATACAGTAGTATATTAAGGTTTTAGATTGCTTGGGACTATCTTGATATCACTACTTTTTTGTTCACTTTATTATTGTTTTATCAATTCAAATTGTGCAATATACCTTTTTAGTACGGTTAGTACACTAAGACTTTGGAGTAATTTTGGAATAGCACTTTTGAGATCACGGAGCCTTGCACTTTACACACTTTGATTTTAGTGTCATCTACAACAGCTCAGTACTACCCCTTATATACATTTTTATTCAGGTTGTGGTTTCGCCTTTCAGTGCTTTTGTAGCAGTTGATTTATTATTAGAATTCTCATAGTAGCGCGGAAATACCTCTTGTACACTTAATATGATGATTTGCTGCCTTTTTGTCCTGACATTTGCTGTCCCCATCTCGTGTATTTTACTGGCTATAAAAAATCTCAACCTAACCACATATATTGAGATTGACAGAGTTTGATGGAATCAGACATCACCTTTTGACCGTAACAGACTGGTGCCAAATCCTGATCAGTATATATCTATATGGATGGATATATATATATATATATGTTTTATATATATATATATATATATATATATATATATTACATATATATATATTACATATATATATATATTACATATATATATATATTACATATATATATATTACATATAACGTTGGTTCTGTTTCACTAGTGACTGGTGTCATCCTGGTGAATAATTAACTGGAGTCTTTTGCCATTGTCAAGTAAAGCAACCAGTATTGACTCAGCTCTTCCTAAAGGGACGATCTCCCCTTTTGAAACAATGGGGTTTGTTAAAAGGAAGCCAGGGTAACTAAGGCCTTGACATTTAGAATTTTAAATACCAGGTGAGCATTGTCATTTAGTTTCGTGTGAGGTGGCACCATTGTGCCGGTAGCTTTGTCTCAACACAAGGTTTGTCTCTTGACCTCAACTCTCCTCTAGATAGGATGATTCACTCAACATTTTCTGGTGGTGGGTGGGGGGGCACTCCCCTGGTATGACAATTCCATGGCTGAGTTTCACGAATTATGAAAAAAAAATGTATCTTAGCCATGAGAAATCGCTCACTGAGACTATGCTTATTGGTTATAAGTTGCCCCTAACAGAGTCGGCTGAGGCCCCCTTTTCCTCTCTGGGTTCTCTAAGGCCTCAAGGGGCACATGCTTTTCCTATGCACCCGTTGCTGGAACAGCTTATTTACGCTGACTGGGAATACCCAGACAGGCACTTTATTGCTCCTAAGAGATTCTCTCGGATTTATCCGATGGAGGAGAAATTCACTAAGAAATGGCCAGTGGTAGACTTGTCCGGTCGACAATGTTCAGGTGTTTAAAGATCCAGCGGATAAGACTGGAGTCCATGCTTAAAGCCTCATTTGCTATAGCAGGTGCAGTTGCACAGCCTGCCATAGCGGCTATTGGCGTCTGTCAGTTCCTTAAGGATAAGGTGAAACAGGCCGTCAGAGGGGAAGAGGTCCCGGACCATCCGTAGCTTCCTAAGGCCCTTTGTTTTTCACTTGACGCCATTAAGGATTCCATCCATCACACGTCACGCTGGTACACATCCGAAGGGTGCTGTGGCTTAAAGCGGAGTTCCACCCTTTTTTTGTTTATTAAAAGTCAGCAGCTACAAAAAGTGTAGCTGCTGGCTTTTAATAAACATACACTTACCTGCTCCACTGTCCAGCGACGCGCCGCCTGGAGCTCCGCTCCTCTCCCCCTTCCTCCGCCGGCGCGTCCATTCACAGTATGGGCACCCGGCCGTGACAGCTTTCGGCTTCACGGCCGGGCACTCACTGCGCATGCGCGAACGGCGCAGCTCTCTGTGAGTGGACAGGCGATCGCCTGGGACCTGTCACGTCCCAGGTGATCGCCTACAGGGAGGAGCCGCCACAAGGCGATATGACGTATCGCCTAGGCGGCTCCAGGGCGGAAGGAGGAAGTGGAACAGGAAGTCCCACGCCTACTGAAGCCCCCAAAAAAATTACATGCCAAATGTGGCATGTAAGGGGGTGAGGAGTGGAATAAAAAAAAGGAAAGAAATTGGGTGGAACTCCACTTTAAGCATTGGTCACCAGAGTTACCTTGTAAGAAGCTCCTGACTGGGGTTCCTTTTCATGGAGAGCGTTTATTTGTGTATGACTTGGATAAGTAGATCTCAGGTGGAAAGAGTACCCTTTTTCCTGTAAAGAGAAGAAGTAAGCGTCCTTCATTTAAACGCTCTGCCTCTCCGTCGCTCTGGGCATCAGCCTCCAGGCAGTCATGACGGCCTCTGCCGTCAGCCAAAAGAGGAAGGCCCCAAAGCCAGGTTCAGAGCCAGAAAAAGTCCTGGGGACAATCTGAAAAAGAGTCCCAAGGCCTCCTTATGAAGGGGCGCTCGCACGAGTAGGGGGAAGGTTCCTGCACTTTGCAGGAACCTGGCAGGAGGAGATCCAAGACAGATGGGTCATCTCTATAGTTTCTCTAGGTTACAAGCTAGAGTTTTGTGAATTTCCTCCACCTCGTTTTCTAAAATCGAGCGGATCCGGTAAAAATGGCCTCATTGATTCAGGCACTAGACCGTTTGCTATCCCAAGGAGTGATCATAGAGACCCCCTCAGAACAAGGAATGGGATTTTACTCAAATCTTTTTACAGTACCTAAACCAAACGGATGTCAGACCCATTTTAGATGTCAAGGGCCTGAACCAATTTCTAAACATCCGCTCCTTTCGCATGAAATCAATTCGGTCAGTAGTGTCCTCACTTCGGGGAGGAGAGTTCTTAGCGTCAATAGACATCAAGGACGCATATCTCCATGTTCCAATTTTCCCTGCTCACCAGAATTTCCTTTAATTCACAGTGGAGCAGCGACACTTTCAGTTTGTGGCCTTACCCTCCACCGCACCACGAGTGTTTACAAAGGTCCTGGCTCCGCTGTTGGCAAGATTAAGAGCCCAGGGGATAGTGGTAAAGGCATATCTTGACGACCTACTACTGATCTATCAGTCCATAAAGGGTCTGGATCTGAGTGTTGCCATCACGGTCAGGTATCTGGAGCATCTGGGTTGGATTATCAACTTAGAAAAATCATCCTTACGGCCAGTAAAAATACTGGAGTACTTGGGTCCACAAGAAGGTGTTCTTACCCCAGGCAAAGGTCCGCGATAAGAGATCTGGTGCACACGGTCAGGACAAGAAAGGAGCCTCCCATCCGTATGACACTGTTGGGGGAAGATGGTGGCTGCACTTGAAGCAGTCCCTTATGCTCAGTTCCATTCAAGACTGTTGCAAACAGTATCCTGTCTGCCTGGAGCAAGAAAAGCCAGGATTTGGATTTTCCAGTGCGTTTGACTTTAAGATTACGCCAAAGTCTCAAGTGGTGGCTACTAACCGAGAATTTGCAGAAGGGGAAGACCTTCATACCGATCACCTGGAAGATGGTGACGACCGATGCCAGGCTTGCAGGCTTGGGAGCAATACTAGAAGTGAATGCTGTTCAGGGGGAATGGTCGGTCCAAAAAGACCTTGCCCATTAACATTTTAGAAATTCAGCCATTACACCTGGTCCTAAGAGCTTGGTCGGGCAGACTATGGGGATACCCTGTCAGGATTCAGTCCAACAATGCCATGGCAGTGGCCAATATCAATCACCAGGGCGGCACCAAGAGTCGGGCAGCCCAGAAAGAGGTATACCATATTCTGGTTTGGGCAGAGGAACATGTTCCTTCCCTATCTGCGGTGTTAATCCCAGGGGAAGAATATTGGCAGGTAGACTTCTTAAGCCGCCAGCCATTGTTCCCAGGGGAATGGTCCCTACATCCAGATGTCTTTCTGGCCATTTGCCGGAGATGGGGTACCCCCGACGTGGATCTCTTTGCATCCAGGTTCAACGCAAAGCTAGACAAGTTTGTGTCCAGAACAAGGGACCCGCTCGCTTGCGGGACAGATTCATTGGAATCAGTTTTATTTGATTTATGCATTCCCTCCAATTCAATTGCTCCTCCGTCTGCTGCGCTCCTGCAGGGGGAACTAAAACGAGTGATCCTAGTGGCCCAGAAGGTCCTGGTATGTAGAAATCATGAAGATGGCAGTGACAGATGCTTGGGTTCTATCAGCCCGCCAGGATCTGCTGTCACAAGGGCCGGTGTTTCCCCCCCCCCCCCCCCCCCGCCTTACAAACACTAAATTTGACGGTTTGGCTGTTGAGGCCCTCTTTTTAAAAGATCAGGGTCTTTCAGGATCAGTGGTAACCACCCTGATTAATGCTAGGAAGCTGGCTTCTAGAGCTATCTAACATAAGGTCTGGAAGGCCTATGTTTCCTGGTGCAAAAACAAGGGATGACATCCTCACAAGTATAGCATAAGCCGGATTCTAGATTTTCTACCGTTGGGAGTAGAAATGAAGCTAGCCTTGAGTACAATTAAAGTGGTCGTAAACCCACTTTTTCAACTTGCACCTACAGGTAAGCCTAGATTAAGGCTTACCTGTAGGTGCAAGAAATATCTTCTAAACCTACACGGTTTAGGAGATATTTACTAAAATGACAGGCGCCGCTGTCTACGGCGCATTCATGGGGTTAATCCCATTCACAAACTCGGCTACTTCCCAGCAATCGCTGGGCGTAGCCGAATGGGACGCCTCCTGCGCGCATGCGCAGAGTGACGTCTCCGCCGCTCCGGCCAATCATAGCACCGGAGCGGCGCTGTGATTGGCTGGTGCGGCGATACCCGGAAGTAACATTCCGGCTATCGCCGCAGTGATGTCTGCGGCTGGACAGAGGGACGCGGACTGCCTCGGGGGCCCCGATCTAAGGTAAGTGGTACATAATGAGCTATTATGCTAGTCATAATAGCTCATCATGTCTTTCTTTTACAGGTTGGCAAAAAAAAAAAAAAGTGGGTTTACAGCCACTTTAAAGGTCAAGTCTCGGCCTTGTCAGTTTTTTTCCAAAAACCTCTTGCTTCTCACGCCCTAGTACAGGCCTTTATGCAAGGCGTAACACACATAAATCCACCGATTAAATCGCTGATCTGCCCATGGGATCTGAATCTGGTCTTGTCAGTCTTTCAGGGGCCTCCCTTTGAGCCGCTGTGTGATGCCCCATTACCCATGATCACAAGGAAACTAGTATTTTTGGTTGCGGTAACTTCCGCAAGAAGTCTCGGAGTTGGCAGCATTATCTTGCAGAGAACCATTTCTGGTGGTTTATAAAGACAAGGTGGTGTTGCGTCCCCGGCCGTCTTTTCTGCCTAAAGTCGTATCCAGTTTTCATTTGAACCAGGATATCTTGCCTTCATTTTTTCCAGAGCCAAACTCGGCAGTGGAAGAGTCCATTACATTCTCTCCATGTGGTGAGAGCAGTTGGCTTCTATCTGGGAGCAACTGCTCAGATTCGGAAAAACTGATGCATTGTTCGTGTTGCCAGGAGGTCCCAGGAAGGGACAGGCAGCATCCAAGTCAGCCATCTCTAGATTACTCAAGCCTATGATTTACAAGGGAAAATTATGCCTTTTCGTCTTAGGGCGCATTCCACCATGGTAGTTAGCGCCTCTTGGGCGGTGCGTCACCAGTCCTCCATAGCTCAAGTATGCAAGGCCGCAACTTGGTCATCTGTTTATACATTCACAAAAATCTACCAGGTGAATGTGGGTCAACAGGAGGATGCTGCCTTCGGGTGCAGTGTTTTGCAGGTGGCAGTATAGGTCCCTCATGTCTGATGGAGGTCTGCTTTATTTTATTTTTTGGTGTCTCCCTCCCCTCAGATGGCATTGCTTTGGGACATCCCATGTAGCACTTACTGGTGCCCTGTGTCCCGTGATGTACTAAAAGAAAATAGGATTTTTAAAACTGCTTACCTCCTATTATAACCCTCAATTATAATTGGTTATTGTTTTTATCACAGACCTGCATATAAATCTACCTTATTTGTATATACTACTAACCAGTGTTAATTTTGGCAGCAAATTTCGATTTAGTTTTAGTCTTAGTCTTAGGACTAAAATGGCATTTTAGTTTCAGTCTTCTGCAATTGTTTTAGTTTTAGTCATATTTAGTCGACTAAATCTCCAGTAGATTTTAGTCGACTAAAATGTCCTACGTTTTAGTCGACTAAAATCTCCAGTACATTTTAGTTGACTAAAACGAATTTGTCGTCTAAAATCTAATGGGTGTAATTAAATTGTAATGCATTAGTTAACATTTCTCTACAATTTCCAAACTCATTATATACTGCTGGAGTGAAGAATCGAATATGTTATTATTTATGGTATTGAGGTATGAACATTTTAAAACTCAAATTTCAATTTAGTTTGTCTTAAGCCTCGTACACACGGTCGGACTTCCATCGGAATTTTCCGTGGTTTTTTGTCCAAACGGAGTTGGTCGGGAACACCCATAGCATACACACCACAGGACTTTTCTGCAAACTTTTCCAAAACTTTTTGCAACATCACGTGGTTTTTCTGCTCTTTACCGCCACACTTTGGTCAACCTCTGCTATTGTTGGTTGATTTTAACATTAGTTGTTTAGTTCATCGGACAAAAGTCTGATTGTTTCTTGTACACACGGTCAGACTTTGCTCCATCGGACTTTTGTTGGGCAAAAGTTTGTCCGTTTGCAGACCCAACTTTTGTCCGATGAAATCCAAAACCAAACGAAAAAAGTTTGTCCGATGGAGCGTACACACGGTCGGATTGTTGGTCCAACTTGCTCAAAATGAAGTTTGTTGGCCAAAAGTCCGACCGTGTGTACGGGGCTTAAATCTTTAGACTAAAATGGCATTTTACAGTGCCTTGCGAAAGTATTCGGCCCCCTTGAACTTTTCATCCTTTTGCCACATTTCAGGCTTCAAACATAAAGATATAAAATTTTAATTTTTTGTGAAGAATCACCAACAAGTGGGACACAATTGTGAAGTGGAACGAAATCTATTGGATATTTTAAACTTTTTTAGCAAATAAAAAACTGAAAAGTGGTCCGTGCAAAATTATTCGGCCCCTTTCTTTTCAGTGCAGCAAACTCACTCCAGAAGTTGAGCGAGGATCTCTTAATGATCCAATGTTGTCCTAAATGACTGATGGTGATAAATAGAATCCACCTGTGTGTAATCAAGTCTCTGTATAAATGCACCTGCTCTGTGATAGTCTCAGGGTTCTGTTGAAAGCGCAGAGAGCATCATGAAGACCAAGGAACACACCAGGCAGGTCCGTAATACTGTTGTGGAGAAGTTTAAAGCCGGATTTGGATACAAAAAGATTTCCCAAGCTTTAAACATCCCAAGGAGCACTGTGCAAGCGATCATTTTGAAATGGGAGTATTAGACCACTGCAAATCTACCAAGACCTGGCTGTCCCTCTAAACTGTCAGCTCAGACAAGGAGAAGACTGATCAGAGATGCAGTCAAGAGGCCCATGATCACTCTGGATGAACTGCAGAGAACTACAGCTGAGGTGGGAGAGTCTGTCCACAGGACAACAATCAGTCGTACACTGCACAAATCTGGCCTTTATGGAAAAGTGGCAAGAAGAAAGCCATTTCTCAAAGATATCCATAAAAAGTCTCGTCTAAAGTTTGCCACAAGCCACCTGGGAGACACACCAAACATGTGGAAGAAGGTGCTCTGGTCCGATGAAACCAAAATCAAACTTTTTGGCCACAATGCAAAACGATATGTTTGGCGTAAAAGCAACACAGCTCATCACCCTCAACACACCATCCCCACTGTCAAACATGGTGGTGGCAGCATCATGGTTTGGGCCTGCTTTTCTTCAGCAGGGACAGGGAAGATGGTTAAAATTGAGGGGAAGATGGATGCAGCCAAATACAGGACCATTCTGGATGAAAACCTGTTGGAGTCTGCAAAAGACCTGAGACTGGGACGGAGATTTATCTTCCAACAAGACAATGATCCCAAACATACAGCAAAATCTACAAAGGAATGGTTCACAAATAAACGTATCCAGGTGTTAGAATGGCCAAGTCAAAGTCCAGACCTGAATCCAATCGAGAATCTGTGGAAAGAGCTGAAAACTGCTGTTCACAAACGCTCTCCATCCAACCTCACTGAGCTCGAGCTGTTTTGCAAGGAAGAATGGGCAAGAATTTCAGTCTCTCGATGTGCAAAACTGATAGAGACATACCCCAAGCGACTTGCAGCTGTAATCGCAGCAAAAGGTGGCTCTACAAAGTATTAACGCAAGGGGGCCGAATAATTTTGCACGCCCCACTTTTCATTTTTTTCTTAGTTAAAAAAGTTTCAAAAATCCAATAGATTTCGTTCCACTTCACAATTGTGTCCCACTTGTTGGTGATTCTTCACAAAAAAATAAAAATTTAAATCTTTGTTTGAAGCCTGAAATGTGGCAAAAGGATGAAAAGTTCAAGGGGGCCGAATACTTTCGCAAGGCACTGTAGTTTTAGTCCCATTTTAGTCTTTTGACTAAAATGCCATTTTAGTTTTAGTCGTATTTTAGTTATCTCAATTGTTTTAGTTTTAGTCGTATTTTAGTCGACTAAAATAAATTAACACTGCTACTAACATAAGCAGGACCCCAAGTTACTTCTGAGTGATGCAATTAAACTAGTGGCCTCTTTGTAAGTTAGAAAAAAATAATATAGCAACAATATAAATGAATAGTATCCAAAATATAACATCTAATCATAAATGTGTTTTCTATGTAGCCAGTACTTTGTCCTTCCTGTGGCCATTTATTCAGCTCCCCTGATCACCAGTATATGGGCTCCAGTTCTTGATGTAAATATTGACAAGATCTTCTGTCGTTATTACGATTTTTTGATTCAACAGATATGTAATCCAAAAACAGCCAGCATATTACTGGATATGCAATGCAAATACATAGACTAAATGTAAAATATGAGTGTAATGTCTGTTTCAAAATTTTATATATGAACATTAGTGTATTATATATGTGATTGTTTAACCACTTGACAACTGGGCACATAACCCCCTTCCTGCCCAGGCGAAATTTCAGGTTTCAGCACTGTCACGCTTTGAATGACAATTGTGCGACGTGGCTCCCAAACAAAATTGACGTCCTTTTTTCCCCACAAATATAGCTTTCTTTTGGTGGTATTTGATGATTTCTGCGTTTTTTTTTTTTTTTGCGCTATAAACAAAAATAGTGACAATTTTGAAAAAAACACTATTTTTTACTTTTTGCTATAATAAATATCCCAATTTTTAAAAAAAAAAAAATATTTTTTTCTCTGTTTAGGCGATACGTATTCTTCTACATATTTTAGGTAAAAAAAAAAAAATCGCAATAAGCGTATAGTGATTGGTTTGCGCAAAAGTTATAGCCCCTACAAAATAGGAAATAGAATTATGAAAATGTTTATTATTTTTTTTTTTTTTACTGGTAATGGCGGCGATCTACGATTTTTATTGTGACTGCGACATTATGGCGGACACATTGGACACTTTTGACACATTTTTGGGACCATTCACATTTATACAGCAAACAGTGCTATAAATATGCATTGATTACTGTATAAATGTGACTGGCAGGGAAGGGGTTAACACTAGGGGGGCGATCAAGGGGTTAAATGTATTCCCTGCTAGGTGATTCTTACTGTGGGGGGAGGGGACTGACAGGGGGAGGTGACCGATCTGTGTCCCTATGTACAAGGGACACAGCATCGGTCTCCTCTCCCTGACAGGACGTGGATCTCTCTGTTTACACACAGAGATCCACGTCCCTGGCTCTGTGACAGCCGATCGCGGGTACCTGGCGGACATCGCGGCCGCCAGGCACGCGCATCGGCACCCGCGTGACACGGCGGGCACAGCTTTTCCCCGATGCGCGCCCGCGGCGGCGCGCACCGTGGAAATAAACAGGAGGACGTCCATGGACGTCCTCTCGCCAATTCAGCGCCGCAATGCGGGCGTCTTTTGCCAAAGGCCCGGGCGCGAAGTGGTTAATGTATGTATTCTTTGTAGATCTCGTTTCACACAATTCCAATTGAAGACGCCGAAAAACTTTTGGCGAAACATGTTGAGATTGATGCATCTATTGTAGACATGGACTCTGTAAACTGATCATAATACAATGAGATTCATGGTTTTAATGAAGATTTTTAATTGATATGAAATAAAGGGTTACATTTTAACATTTGTGTATTTGCACTTTAAAAGTCACTTATTTTTCGTACTACATACTTGCCTTATCAATTTTTGAGATGTGGCACTTAAAAACCAAATCCTCTTTCATCCAGGACTGTTTATACATTAAGTACATTTTTATTATTCATAGGCCGTGATTTAAAAGCCTTTACAGGTTACCACTTTAGATTTGCACAGGAGGTCCGGTGCAAGAATAACTGCCCTTAATCTGTCGTTCGCAGTGATACCTCACATGCATGGTGCAATTGCTGTTTACATACCGACATGAGACGGACTGTCACTTTTGGGGACGGGTTACTTTAATTTTTCTTTCATTTCATCACTGACTGTGGAAACTTCACAATAGATCTCATGCAAATTGAATTCTGTGCCTCTCCACTCTTTCTCCAGACTCTGGGACCATGATTTCCAAATTAAATGCAGAATTAAATGCAGAATTTTCCAGTCCGTGATGATTTGGGGAGCCATGTCATCTGCTGATGTTGGTCTACTGTGTTTTATCAACTCCAAAGTCGGTGCACCTGGAAATTCTAGAGCACGCTTCCCTCTGCTGACCAGCTTCATGAAGATGCTCATTTCATTTTCCAGGACGACTTGGCACCTGCTAAAAGTACTAATACCTGGTTTAATGATCATGGTATCACTTTGCTTGATTGCACAACAAGCTCACTTGACCAAAACCCCATAGAGAATCTGTGGGGTATTACGAAGAAGATTAGACACCAGACCCAACAATGCAGATGAAAGCCACTATCTTTAAACCTAGGCTTCCATAACACCTCAGCAGTGCCACAGGCTGATCGCCTCAATGCCACGCCGCACTGATGCAGTAATGCATGCAAAATGACCTCCCAACCAAGTATTGCGTGGATGTACTTCTCAGTAAGCCAACATTTCTATTTTAAACTTTTTTTTATTTTATTTATTATTGGTCTTCTAATATAGACTAGAATAGTAATATATTCAGAGATACAAAATTTGGGATTTTCACCAGCTGTAAGCCATAATCCTCAACATTAAAAAAAAAAATGCTTCTGTGTAATGCATCAATATAAAATGAGTTTCACTTTTTGAATTGAATTACTGAAATAACTTTCTAATGATGATCTAATATTTTTAGATGCACCTGTATATATTCTGAGAGCAACACCCTGTTGCTGTCAGAATAAGCATACCAGTGCTGCAGCTGAATGGCATTTCTGCAAAGCAAACAACGGTTAACATTAAAACACAGTAAGAACTGTAACTTATAAACTGTAATCTTTCCAGGCTAGGGTTTCTCAAAATGCGATAGCCAGTTTCGTGACTAACATCTTTTCAGACCCTATATGAATGTGTGCCCTAGACTACGACTGTTGAACAGAGCCAATTTAAATAAATACACTTTCTTGTACCAGCGTCTGGTTTTAAATGAAACTTACGGGACACAGAGGGACTTTTCAACATTACCAGACGCCGTTTCTAATTTGGTCTGGAAGACAGGACGAACACATCCCATTTGTACTTTCACGTCACTGCAAGCAATTAATAATTTCTCAAGCAGACTTTCTCCCCCTTTCCAAGTCTGGCATTTACAAGCCATTGTGGGAAGCCCCGACGATTAGGTGGCATGGTGCCACATGAGCCAATTCCAAATTCAAAAAGGTGTCTAAAAATTGGCACGCTTGTATAACAAAAGGAGAAAGAATGGGTGGGACTTTAACCACTGCCCGGCCTATAATGACGGCTACATCCTGGATATGCCCAATGTGTTTTGTGGTACAAACCACTCTTCGGGGCAAATGCATCTACAGGTCTGAAAAAGACAAGTCCCAATAAAGGTGTGTGTGTGTAATAAATAATATATATATATATATATATATATATATCCTGATAACTTACATGGGGCTAAAGAGCAAAGGAAATTAGTTATTGTCGAACAAGGGGCCCATAGAGTAGTCTGTATAACAATTGTCCACGTACAAGTGGTACCCTTTACGGAACAAGGGAGACACCAAGTCCCAAACTACCTTGCCACTAATCCCTCTTTAGTCTGGGCAGTTGGGAGGGGAGGGCTCCATGTGACTATCTTTTCCCTCGTAAATCTGAAAATTTAACATGTATAGCCTGTTGCCCTCTGACAGAGCTTATACATTTTGACCCCATATCTCGCATGCTTGCTGTTTGAATGAACTGAATATTGTATTGATGACACATCTACGCAGACGTTTTGTTGGGGCGTATACAAATCTGCAAATTTCTGGTTAGTCATTTATGAGGGGCTGAATTTTGTGGAGCCCATTATATTCAGGGTCACCCCGAATCGCATTGTATTCTCATATCTACTTCTGGCTATGGCAGCAGAGAACACAGGCATATATTAATGCCTGTGGACCAATTTGACAATGACTGATTCTTTTTAGTAATGCCCATATTGAGGGTTAGGCCCAAAAAAAAGTTAAATTCGGAAACCATTATCAGTTTCTAATCAAATGATCTGGCAAGGAACGAATTGGGTTGGCCCCAATAAATTGTTTGGCATATAAATTGCTTGTGTCCACAATCGACCAATACAGATCTTCAGTAAAAAAAAAAACAGCTAAAAAAATCAAGGGAATTAAATGTGCCGTTTCCATCTGAATTCTGGGTTGGGCAGTGAATGGGGGAAGTATGGGTGCTGCAGAATCTGTGGGCTGCCAATCAGGACTTGAAAACACATTTAGGAATGACACTATGGGCTCTCTATGGTCCTATGTTCTATTTTTTGGCTGCGGGACGCTACTTGTGCTAGCCACTGCACCTGGACTGTACTTATGGGACGCGCCACGTCACCAAGTGATATTGCAGTGCTGGTATGTAAAAGACCAGGGATGTACTAGGCCGCTGGTGCTAGCCAGTCCACAAAAGTAGTGCGGCACTAGTACTGGCACTCTGCTGCCTATGAGAATCAGCATGGGGTTGGGTACGCCGGACCTTAGCTCAGACGATGGAGAAGACCTGCTATAAGTCAGGGTGCCACTGCTCTCTACAGGTTTGTATTCTGAGCCTGATATCCGGGGGGGGGGGGGTTGTGTGATCAGGGGGTTAAATGTGCCAAACTATGATTTGCACATGCTGTTCCCTGATTCGCCATAATAAGCCAAAGCAAATCTATCACTAATCCGGACTAACATTTTTTTGGGGCGAACTGACAAAAATTATTTGCCTGGACCTAGTAACTGATCGATGCTTAAATCACAGCACCGGCAAACGCGCACGTCCCTGGCTTGGGACCATGGATCAGGTGTATATATACTGTACGTGATATGCACAGCTGCCGCCCTGTAGCAGTAAAACTGTTCTAGGTTGGACTTAAAGTGGTTTACATTTTATTGATGAAATTTGTTATTTTGATGTTGGTTTTGTCATGCATGTTTTATTTTGAGCACGTTAGATCCATATAAGACAGTGCTGCACTGAAATAATTGGTATTTTCCAATCTGTAAATAAACATAATGGAGCCACCTGAGTTTCAGAATGGTACTGATTCAAGGTACCCAGCATGCTCATTTAGGGCCCATTTTACACTTCTGCAATTATAGTAATGTGCGCGTTACCACAACACAGGCTAATATGCTTTTCAGTGCATTTATTTTTGGCCGGCACCTCAGTGCATGTATGGCTTTTTTGAGCATGTTAGCCTGCCTTGGCAGCCCATTCATTTTGAATGGGAGGCCTTAAGCATCCCACAACATATGTTAACGCAGCACAAAAATGTAAATGGACCCCAAGACATCTGAAGACATATATGCAAATATATTTGTGTCTGCCTTTGATTCCTTAGCTTGGTATTATTTTTTTTTATAATTGTATTTTATTTTGTATTTCAAAAAAGGCAAGGTTACAGAATATATAAACATGTGATAACTGTGTTCAATTCCACCTCTCTGGTGAAAAATTGTTGCAAAATGTCCAAACTGTTTTAGAATTTTATAATTATCTTGATTCTTTATCCCTGTATGGTGGATATTTTTTTTTTTTTTTTTTATCTAGGGTAGAGTTTAAGTGTGCAAAAAAGTACTTGTATTTCTGAACTGCAAAATAAGATTATTTTTGTTTTTCAGATGGCATCAGAAAGAGAGGGTTCTGGAGCTGGGGAGCAAAAGGAAGAGCAAAAAGATAAACAATAAATTAAAAGAATAAAATATGGAATAGAGGCTTGGGAGAGAAGTGCTTCATGGATGTCCTGAGCAAAAAATAGTCTATAAGTCAATCGTTCTACTGTGTTTTGGCAGTACTTTTTATATATAATTTTCTTTATGATGTTGAGTAAAATTTATGTCTACAGTTTTTGCTACATAAAGAAATTCGGCAGACTTTGTGAACCCTTTCTGTGTTTTTTTTTTGTTTTTTTTTTCTTTTCTTTTTACTTTTCCATAGATCACCTGAAAAATGATTTAGTACTGTTGTCCTTTTCACTCTACCTTATATTTGAGGCACTGTAGAATAAAGCAGAAAACTATTTGCCACACCAATAAACTACTGTCTTAGCTATTTAAGGCTTTTTAGGTTTTAAGTTCTTTCAAAGAAAAAAATATAATTCAACTTTTCTCAACAAAGGTTTCATGAAATGCTTGCTGTTCTCCTGATGTTGCTAGGGGTTTCTTGTAGTGAGCAGTGATAGATTGATCTCCCACCTGATACCTGCATAGCTCTACTACCAACCTCTATTTTGCAGGTAATTACAGGACCAAATTTTTGAGTCTGTATAGTCTCTCCAGAAGCTGAGTGCAGTGTCTTCATTGTTTCAGATTTGGTACTACATACTCTTCACTGTAATTCTTTAGGAACCGTACCTGGATGCCATGCTGTGAGGACCGCCTTTAATGTTGATTCAGGCAGTGTCCGGGTCGTGGCCCATTTCTATGGTTCCCAGACCCTGGAGACCCCCAACGTGATAGGCAAAGCATGGACCCATACAGGGATTAGTGATGTGGAAAGTTGAGACTGTCTTGTCCTGTTGGACTGTTACTGTAACCCTATAGCACGTATGAGACTTAATAATCAATGTGAGTGGCAAGTAGCTGCCATGAGGAACTAGACAGGGCAAGAATCAAGCACAATGGCAGCGGTGGTGAGATGGGGGATTAGGGGGAATTGAACCCTAGTGATGTGAGAACATATGGGCAGTAAAGGAGATTAGAGCAGAGCGGCAGAAAAGTAGTGCCGAAAGTAAACTTGCAGGTCTAAAAAAATAAAATAAAATAATCCCCATTACGTTAGTGGGTAATGTCCTACAGGGGTGGTGATGCGACTAAGTGCACATCTGGCTGTATGTACAGCCGTGGCCAAAAGCTTTGAGAATGACACAAATATTAATTTTCAGTCTGCTGCTTTAGTGGTTTTTAGATCCTTTTTGTCATGTTACTATGGTATACTGAAGTATAATTACAAGCATTTCATGAGTGTCAAAAGCTTTTATTGACAACTACATCAAGTTTATGCAAAGCGTTAATATTTGCAGTGTTGACTCTTCTTTTTTTTTTAAGACCGCTGGCATTCGTTCTGGCATGCTGTCAATCTGCTTCTGGGCCACATCCTAACTGATGGCACCCATTTTTGCATAATCAATGCTTGGCAGAATTTATTTGTTTTTTGTTTGTTTTTTTACCCCGCCTCTTCAGGATTGACCTACAGTTCTCAATGGGATTAAGGTCTGGAGAGTTTCCTGGCCATGAACATAATTTTGAGGTTTTGTTCCCCAAGCCACTTGGTTATCACTTTTGCCTTATAACAAGATGCTCCATCATGCATTGTTCGTCAAGTTGCTTTCTGGCTGTGTTCTTAGGCAAAATTGTGAATGAGCCCACTCCCTTGGATGAGAAGCAACCCCACACATGAATAGTCTCAGGATGCTTTACTGTTGGCATGATACAGGACTGATGGCAGCGCTCACCTTTTTTCCGAACAAGGTTTTTTCCGGATGCCCCAAACAATTGGAAAGGGGAGGGGATTCATCAGAGAAAATTACTTACTCTTTCGTCCATGGACCGACACAGCCTCTCTAGTGACAAAGTGGGTATTATCCGTTAATTAGGAGTGACTAGGCAGAAAACTTGTAAAAAGTGTTGCATCACACCTTCTACAGTACCGCCCAGGGGGCAGACCCTCCGGGTATATCACCTCAGTCTGCATCTCGCAGATCAGTTTTTTTCTGTCTAGCAAGGAGTAGGACATGGCTCCCTTCGGGCCCATTGGTCCAGGGGAAAAATATATATTTTTTTCCTGCGATCTTCGATCAACTGCCGACTGGCTGGATCCTCGATCCTTGTAGTCTCCCCAGTTTCGGCCATCGAGCGTATGCCGACCCTAGCTACGCGCTGGGTTTTCCACGACATGCCCGTCGCTCTACGGGTGGCCGGTGAGCCTACGCTCCAGGGCCTGCATCGGACCGCTCAGCTTCGGCTGACCTTACGGCCGAGTCGCAGCAGCCTGGCCAGTAAACTTAGGCTCCAAGGTTTGCATCGGACCGCTCAGCTTTGGCTGACCTTACGGCCGAGTCGCAGCAGCCTGTCCGGTGAGCGTCGCGCTCCAGGGCATACTTATGATCGTCCCCTTGGGTCCAATCACAGCATGCCTGGCCAACAGTCACCTTCCGTGCGTGGACGATCTGTTTGGAATGTCTTCCAGCATGATACATGCAGGATAGGTAAGTAAACTCCCCTGCCTCGGCTGGGTGATTTGGCTGGACATTCCTGGAGAGATCAAGTAAGTGGTTGTGGCCCCTTTCTTCCCTCTCTCCCTGCCTTTCCCTCCACCCTGGGCTTCTAGCTAAAGGTTGCTGGGGGTCACCTAAGGGGTTCCACTGGAGCGGGGCTGGCTGTAACTAACATTTAAAAGAAATGTATTTTCTGCTTACCTGTGTGTGCTTCCTCCTCCATGCTGTCGGCGGCCATTTTGCGGTGGTCCATGCCGGGTTCGGCCTCTAGTGACTGCCCGGCGGCCATCTTCCTGTGGTTTCGGCACCATTTTTTTGTAGTTCTACACCCACTGGCCTCTATCGACTGATCGGCGGCCATATTTGTTATGATCCACGCTGTATGTATAGATTGCCGTTCGGCGGCCATCTTTTTTGTGGTCTACTGCTGCTTTGGCCTCTATCGGCGGCCATTTTCTTGGAGCCCACGTTATCTTCCATACAGACGTTTTGGCGGCCATTTTGCGAGAGTCTCCGGCCTCTAGGGTGCATTACACTGGCGCGAAAGATTCACACAGGAAGCGCTGATAAAAGAAGCAGACTGACACAGCAGCAGTGGGACAGCATCACAGGCACAGCACACGGCAGCATAGCAGTACCGGTCCAGGGTGGTGAGCCCTCTGGGTGATCCAGCATCTCTGCAGCACAGGAGGGTGGCCTATTGATATCTTGCCTGGAGCCCTGTTGGTGTCAGCGTGTGGTCAGCATGGCATCTGAGCCAGATGTCTTCTCCCCTGAAACACCAGATTTAGCAGCTGGTGCCCCTAAGGTGTCTAATGAACGCTATGACGGCAATCCTAGAGGCGTTTGCTGCCAGGGTGGAAGCAGCACACGGGAATACAGGGGGTAGTAAACGACCCGTCCCCTGCAAGCTTCTGGGGATAATTCTGATGCAGGTCCAGCTACGGCTCAGGGCCCAGATTCTGACGCATCAGAGACTGCAGACCGTGACCGGACAGTGAGGATGACTTCAAGTCCAGGTCAGTACGCGAGACGGCTTGGTATCTGACATTATTACTGCAGTGCGGGATACGCTAAAGTTGGAAAATACTGCAGAAGCAGCAGAGACTCCGGTCCACTTGGGTTTCATAGACTTGCTCGCACTGCTAAGGTGTTCCCTTGTGTGTCTTTTGATAAACTCTTATACAAGGAATGGGAGAACCCACTGAGGGTCTTTACAGCCCCAAAGAGGTTTGCGGTACGGTACCCCTTTGAGGAGAGTTTTCTGAAGAAATGCACCTCTCCCCCTATAGTGGACCCTCCGGTGTCCAGACTTAATAGAGCCACCACAATTCCAGTAGAAGGGGCTCCTGTTTTCAAGGACCCTGTGGATAAGAAGGCTGAAGCACTCGCTTGCTACCTATACTCAGTGGTAGGCTCGGCAGTACGCCCGGCATTGGCGGGGGCCCTAGTGTCTCAGACACTTACTGAATGGGCAAGATTGCTACTCCAGGGGTTAAGGAGCGAGATGCTCCTCCTGATGAGATAACATTGGCCGACCAGTTGGTCCAGGGCCTTAGGTTTGTCTGCGAGTCAGACATGGATACTATTCCTCTGCTGTCAAAAGCTTTGGTTTATGCAGTAGCAATACGCCGCCTGATCTGGCTAAAGGGCTGGTCTGCGGACCAGACCTCCAAGAAAGCCCTGTTGGATCTGCCTTTTAAGGGCGACAGACTTTTTGGGGCCTCTATGGATGACATCATCAAGGATGCCACAGGAGGTAAAAGCACTTTGCTTCCTCAAACTAGCAAGGGTAGGGGCCACGCCAAGGGCAAGGGCCCTCCTTTACTAAACGCAAGCGTTTTTTTCGTCCCCCTAGGGCGACAGGGAAAATACCCCAGGCCGACAAGGCGCCTGCCCAAGGATAAAAGCGTCCTTGGTCCCGCAGACCCAATAAGCCTGCGGACAAATCTGTGTCCGCATGAAGGTCCGCCCAGCTCTCGGGTGGGGGGACGTCGTTGCAAATTCGCGACTCAGTGGACAGCTCTAGTCTCCAGGTGGGTTTGCAAAGTAATCTCCTCAGGCTACAAGATAGAATTTCTGTCTTGTCCACCGGACAGATTCGTCACCTCCAATCTCCAGCTACTACCGACCCGTCGGGAGGCCCTGTATGGGGCGGGCCAGAGTCTACTGGAACGCGGGGTAGTTATTCTAGTTCCAGAACAGGGTCAGGGTTTTTACTCAAATCTGTTCATTGTGCCGAAGGAGGTGGTTCGTCCAATCTTGGATCTCAGAGCCCTCAATTGCTTTGTGAAGGTACAAAGATTTCGGATGGAGTCGGTTCGATCTGTAGTCACGGCTCTCCATCCGAGGGACTTTCTGGCCTCCTTGGACATCAAGGACGCATACCTGCATGTCCCCATATACTCCAGACACCAGTGGTTTCTGCGATTTGCTATCTGGAAGAACCACTACCAGTTTGTGGCCCTCCCGTTTGGCCTTGCCTCAGCACCCAGGACGTTCACCAAGGTGCTCGATCCGATTCTGGCACTTTTAAGACAGCGGGGTATCGCTATCATGGGCTACTTGGACGACCTTCTACTGAAGGCCCCTTCAAGCTCAGAATTGGAGGTAAGCGTGTCCATTACCGTCAGACTCTTCGAGACTGTGGTTGGATACTAAACACGCAAAAGTCAGTATTGGTGCCCACTCAACGCCTAGTGTACCTGGGGTTGATTCTGGATTCCTCAGAGGCAAAGGTATTCCTCCCTGTGGAGAAGTTGCAGACCCTCCGGGCTGCTGTACGGCAGCTGACTTCCAGGAATTGGTCGTCACTCCGTTTTTGCATGCGAGTGTTAGGCCTCATGGTAGCCTCCTTCGAGGCGGTCCCATATGCTCAATACCACACGAGTGTTACAGAAGTTCTGTCCAGATGGAACAGATGCCCTTCATCTCTGGATTATCAAATCCAAGTGAGCCGAGAGCCCTGGTATGGTGGCTGACAGCACCGGCTCTAATGGCCGGGAAGTAATTTCTTCCGGTTTACTGGATAGTGATCACGACGGACGCCAGCCTTACAGGTTGGGGGGAGTCTTGGGTGTTAAGTCGGCGCAAGGTCGCTGGACCCTAGAGGAAGCCCTCCTGCCGATCAATGTCCTGGAAATCCGGGCGATCGGGCTGTGCCTCTTCAAATGGTCTCAGAGGCTACAAGGGCGTCCAGTCAGACAACGCCACAGCAGATCTGGGCGATCAGGCTGTGCCTCTTCAGATGGTCTCAGAGGCTACAAGGGCGGCCAGTCAGGATCCGGTCAGACAACGCCACAGCAGTGGCATATGTTAATCATCAAGGAGGAACAAGAAGCTCAGCTGCAGCATTGGAGGTCGCTCGCATCCTGAAGTGGGCAGAGAGGAGCGTACCGGCACTGTCGGCTGTTTACAATTCCGGGTGTGGAAAACTGGCAGGCGGACTACCTGAGCTGCCAGATGCTGGACCAGGGAGAATGGTCCTTACACCCGGAGGTGTTCCAACTCCTCTGCCAAAGATGGGGAACACCAGACGTAGATCTTCTGGCAGAGGGAATTCCAATGATCCTAATCGCTCCAGATTGGCCTCAGTGTCCTTGGTACGCCGATCTAGTACGTCTGGTAGCAGACGTCCCCTACCACTACGGAAGGACCTGCTATCGCAAGGTCCCATACTCCATCCTGCTTTACGGTCACTGGCTTTAACAGCATGGCTGTTGAGAACCAGGTACTGAGAGACTAGGGCCTGTCAGATTCAGTAATCTCTACTATGAGAAGTGCTTGGAAACCGTCCTCTAGGAAGGTTTATCACCGCACTTGGAAGGCCTACATCTCCATGTGTGAGGAAATTAAATGGCATCCGCGTACTTATTTGGTTTCCAGAATCCTGCTGTTTTTACAGCATGGGGTGGGCCACAGGCTTGCCCTAAGTACGATTAAGGGACAGATATCTGCCCTGGCTGTCTTTTTTTTTTCAGCGACCCCTGGCGACTCACTCTCTCGTGAGTACATTTGTGCAGGGGGTTTGACATGTGGCCCCTCCCGGTCCGTCCCCCGCTACCTCTGTGGGACTTGAACCTGGTCCTCTCGGTGCTTCAGAAGGCACCGTTTGAGAATATTAGAGATATTCCCCTGTTGACACTTTCTCAGAAAGTGGTCTTTTTGGTGGCTGTTACGTCAGTTAGACGAGTCTCTGAGCTGGCAGCCTTGTCTTGCAAGGCTCCCTATTTGATTTTCCACAAAGATAAGGTGGTGCTGCGGCCGCAGCCTTCCTTTCGAAAGTCGTTTCGGCTTTTCATCTCGACGAAGACATTGTACTTCCATCCTTGTGTCCTCATCCGTCGAATCCTATCTGCTACTTCCCTGTTCCGGAAGTCAGACTCACTGTTTGTTTCGGTGGCTGGTCCCAAGAAGGGCCAAGCAGTCTCGTCTGCCACAATCTCTAGGTGGATCCGACAGGCTTACGCCTTAAAGGGTCGAGCGCCCCCCTTTCCGGTAACGGCGCATTCGACCAGGGCAATAGGTGCCTCCTTGGGCTTTCTGACATCAAGCGTCTGTTTCCCAATTTATGTAAAGCGGCGACTTGGTCATCCGCTCACACTTGCACCTACATCAACTTTGTAGAATTTTGTGAATCTTCGGATGCCTCTTTCGGCCGCAAGGTTTTGCAAGCGGCTGTTTAGAGTTGCAACGCCTCCGTTGGGGTGAAGTTTATTTTTATGCTGTTACCACCCCTCGTTTTTTCTCTGACACTGCTTTGGGATGTCCCACTTTGTCAATAGAGAGGCTGTGTCGGTCCATGGACGAAAGAGTAAATAGGATTTTTTGTACTCACCGTAAAATCCTTTTCTCTGAGTCCATGGACCGAAACGGCACCCACCCCTCCTTTTAAGTTTGTACTGCTTTTTGACAAACTGATCTGCGAGATGCAGACTGAGGTGATATACCCGGAGGGTCCGCCCCCTGGGCGGTACTGTAGAAGGTGTGATGCAACACTTTTTTTTTTTTACAAGTTTTCTGCCTAGTCACTCCTAATAAACGGATAATACCCACTTTGTCAATAGAGAGGCTGTGTCGGTCCATGGACTCAGAGAAAAGGATTTTACGGTGAGTACAAAAATCCTATTTTACCCCAGTTTTAGCAGGTCAATCCCTGTACCTTCTTGCAGAATATCAGTCTGTCCCTGATGTTTTTCCTGGAAATAAGTTGCTTTTTTTTTCTGCCCTTCTTGACACCAGGCCATCCTCACTGTGCGTGCAGATGCACGCACACGTCTGCTGCCATTCCTGAGCAAGCTCTGCCCTGGTGGTGCCCTGATCCCACAGCTGAATCAACTGTAAGAGATGGCCCAGGCTGGACTTTTTTTGGGCGCCCTGAAGCCTTTGCAAATGCAGTAGAAATGATTTTTTTATGGATTAAGTTTATTTTCATGGCAAAGAGGGACTTTGCAATTAATTGCAATTCATCTGAAAACTGAGGCAGCAGCCTTTGGGAAAATTTTATATTTGTGACATTTGCAATAATTTTGGCCACGGCTTATACAGTGCGTTCTTTAACAACTGTTTGAGGGGGAATACTTTTGTGCATGATGTAAGCAAATTTTTGGGATACCCAGATCCTGGATCTAGATAATCAGCTGGCAACACTGCAAAGCATCAGTAACCTGGATAGGAGTGTGGACCCTTACCTGTCAGGTGCTGGCTGGAGCCAGTAGGGTGGTATTGTAAACTGCAATATTATATATATTAATCTATAACATCTATGTATTAATTGTATAGTCCCTTGTTTTCTAGTATTACCTATAAAGACAGACACAGTTGCTTAGTAAAACAAGTCATATTTACTTCCTTTAAAAATAGGAAACCTATCTTAACAGATATCAGATACAGTCTATAACAACTCTAATAATATGAAAGATACTTAATACTCATGGTTTCATCAGCTGGGTTCTGTATGGTGAAGGGAGTGAGCCAACGGCTCACATGAGCATGCTAGGAACCAAAAGAGGACTCTTACTCTGCGGGATGTGCTTTTAACATTCATTCACCTCACCCAAAACCACCCATACGTGCTTCCTGTACAATCATACAAATGCAAAGCTATTGCTTCTCCTCTCTTTGAAGCGCATAGCCACACCAGGGGTTTGGGGACAAGCCCTTTTGACATGCAGATGCTAATATGCTACAAAGCTTTGACTGTAAAGTCCAGAACTATGATCTTAAGCCATGTTTGCTCCTCCAACATATGCTGCTTTGTGCCTAAAGGTCGCATACCATCCTCCTTTAGACATGGCTCCCATTGAACAGTCCATATGGTCTTAATGCCCAACATGTGTTTCTGAACCAGTACCTCGGGAACGTGTTGTATTTTTCAACATGTGAAACAGCTGCTATGTGGCTTTCCAACCTGTGTTTCCAGACCAGTACCTATGGAACAGCCCTTAATGGTTTTACCGTGTTGTGCCTCTCAACATAGGCTTCAGAACCAGCTCCTATGGAACAGTCCTAACGAGCTGTGCTTCTCAACATGTGCCACTTTGCTACTGGGTGACACACCAACATCATTCTTCCGTGACAGCTTCCCTGACACCATTCTGTATCTTCTTTCGGACACCTTCAGGACAGGGTGCAGTACAGGCAAGGGGTATCCATTCATTCACCAGCACACATTCAGAGCAGCTTTCAACTACAGAGTCTCGAGGAGGGCCTTAATTGCCCATATTACTAGCCTAGAGCATACCTTTATCACGCTATATCATGACATAAGTCAACCCATTATAATAATATATATATATATGATCCATCCAATTACACCTCCTGCTCCCAACCTCCTATAACGCTTTATTGAAGATACAGGTCGGGCTTGGGCAGGCTTGCCCACAGTGGTCTTTCCTACCGCAACTTAGCCTGTCTGCGGTGCCTCAGGGAGATAAATTGGCAACAAAGTCTCTAATTTGTACGAAGAGACCCTACCGTCAATTTGTCCCTCAACTTGCATAGATAAGCGGGAGAGCTTCCCATATAAGTTTTGAGTCTAACAATACATATAAATCTCAAACAATGACAAAACCCACAAAATGTAATCCCTGTGTCTGGATTTCAGTGACCATGCCCAGGGCATCTCATGCACCCCTGCCTACTGTTAGGTTCAAGAAATACCCTAGTTCCATGACTAACGCTACATCGGTATCCTCTAGGACAGGGATATGCAATTAGCGGACCTCCAGCTGTTGCTAAACTACAAGTCCCATCATGCCTCTGCCTCTGGGTGTCATGCTTAATGCTGTCAGTCTCGCTATGCCTCATGGGACTTGTAGTTTGGCAACAGCTGGAGGTCCGCTAATTGCATATCCCTGCTCTAGGACAAAGAAACAAACTCGTCTATGTCCTAAATAGTACCCAGGTGCTTCCTTCCCAGCAATGATCTCTCCATCCAGAACACAGAGTACCGTGTATTGACCTGGTATGCAAAGGACATCGTGGTCATGCTTCCCACAGAGTGAAACCTCAACCTGCCCCCAGCTTCTGTATTCTCTGATCACCTGTGGGTCACTTAGCCACAAATGCAACAAGATAGAATCCCCAGTCAGTAAGCCTATTGATGCCACAAAATATACAGACCGAGTCTGCACTTCTGTATATGGGATCATACAGTACAAAACCTTTCACAATCCAAACCAGTACAGCCCCTCCAGGCATTCCACCACCACTTTGGATTAGTGTAAGCGCCATGTTTTGGCAAAGTCTTACTGAGCGGTGATGCTAACTCATTAGGCCACTGCCCCTCATGTAGAGATACTGTCGATCAGCTTGATGCTGGTCGATAACTCCGCCTGCCCCTGTGTGCATGCCAGAGCCAATGACATATATCTGTCCCATACCATCTCACACTCTACCAACTCTGACCATGGTGGGCAAAATCTTGAGCCACTTTACACTGGATATTTATGTGACTCTGTTGAATGTTATTAAAGGGGGGGCACCAATCTCTCTGAGTGACAAAGCCCCGCCTGCTGTCTGAAGCTATGGATGAGTTTGTTCCCCAGGAGATCGATGTCCACTCCACTAACACCCATCCCAGCTCCTATTCCCCCAATATAGTGCTGAATACATCCCTCCTCTTTCGGGTTACTCCTCAGAAATGAGCGTTCCGCATATCTCTGGGAGCAAGCCACTGATATACTGACCGCACTTGATTCAGAGTATATTCGGCACATATAGGGTAATAGTTTTTTTTTATCAAACACTATGAGATGCTGAAGCACCATGTGGTGAAGGTATACTGTACCCTGGTAGCCAGTGTTTATTCCCTTTGTTCAACAGAGCATGCTCCTGTGTGTAGTCACTGGCATTACCTGTGCAGGGTTTCAAACCTCTCAGGTGAGACATCAATTAGGTGTATCTCCCACATGTCCGGTTCTGGTGTCCCACATGTCCACTAACGAGAGCTTCTCTATAGGACTGCTAAGATTGAGACACCACCGCTACGAGGAAGTTTTCACCCCATTGATGTGTCACCTGGTACCAGACACCTTTATGCATAAGTGTCAACCTCCTAGGTACCTGCACTATATTAATTCAGTTACGTCAATACATGTTACACATTAAAAACATTTCCTTCTTTCAATTCCTCCTCCCATAATAAAAAATAAAAAAATATATATTACATCTCTTGTTCTGAAGGATTGGATAGGTTATATTCCTTTCCCAACCTCCAACCCATAGCATTTGTACTCATAGTCCGTTTGCATTCATAAATGACAGGAGAGACTTTGGCAAAATGTTTCACAAGTCTCGTTGTTGGGCAAAGTCCTTCAGATTCAGTATCAGCGCAAAAATTGTCCATAAGAAAAAGAAACCTTATATTTCAAGTATTAGTCTGAATCTTTTCTCTCCTGAACGTTTATAAGAACAAATTTTCGGTGTGGTATGGCACAGACGAACTGCCAACCAGATGAACATCTTCCATCTCTGTTCCAGAATCCTCCCCAATCTCGCTCCACCAAGATTCTGGAAGTTAAGAACGAGCAGAATCAAATTCTTATCCATAATATCTACTAACACAGAAATTTAGTATTCCTGACTTCTGAACAAATTACAAAAACAACCATGATTCCATTTGGATGAACCCACTCTAAAATCAATCCCCATGGTATGAGCAAAAATTTAAAATAAAAGATGAACGTGAACGTTGCTTCTCAAAAATTCTAAATTTGAAGCATTCAAAAAGACAATGCATTATCCTTTCAGGTGGATAAATCCTTTGGAACTTTTCCACCTGAATGAAAAGAAAAACAAACGAAACAAAAAAAAACTTCCGTAGCTAAAATGGCTTCCTATCAGCTCTTGTCCTAGACAAAATGTAGTCAACTGTTAATTGAGGACATAGTCAATGACCACCTTAGTCGGTTACTAATGACCCCCTTTTCAGGTGGATTAAACCTAACAATTTTTCCACCTGAACGAAACCAAAAATAAAATAGATGAAACAATATTAAAAAACAATGAAAATAATAAAAAAAAAAAAATAATAAAAAAAAATCCAAAATTAAAAATAATTAATAAAAAAAATTCCTAACAAAAAATTACAAATACAAAATGAAAGAATGAATGTGAAAAAAAAATTAAAACTTAAAAAAAAAAAAAAATTCTTTGACAAATGAAAATCTATAAAAATTTAAAATCTGGCCATCAACACACAACAACATGGCCAGACAAACAATCAACTTTAATTAAAGACATCCATGGACTTTTCTCATGAGGAGAGCAAGTGCTCATTTCGATCTGGAAAAACAAAAAACAACATCTGTACTTCATCACAACATTTGTAACTTCATTTGTAACTCTTTATTCCATTACTGTCTGCCTATTGTTTATTTTTTTTTTTAATTGTTTGCAAACAATTACAAATTAATGAGCTAATGGTACCATGTGATAATTGATTATGCATTTACAATAACCTAACCCCCAGCTTCCGTATTCTCTGATCACCTGATCACTTAGCCACAAATGCAACAAGATAGAATCCCCAGTCAGCAAGCCCATTGATGCCACAAAATATACAGACTGAGTCTGCACTTCTGTATATGGGATCATACAGCATATGGAGGTGCCAGAGATAGGGTTACAGTTAGGTGTGGTATATCCCAACAAATATGCTGAGTTGCTTGATAGGGATATTTGCTAAATAGTGACATTGCTGGGGTTAACTACCCGGGGAACTACTCTTCCAGTAAGGATGGGGCAAGGTTACAGGTAAGTATGGATACCGGTGGTAGTGGACTCTGTTATTAGGACAGGTCATCAATCCTCAATGTGTCAAACCTGAGCATCTGACAAACATACTGTTCAGTGATGTGGTCATGGTCTTTGTGACAGATTCTTTGGGGCTGGGGAGAGCCCAGTTGCTGTAGTACATATTGGTACACATTCCAGGTTGCACTAAATGTGTCCCATAGCAGAGGGAATTATCCCAATCCATACAGACAAATCACACACCCACAACATACGATCAAAATCCCAAGTACCGTTTGATGACAAATTTTGTTCTTTTGCAAAGCAGAACCTCCCCAACGCATCGGACCATGGATCCATGCTCTCCCTCATCTCGATCTGATGCTAAAGAGGCCCTGTTCACTTGTACCTCTGGCCCGCCACCTGACATGGAAATTTGGCTGTACGCTGTGCATAAACCATATCTCCTGTGCTAATAAGCACACATTCAGTCTAATGATATAATGCATCTTACCTATCTCACTATTTCCCGTATATACCAAGTAAACAGACATGACCACAGCTTACGGGCTTACATCCTCCGTACCATGCACCGCACTTGGTTTTTATTGGAACACAACAAAAGCAACGAGGAAGTGATGGCTCCAACAGCCAATCGCTTCCTCCATGGGAAATGACCTCACAGGATATTAATGTCAACAGGAAATCCTTCCAACAGGGTAAGTTTATACAGCAAATGAATAATGACTAGGGGTGTCTGGGCAGGGACAGTGTGTATGCTTTACCTGGAAGCCATGCTCTTCAACTAAACAAAGGAAGCTGCATGGCTAACAAACATGATCTCTGTCCATAACAACCCAAAGACTCCAGTTTTTACCGTTGGCATGAATCCTTATTTTGCATTGATCAGAGAACAACGCATACCTGGATTATACTACTGTGACAGGGGGTCACTTTGGAGCACAGGGTGAGCAATGAAATAATGGACATTGAGAATATGTATGGGATTGTTTTAAAATGGGTCTGTAACATTATTCCCCAATATTGCCCAGGATCTGTAAATAGTTATTCTGTTGGTGCTGAACTCAACAGGTTAAATTAAGAGAGGCTGATGTGTCTCCTGTCTCCTTGTGTAATGCTAATGAGCCTCACCTATGCTACAGGCCCTTTCATTGTGATGATGTTGATTGGAGCTTGGTAGACCGGCTGGCTCCATATTATGGGATGTGGAAGTGTCTTCTGTGAGGAGGAGGGGGGGGGGAATCAACCCTTCTGCCTAAGACTGTTTATCAAAGGAGAAGTTTGAACACACCTGACCTGTATCACCATTGTCATTGGACAGTTTAACCTGCCCTGTTCCCCAAAGGATGGGAGGGGAGGGTTTTGAAGAGAAATGTGTTACCATGTGTTTTGAAAATAAAGTCAGAGAACTTGAATACAGAGCGTTGTCTCGTATCTGGGGGGAGAATCATTCGTATGGGGTCTTATTCGGCTGGTTGGAGTGTCTGGTGGCTTTCGTGTGGTTGGAAAGGGAATATCCTAACGGTGTTAACCCCTTTCATACTTGGGGTGCCGTTACAACCACCGTTCCTGTGGATGGGAGATTATCTGCAGAGGCACGCCATGGCAGCCTCAAAATGTGTTTGATCAGGCAAACCGGGGTGACGCGAGCGTACATCTGCCTATAACCGATAATGTCCTTGCGGAGTGAACACATCCAACCAGATGAACGTCTGTGCAATGCACAGGGGCCCTTTCGCTGGTGGACATATCCCCAACCTCAGGAAGTTTTTCACTACCAGACGGGACTCTACCAGCGTCAATCGGCCCCTGTCAGCTCTTTAGAGCGGGCTGCGGGAGTACTAACACTGGGAGACACTACATATTGGATACATCTTCAGAAAATTTCCACAACAGTTCCTCCTCTTTTGTCATATGCTTCTATGTGTCCCTTGATGAATCTTGATCTTACACCTGGAAATGAATCGGTCCTTACAGGCCATAAAAAGAAAACCATGGCTTGACATGTAGACTCTGTTCTTCAGGAGAGATGACTTGGAGGACATGAAGACCGGTCGGTCTGGGATCCTTGTACTTGGGTTGGGCTTCGGGGCGTCATCATCTGGTTGTGCTCTGGCAACAGTAACATCTCATCACAGCATATAGAAGCAAAAAAAACATCGGTATATTGACTATAAAGGAGGGAAGGGGGAGGGGGAGAAGTGGGACTTTAAATGAAGCACACAGCAGTAAATTGAAAAGTCAAGCGAGTAGAAAAAAATATTTATTTTGCTATAAATGAATGTACAATGCAAAATAAATAATTTTTTCTACTCGCTTGACTTTTCAATTTACTGCTGTGTGCTTCATTTAAAGTCCCACTTCTCCCCCTTCCCTCCTTTATAGTCAATATTTATTAGGGATGGAGGCAGTGACCCCTTTGATTCCTGCCTCATTTAAAGTCCCAAAAAACTTTCTTTTATATCAAACAAATAGGGATGGAAGCACACAGCAGTAGTCCATTACACTAATACCCCCAAAAAACGCTGGCCTTTAATGGCCCTGTGATTCTTTTATCCTTTTTGATTTTTGTTTTTGTCCTTTGTTTCTTTAATATACAGGTTTTTTTATCTCCATCCCTCATTTCCTTTTTTACGCTTAGATGAATGAACAGCGACTATCTTGGTCGCCGTTCTTTCTATCTACTACAGTGCGTCCTGGGCTGTGTCATCGGTCTAGCCTGTTTGCAGATCTCTCCCTCCCCTCTGTTAGGCGGCTTATTTCCATACTGACAGGCACTTTGGGGAGTTGAATCAGCGCTAATCGCCAGACGGCTGAGCCGCCCAGGTGAAAGCGTTCTCCTCCCCTCTGTCTGTTACTGCCTCTTTGATGCCCGATTGGTCTGTCTGAGGCAGCACACCTACATATGCACCCCCCATGGCTTGTTCACTCACACCACATCACTTCTCCCATCTCTCCTGGATCACTCACATGCATATGGACCCTGGCTTTCATTGATAACACAGGTACTTCCTCCCCTCCACCTCTCCCCCTTTCCTTCTCACTTTGTGTCTTTGCTGCTTTTTGTGCCTGTTTTCTCATTTTTTGTTTTCAGCTTCTCCCCCGTTTTTCATATTCGTTTTTTCTTTTTCCCCTCTCCTTCACTTAGCCCTTTTCACTTCCTACACTTTCAATTCACTTTATTCATCCCTTCACCTTTCTTGCACTCACCTTTCCTACACTTCCCATTTTTTACATTTAACTTTTATACATTACTATACCTCACACCATTCACATTTATTCATTTTTCAGGTTCCCCATATGGGGCCACTTTTTCCACCCCTATGCAGGGTATCAACATACATTATCTGCCTGGGACGTGCCTTTGTGTGGCTTTTGCTACCTTTCCAGACCTCTACAGTGCCTCGAGAGGGAGCCCAGAGTCGCATTGGCGATTTCGGTTGGCACGCCAAGTTCGCACGATGTGCAGATGTAAGTTCTCTGTTACCATTGAACCCCCCTTTCTTTCTCCCCCCTAAAATTTCCTGATTTTTCTTCCTGACCATCTTTAATGCCCAGCCCAAACTATCTGGTATTATTTAGATCTATATATTTCTTCTTTTTTAGATTTAATGCCATGGTTTATGCTCCTGATGAGCGACTACAGGGTCGCGAAACGCGTAGAGCCACTATTCATTACCAACATTTCTTACCATGGACCTCTTCTTATTTTTTGACCGCAACTATGTTTTTATCTGTTTGTTACTAGCATCATGCGATTTCTGTACTCATGTAAATGTACATCAAATTATGTGGTTTCATGTATTTGTTTTGTAAAAGTCTAAACATTCATGGCTGAGAGGCTGTATGCCCAATATATGCTATAAAATGAATGTACAATGCAAAATAAATCATTTTTTCTACTCGCTTGACTTTTCAATTTACTGCTGTGTGCTTCATTTAAAGTCCCACTTCTCCCCCTCCCCCTTCCCTCCTTTATAGTCAATATTGATTAGGGATGGAGGCAGTGACCCCTTTGATTCCTGCCTCATTTAAAGTCCCAAAAAACTCTTTCTTTTATATGAAACATGAGTATATATCCCCCTACTTCGTTCAACTATGATCTGCAGCAAAATAAAAAATTCTCAGACCCTTAAAAGGATGCCAACCTTCACTAGCTATAGCTCTGGCTTTGCCTTGCAGGGATCCAAACTTATCCATATGGGCCATTTTTTAATAGACAGATCTGGTCTGCCATTGTTCCTGTGGGATCGGCTTCAACAGTTTAAATGAACATCCCATCCACAATGGATGAGAAATTGTTCAATCATATCATAAGCTCAAGCCCCCACCTCGTACACGAAGGAAACCATGCCCAGATCTGGTGGGGGTTGGTGAACAATTCCCTTCTAGCTGTCCCTGCCAACAGATCCTAATGATCGGCCGCAGCATAAGATGCTGGGACGAGTTTCACCAGCACGCATGAACCTCTTGCATTATGTGGATCTACAGCTTATAAGGTAATTCCCCCTAAGTACTAAAGTTGAAACACACTTGTGGGCTACCTAGTTTTCTCGATACCCAAACTGGCAAGAACCAGAGCTATTGTTAAAACTAAACAATTTTACCCTCTAGAAATGTATTGCTACATTCTATTTACAAGTTTCTGTTTTGAGTCTTTACTAGTTTGTCAAAACTCCTCATACCAATATTAACCACTTTGCGCCCGCGCTGTAGTCGAAAGACGTCTACAGCGCAACGCTCAATTGCCGGGAGGGCGTCCCTGGACGTCCTCACCTTTGCACGCGCGGCGCGCGCTGTGATCACCAAGTCACTGAGACTCGGGTGATCACAGATCCCTGTAAGGGGCCAATGACAGCTGATCACGTGATGTAAACAAAGGATTGTTAATCTTTTTTTTTTCTCCTCACGCTGACAGCGTGAGGAGAAAAAAAAATCCGATCACCGGCTTGTGTGCAAGGGACATCGGCCCCGAAGAGGAAGAGGCGATTCTGCCTCATCTGTGCCCATAAATACCGCCTGCCAGTGCCACCTATCAATGCCTACGAGTGCCACCTATCAATGCCCACCAGTGGTGCCAATCAGTGCCACCTAGCGATGCTGCCTATCAGTTTAACCTACCAGTGCCCATTATTGCCGTCCATCACTGCCACCTATCAGTGCCACTTCTCAGTGCCACCTATCATAGCCCTTCAGTACCACCTCTCAGTGCCCACCAGTCGCGCCTTATCGGTGCCCATCAGTGCAGCCTCATCAGCGTACATCAATGAAGGAGAAAAATTACCTGTTTGCAAAATTTTATAACAAAATAAAAAAAATATATAATTTTTAAAAATTGGTATTTTTAAAAACTTTTAACAAAACATAAAAACCGTAGAGGTAATCAAATACCACAAAAAGAAAGCTCTATTTGTGGGTAAAAAATGATAAAAATGTCATTTGGGTCCAGTGTTGTATGACCGCAATTGTCATTCAAAGTGCATTAGCGATGAAAGCTGAAAATTGGTCTGGGCAGGAGGGGGGTTTAAGTGCCCAGTAAGCAAGTGGTTAACATAGCTGTCATCGCTGGGGTACTAAAGCTTGGTGGAGATCAGGGATGAGCCGAACACCCCCCTGTTCGGTTCGCACCAGAACCTGCGAACAGACAAAATGTTCGTGTGAACTTTAGAACCCTATTAAATACAATGGACTTGAACGTTCGAAATCTAAAGTGCTAACTATAAAGGCTTATATGCAAGTTATTGTCCTAAAAAGTGTTTGGGGACCCGGGTCCTGCCCCAGGGGACATGTATCAATGCAAAAAGAAGTTTTAAAAACGGCCGTTTTTTCGGGAGCAGTGATTTTAATAATGCTTAAAATTAAAAAATAAAAGTGAAATATTCCTTTAAATTTCGTACCTGGGGGGTGTGTATGATATGCATGTAAAGTGGCGCATGTTTCCCGTGCTTAGAACTGACCCTGCACAAAGTGTCATTTTTGAAGGAAAAAAAGTAATTTAAAACTCACTCGCGGCTAATAATGAATTGTCGGCTTTTATCAATACATACAAAAGTCGAAGGAAGTTCCCCGCTCAGGCCAATGATGTAGGCGGGTCCGAAATACCGAGGGGGCGGACCTGATGGGGAACTTCTCTCACTGTGGTAATACATGTATAGACCCGCCCCTTGTCATGTTCCGCATCTGGTCCGCTGAGCGGACCTGATGGGGAACTTTAGAAGGGGCGGGTCTATACATTTAAAACACTGAGGAGGAAGTTCCCCATCAGGTCCGCTCAGGCAAAACCAGTGATGGACAGCGCTGGACATCGGATCGCCGCGGGACACTGGATTTCACCGCTGGAATGTTTTTTTATTTATTTTTTTAATAAAGGACTTTTTCAAGGTGTTTGTGCGTTGTTTTTTTTTTACGCTTTCTTCGTGAAATGGTAGGGGTACAATGTACCCCTTACCAATTCACATAGGGGGGGGCCGGGATCTGGGGGTCCCCTTTGTTAAAGGGGTCTTCCAGATTCCGATAAGCCCCCCACCCGGAGACCCCCACAACCACCGGGCAAGGGTTGTGGGGATGAGGCCCTTGTCCCCATCAACATGGGGACATCCTCCCCATGTTGAGGGCATGTGGCCTGGTACGGTTCAGGAGGGAGGGGGGGCCGCTCTCTCGTCCCCCCCTCTTCCCCTGCGGCTGGCCAGGTTGTGTGTTCGGATAAGGGTCTGGTATGGATTTTTGGGGGGACTCCACGCCACTTTTTTTTTAAATTTGGGGTGGAGTTCCCCTTAAAATCCATGCCAGATCTGAAGGGCCTGGTATGGATATTTGGGGGAACCCCACGCCATTTTTTTTAAATTTGCGGCGGGGTTCCCCTTAACCACTTAACGACCGCTCACTGTATATATACGTCGGCACAATGGCACCGACAGGCACAATCACGTACAGTGTACGTGATTGCCTTTGTACAGTTGGGGGGTCCAATCGGACCCCCCTTCTGTACAGTGAGCGGTCGGAATTCGTTGGGGAGTGATCCGACATGAGGGGACGGCCGTTCGATTCCGGCCACCCCCCGCGATCGCTCCCGGCGAATAGAAATGCCCCCTCTGTCTGTGGAATGTACACACAGACAGAGAAAGCAGGAGGAAGTGATGTCATCTCCTGTGCGGCGCTCACTTATACCGAGCGTCGTACAAGAGAAGACATCAAGGTTAGTGCACAAACACTACACTAACACCAGCACACATAGGCACATAAATCGCCCCCCCCAGGCCCCCCCAGATCAGCCCCCAGTCACAGTGTCACTGATGGCAGTGACCATTTATTTACTGATCACTGCAATCAGTGACATTTGTGACTGTAAAAGTGTCACTACATTTAGTTTTAGGTCCAGTGTAGCCCCCTAACCCCCCCTAATAAAGGTTTAACCCCTTGATCACCCCCCAGATAACCCTTTCACCCCCTAGCACTGCCGTCGCTTAGCGATCATTTTTCTGATCGCTGTCTTAGCGTCGGTGATGCAGATCGGTACCCAGTAATTTTTTTTAGGTTCGCCGCAGATTTTTATAGCGTCGGGTACCCCCATAAATTATCTAATAAAGGTTTAACCCCCTTGATCGCCCCCCAGGTAACCCTTTCACCCCCTATCACCACTGTCACTAAGCGATCATTTTTCTGATCGATGTCTTAGCGTCGGTGATGCAGATCGGTAGCCAGTATTTTTTTTTTAGGTTCGCCGCAGGTTTTTATAGCGTCGGGTACCCCCATAAATTATCTATTAAAGGTTTAACCCCCTTGATCGCCCCCCAGGTAACCCTTTCACCCCCTATCACCACTGTCGCTAAGCGATCATTTTTCTGATCGCTGTCTTAGCGTCGGTGATGCAGATCAGTAGTCAGTATTTTTTTTTTAGGTTCGCTGCAGGTTTTTATAGCGTCAGGTACCCCCATAAATTATCTAATAAAAGTTTAACCCCCTTGATCGCCCCCCAGGTAACCCTTTCACCCCCTATCACCACTGTCACTAAGCGATCATTTTTCTGATCGATGTCTTAGCGTCGGTGATGCAGATCGGTAGCCAGTATTTTTTTTTAGGTTCGCCGCAGGTTTTTATAGTGTCGGGTGCCCCCATAAATTATCTAATAAAGGTTTAACCCCCTTGATCGCCCCCCAGGTAACCCTTTCACCCCCTATCACCACTGTCGCTAAGCGATCATTTTTCTGATCGCTGTCTTAGCGTCGGTGATGCAGATCAGTAGTCAGTATTTTTTTTTTAGGTTCGCTGCAGGTTTTTATAGCGTCAGGTACCCCCATAAATTATCTAATAAAAGTTTAACCCCCTTGATCGCCCCCCAGGTAACCCTTTCACCCCCTATCACCACTGTCGCTAAGCGATCATTTTTCTGATTGCTGTCTTAGCGTCGGTGATGCAGATCAGTAGCCAGTAATTTTTTTTAGGTTCGCCGCAGGTTTTTATAGCGTCAGGTACCCCCATATATTATCTAATAAAGGTTTTAACCCCCTAATTGCCCCTAGTTAACCCTTTCACCAGTGATCATCATATAAGTGTTACTGGTGATGCTGGTTAGTTAGTTTGCTTTTTATAGTGTCAGGGCACCCGCCGTAAATAACCCAATAAAGGTTTAACCCCCTGATCGCCCGGCGGGTGATATCAATTAGGTTTTAGCGTCAGAGAGGGTCTGCGTCACACCCCAGGCAGCGTCAGGTTAGTGCCAGTAATGCTAACACCCACGCGTGAAGCATACACCTCTCTTAGTGGTATAGTATCTGAACAGATCTATACTAGCGTCCCCAGCAGTTTAGGGTTCCCAAAAACGCAGTGTTAGCGGGATCAGCCCAGATACCTGCTAGCACCTGCGTTTTGCCCCTCCGTCCAGCCCAGGCCACCCAAGTGCAGTATCGATCGATCACTGTCACTTACAAAACACAACACACATAACTGCAGCGTTCGCAGAGACAGGCCTGATCCCTGCGACTCCAGTGCTGTAGGAGGTGATTTCACCACCACAGTTAAAAAAAAAAAAAAGCAAATATGCCGAAGCATTGGGGCAGCAGGGGCGGAGGAGTGATTTTGCTCCTAATGCCGCGTACATACGGTCGAAATTCCGACGGAGGCTTGCCCGTGGAAAAGTCCGACCATGTGTGTGCGGCATAACTTTTTTGCGGGAGGATGCCCCAATGCTTCGGCATATAAAAATGGTGCATGTATGCCCATCATTAGAAGTGGGTGGATGAAGGGCAGTATTCTAATGGTGGGCATACCCACCGATCAATCTCTTTTTTCGTTCAGCCACCTGGCTGCATGAAAAAAAAAGATTACAATACATGTCCAACAAGGACCAGCAACGTACTGGTATGTTGCTGGACTTTGAATGGTTATACCAGATTGATGCCTGCGGGTTTAGGTATCATCTTGGTATCATTCTTTTCAGCCAGCGGCCGGCTTTCATGTAAAAGCAATCCTAGTGGGTAATTAGCCTCTGGACTGCTTTTACAAGCAGTGGGAGGGAATGTCCCCCCCCCCCCCCCGGATATAAAAAGCGCCATTGGGAAAGCATTTTATCACACCGATCTTGGTGTGGTCAGATGCTTTGAGGGCAGAGGAAAGATCTAGGGTCTAGACCCCAGTTTTTTCAAAAAAAGAGTACCTGTCACTACCTATTGCTATCATAGGGGATATTTACATTCCCTGAGATAACAATAAAAATGATAAAAATAAATAAATATGGAAGGAACAATTTAAAAACAAAATAAAAAAGCAAAATTAATAAAAAAATAAAAAAAATAAAAGCACCCCTGTCCTGCCCTGCTCTTGCCCAATGACGAACGCAAGCGTCGGTCTGGCGTCATATGTAAACAGCAATTGCACCATGCATGTGAGGTATCACCGCAAAGGTCAGATCGAGGGCAGTAATTTTAGCAGTAGACCTCCTCTGTAAATCTAACGGGGTAACCTGTAAAGGCTTTTAAAAATGTATGTAGTTTGTCGCCAATGCGCGTTTGTGCGAAATTTTAAAGCATGTCGTGTTTGGTATCAATGTACTCGGCCTAAGATCATCTTTTTTATTTCATCAAACATTTGGGCAATATAGTGTGTTTTAGTGCATTAAAATTAAAAAAAGTGTATTTTTTCCCCAAAAAATGCGTTCGAAAAATCGCTGCGCAAATACTGTGTAGAAAAAAAAATGCAACACCCACCATTTTATTCTGTAGGGCCTTTTCTTTAAAATATATATATAATGTTTGGGGGTTCAACATAATTTTCCTGCAAAAAAAAATATGTTTTCATGTAAACAATAAGTGTCAAAAAGGGCTTTGTCTTCAAGTGGTTAGAAGAGTGGATGTAAGCTTCCTAATGTTGTGTATAAAATGCCAGAACAGTTCAAAACCCCCCCAAATGACCCCATTTTGGAAAGTAGACACCCCAAGCTATATACTGAGAGGCATGTCGAGTCCATGGAATATTTTATATGTTATCACAAGTTGCGGAAAAAAGACAATTTTATTTTTTTTTGCACAAAGTTGTCACTAAATGATATATTGCTCAAACATGCCATGGGCATATGTGGAATTACACCCCAAAATACATTCTGTTGCTTCTCCTGAGTACGGGGATACCACATGTGTGAGACTTTTTGGGAGCCTAGCCGCGTACGGGACCCCAAAAACCAATCACTGCCTTCAGGCTTTCTAAGGGTGTAAATTTTTGATTTCACTTCTCACTGCCTATCACAGTTTCGGAGGCCATGGAATGCCCAGATGGCACAAACCCCCCCAAATGACCCCATTTTGGAAAGTAGACACCCCAAGCTATTTGCTGAGAGGTATTGTGAGTATTTTGCAGATCTCGCTTTTTGTCACAAAGTTTTGAAAATTGAAAAAAAAAAGAAAAAAAAATGTCTTTCTTCATTTTCAAAAACAAATGAGAGCTGTAAAATACTCACCATGCCTCTCAGCAAACAGCTTGGGGTGTCTACTTTCCAAAATGGGGTCATTTGGGGGGGTTTTGTGCTATTTTGGCATTTTATGGCCTTCATAACTGTGATAGGTAGTGAGGAGTCAAATCAAAAATTTGTGCCTAGAAATCCTGAAGGCGGTGATTGGTTTTCGGGGTCCCGTACGCGGCTAGGCTCCTAAAAAGTCCCACACATGTGGTATCCTCGTACTCAGGAGAAGCAGCAAAATGTATTTTGGGGTGCAATTCCACATATAACCATAGCATGTGTGAGCAATATATCATTTAGTGACAACTTTTTGTAATTTTTTTTTTTTTTGTCATTATTCAATCACTTGGGACAAAAAAAAAATATTCAATGGGCTCAACAGGCCTCTCAGCAATTTCCTTGGGGTGTCTACTTTCTAAAATGGGGTCATTTGGGGGGGTTTTGTGCTATTTTGGCATTTTATGGCCTTCAAAACTGTGATAGGTAGTGAGGAGTGAAATCAAAAATTTGCGCCCTTAGAAATCCTGAAGGCGGTGCTTGGTTTCCGGGGTCCCGTACGTGGCTAGGCTCCTAAAAAGTCCCACACATGTGGTATCCCCATACTCAGGAGAAGCAGCAGAATGTATTTTGGGGTGCAATTCCACATATAACCATGGCATGTGTGAGCAATATATCATTTAGTGACAACTTTTTGTAATTTTTTATTTTTTTTTGTCATTATTCAATCACTTGGGACAAAAAAAAAAAATATTCAATGGGCTCAACATGCCTCTCAGCAATTTCCTTGGGGTGTCTACTTTCCAAAATGGGGTCATTTGGGGGGGTTTTGTACTGCCCTGCCATTTTAGCACCTCAAGAAATGAGATAGGCAGTCATAAATTAAAAGCTGTGTAAATTCCAGAAAATGTACCCTAGTTTGTAAACGCTATAACTTTTGCGCAAACCAATAAATATACACTTATTGACATTTTTTTTACTAAAGACGTTCACCAAGGTGCTCGCTCCGATTCTGGCACTTCTAAGACAGCGGGGTATCGCTATCACAGGCTACTTATACGACCTTCTGCTGAAGGCCCCTTCAAGCTCAGAATTAGAGGTAAGCGTGTCCATTACCGTCAGACTCTTCGAGACTGTGGTTGGATCCGAGTGAGCCACATAGTCAGGAGATCCCTGGTATGGTGGCTGACAGCACCGGCTCTAATGGCCGGGAAGTCATTTCTTCCGGTTTACTGGATAGTGATCACGACGGACGCCAGCCTTACAGGTTGGGGGGGAGTCTGGGGTGTTCAGTCGGCACAAGGTCGCTGGACCCCAGAGGAAGCCCTCCTGCCGATCAATGTCCTGGTAATCCGGGCGATCAGGCTGTGCCTCTTCAAATGGTCTCAGAGGCTGCAAGGGCGTCCAGTCAGGATCCAGTCAGACAACGCCACAGCAGTGGCATATGTCAATCATCAGGGAGGAACAAGAAGCTCAGCTGCAGCATCGGAGATCGCTCGCATCCTGAAGTGGGCAGAGAGGAGCGTACCGGCACTGTGGCCGTGTACATTCCGGGTGTGGAAAACTGGCAGGCGGACTACCTGAGCCGCCAGATGCTGGACCAGGGCGAATGGTCCTTACACCCGGAGGTGTTCCAACTCCTCTGCCAAAGATGGGGCACACCAGACGTAGATCTTCTGGCTTCCCGACTCAATCGTAAGGTATTGAGGTTTGTGGCCCGGTCAAGAGACCCATGGGCAGATGCAACGGACGCGTTGGTGGCATTGTGGGGTCAGTATCGGCTAATCTATGCCTTCCCTCCCTTAAGGCTTCTTCCTCTTCTGCTCTGCAGAGTGGAGACAGAGGGAATTCCAATGATCCTAATCGCTCCAGATTGGCCTCAGCGTCCTTGGTACGCCGATCTAGTACGTCTGGTAGCAGACGTCCCCTGGCGCCTACCACTGCAGAAGGACCTGCTATCGCAAGGTCCCATAATCCATCCTGCTTTACAGTCATTGGCTTTAACGGCATGGCTGTTGAGAAACCAGGTACTGAGAGACCGGGGCCTGTCAGATTCAGTAATCTCTACGATGAGAAGTGCTCCAAAACCGTCCTCTAGGAAGGTTTATCACCGCACTTGAAAGGCCTACATCTCCAGGTGTGAGGAAATGAAATGGCATCCGCGCACTTATTTGGTTTCCAGAATCCTGCTGTTTTTACAGCATGGGGTGGACCAAAGGCTTGCCTTAAGTACGATTTAAGGGACAGATATCTGCCCTGGCTGTCTTTTTTTCAGCGACCCCTGGCGGCTCACTCTCTCGTGAGTACATTGTGCAGGGGGTTCAACATATGGCCCCTCCTGTCCGTCCCCCGCTACCTTAGTGGGACTTGAACCTGGTCCTCTCGGTGCTTCAGAAGGCGCCGTTCGAGAATATTAGAGATATTCCCCTGTTGACACTTTCTCAGAAAGTGGTCTTTTTGGTGGCTGTTACGTCAGTTAGACAAGTCTCTGAGCTGGCAGCCTTGTCCTGCAAGGCTCCCTATTTGATTTTCCACAAGGATAAGGTGGTGCTGCGGCCGCAGCCTTCCTTTCTTCCGAAAGTCGTTTCGGCTTTTCATCTCAACAAAGACATTGTACTTCCATCCTTGTGTCCTCAGCCGTCGAATCATAAGTAGTCGGCGTTGCATTCCTTGCACGTTGTCCGAGCTTTGAGAGTATACCTATCTGCTACTTCCCTGTTCCGGAAGTCGGACTCACTGTTTGTTTCGGTGGCTGGTCCCAAGAAGGGCCAAGCAGTCTCGTTGGCCACCATCTCTAGGTGGATCCGACAGATAGTAATCCAGGCTTGCGCCTTAAAGGGTCAAGTGCCCCCCTTTCCGGTCACGGCGCATTCGACCAGGGCAAGAGGTGCCTCTTGAGCTTTCCGACATCAAGTGTCTGTTTCCCAATTATGTAAAGCAGCGACTTGGTCGTCCGCTCACACTCACAAAATTCTACAAAGTTGATGTAGGTGCATCTTCGGATGCCTCTTTCGGCCGCAAGGTTTTGCAAGCGGCTGTTTAGAGTTGCAGCTCCTCCGTTGGAGGAGTGCTGTTTTGTGTTTTGGGGTGAAGTTTGTTTTTATGCTGTTACCACCCCTCGTTTTTTCTCTGACACTGCTTTGGGACGTCCCACTTTGTCAATAGAGAAGCTGTGTCGGTCCATGGACGAAAGAGTAAATAGGATTTTTTACTCACCGTAAAATCCTTTTCTCTGAGTCCATGGACCGACACAGCACCCACCCCTCCTTTTAAGTATGTACTGCTTTTTGACGAACTGATCTGCGATATGCAGACTGGGAGGATATACCCGGGGGTCCGCCCCCTGGGCGGGACTGTAGAAGGTGTGATGCAACACTTTTTACAAGTTTTTCTGCCTAGTCACTCCTAATTAACGGATAATACCCACTTTGTCAATAGAGAAGCTGTGTCGGTCCATGGACTCAGAGAAAAGGATTTTACGGTGAGTAAAAAATCCTATTTTTTCCTTCAAAAATTACATTTTTTGCAGGGACAGTTCTAAACACGGGAAACATGCGTCACTTTACATGCATATCATACACACCCCCCAGGTACTAAATTTAAAGGAATATTTCACTTTTATTGTTTCACTTTAAGCATTATTAAAATCACTGCTCCCGAAAAAACGGCCGTTTAAAAAAAAAAAAATTGCATTGATACATGTCCCCTGGGGCAGGACCCGGGTCCCCAAACACTTTTTAGGACAATAACTTGCATATAAGCCTTTATAATTAGCACTTTAGATTTCTCCCATAGACTCTTTGAATTTCCCGCGAACACCCCAATTTGTTCGCTGTTTGGCGAACGGGCGAACAGGCAATGTTCGAGTCGAACATGAGTTCGACTCGAACTCGAAGCTCATCCCTAGTGGAGATTGAGTAGACCCATCAATTGGTCCTATTTGCTTTCTTAGCTAGTCGGAGAATACACTTTAAACAGTAAGTTGGGATGCTTTTCATCGTTATTCTTGGTAAAATATACTAAACAAAAAAATATAAATAAACGAAGATACTCCTCATTCTTTGGTGTGGTTGAGCAACTTCTTGAAGTGGCTGGCGTGGTCTCGTCCCTCAAGCTTCTTTACAACGACCCAGTCACCTGGTTGGAAAGAATGTAAACTGGTTATTGTGGCAGGGTCCAGGAGGGACTCGTGAACCCTGTGGTGGACCTTTTGAAGTTCATGTGACAGTGACTGCACCTACCCCATCAGCTGAGAATGTAGGTGACAGCTGCTGAAGAAAGTACAACTCTGGTTTTGGTTGACCTCCAAACAAAACTCATATGGCAATAACCCAGACATATGGAGTTATGGTCACTGCATAACCTGTGCGTGACTTACCATCTGGGGTGTAATACCTGGAACCAATGACAAAAAGGTTCTTATGGGAGCGTCCTTCACCAGACTGCTGCTTGCTGATTCAAATTCCGTCAAAGAAAGACAGTCGTGGCACAAACTTGGTTAGAATTAGAAAGGTTAGTATTATTAGTTTGGAAAACTGTCACTTACATTTATCTCCCCATTTTCTTCCTCATTACAAACTGAAGGATCAAATGCAAGGATTGGTGCAGGAAAAAAGAAACAATGAAATCGCTTATGATACTTTTACCTCCTCACTCTTTTAGCAATAGAAAAAAAGTACAATGAGAAAAACATGAGAGCAACTCGAAAACCTTGCAAGTTCAAAAACAGGCATGAGAATTTTAACCACAAAAGCGTGTACTACACATTCATCAACCCACTCATCATTACAGATTTCTGAAGCCGCAGTCATGCTACATCTATGGTCTTTGCTGCCCAGAGCCTGGGTTTAAACTCAGTTATGAAATTTCTCCCACCTCCAGGCGTCAAATGTCAACTCCAGAGGGATACCCAAAATAGTATCCTTGGACCACCTATGTCAATCTTTTTGGGGTTTAATGGCCTTTGCCCCAAAACTAGACTTCATGTACTGTATAGCTGTCTGACTGTGGGAAGCCTTGCTTTCTTTCTCTTGCGCATTGCCCATGACGATTCAAATCAGCTTATCGTCTTACCCCTGTGTCCAGGGAAACCCTTGCACCCATTTAGGAGAGCACTGCCCGGTGCCTTCTTCTACGGTGGATTGACGGACTGCAACCACTATCTGGTCCAGTCTCCCAACTAGAAACCCTAACCGAGGTGTTATCACCCCCCGAATTATGTCTCTACCCCTCAGTGCATGCATACACAAACGTTTTCCGCTGTACGCCCATACACTGCATCGTCAGACTAAATTGCACAGAACACTACCGCCCGCTTTCTCAATGTGGCTTCTCTCTGTATCTAGATGTTACAATAATAACTTGGATGCCTCCCGTTTACTCTCTACCCAAATCTGTATTACAGTATAAAACTTCACAAAACAACTGGAATTAAATTTAAAAACCAAAGTGATTTCCATTGTCCTTTCAAAACACAAGTTCCTTTGCCCACATGCTTGTTTCAAAAGACCACCAATCTCCTCCCACCAACTCCTGTTGATACATCACATATCTATAAACTCATCATTACATGTCAATGTATAGGAAGGGGGAGGGGAAGCCCAGCCTCATCTTCCCTGAATTTCACCATGTCTATCAAGACATCAAAAAATCTATGGCTAGCATCATATAGGAAACTTCAACGTCTTAAAAAAATCTTTACTCTTTTGTTAATGGACTGACACAGCTTCCTATTGACAAGTGGGTATTATCCGTTATTTAGAAGTGACTAGGCAGAAAAAACTTGTAAAAAGTGTTGCATCACACCTTCTACAGTACCGCCCAGGGAGCGGACCCTCTGGGTATATCTCCTCTCTCTGCATCTCGCAGATCAGTTTTTTTCTGTCTAGCAAGGAGAAGGACATGGCTCCCTTCGGGCCCATTGGTCCAGGGGGATTTTTTTCTACATTTTGTTTTTGTTTCCTGCGATCTTCGATCAACTGCCGACTGGGTGACAGGCTGGATCCTCAATCCTTATAGTCCCCCCAGTTTCGGCCATCGAGCGTGTGCCGACCCTAGCTACGCGCTGGGTTTTCCACGACATGCCCGTCGCTCTGGTGAGCCTACGTTCCAGGGCCTGCATCGGACCGCTCAGCTTTGGCTGACCTTACGGCCGAGTCGCAGTAGCCTGGCCGGTGAGCTGTCGCTCCAGGGCATGCAATTTGATCGTTCCCTAGGGTTCAATCACAGCATGCCTGGCCGACAGTCACCTCCGTGCGCGGATGATGAGCTGTCAGGAATGTCTTCCAGCATGATCGGTACAGGAAAGCTAAGTAGCTCCCCTGCTTCGGCAGGGTGACTTGGCTGGACATTCCTGGAGAGATCAAGTAAGTGGTTGTGGCCCATTTCTTTCCTTTCTCCCTGCCTTCCCTCCTCCCTGGGCTCTGAGCTAAGGGTGCTGGGGGGCTCCATCTGGAGCGGGGCTGCGCTGTAGCTGTCATTTAAAAAATTTCATTTTGCTTACCTGTGTGTGCCTTTCTCCCTCCAGGCTGTCTGCGGCCATTTTGGGGTGGTCCATGCCTGTTGGCCTCTAGTGACTGTCCGGCGGCCATTTTCTTGTGGTTCGCGCCAATATGTATATATCGACGGCCATTTTCTTGTGGTTTGCGGCCGCTTTGCCCTCTATTGACTGCTCAGCGGCCATGTTTCTTAGGATTCACGCCTGTTTGTACATACCGCCGCTCGGCGGCCATCTTTTTGTGGCCCGCGGCCGCTTTTGCCTCTACTGACGGCTCGACTGCCATTTTCTCAGAGCCCACATTGTTTCAATACAGCCGCTTGGCGGCCATTTTGCGGTAGTCTCCGGCCTCTAGGGTGCATTTCACTGGTGCAAATTCACACAGGGAACGCTGATAAGAATCAGACTGACACAGGCAGCGGTGGGCTAGTATCATAGGCGTAGCACACGGCAGCAATAGCGGTACCGTTCCAAGGGTGGTGAGTCCTCTGGGAGACCCTGCATCTCTGTATCAGCTAGGAGGGTGGCCTATTGATATCTTGCCTGGAGTCCCTGTGGGTGTCAGCGCGTGGGTCAGCATGGCGTCTGAAGCAGACGTTTTTTCCCCCTGAAACACCTGACTTGGTAGCTGGTGCCCCTCATGTATCTGTGGATGCTGTGTCGGCAATCCTAGAGGCTTTTGTTGCCAGGGTGGAAGTGGCACACGGGAACACGGGGGGTACTAAACGCCCCCGTCCCCTGCAATCTTCCGGGGATAATTCTGATGCAGAACCAGGCCCATCTATGGCTCATGGCCCGGATTCTGATGCATCAGAGACTGCAGACCATGACCGATCGGACAGTGAGAATGACTCCCGGTCCAGGTCAGCACGCGAAAAGGCTTTGATATCTGACCTTATTACTGCAGTGCGGGATACGCTAAAATTAGAGAATGCTGCAGAAGCAGCAGAGACACCGGTCCCTTTTGGGTTCCGTAAACCGGGCCGCACTGCTAAGGTGTTTCCTTGTGTGTCTTATTTTGATAAGCTCTTATACAAGGAGTGGGAGAACCCACTAAGAGTTTTTTACATCCCCAAAGAACTTTGCGTTGCAGTACCCCTTTGATTAGAGTTTCCTGAAAAAATGGACCTCTCCCCCGATAGTGGACCCTCCGGTGTCCAGACTTAATAAAGCTACCACAATTCCAGTGGAAGGGGCTCCTCTTTTCAAGGACCCTGTGGATAAGAAGGCTGAAGCACTCGCTCGCTACCTATACACAGTGGTAGGCTCAGCGGTGCGCTCGGCATTGGCTGGGGCCTTAGTGTCTCAGAAACTTACTGAATGGGCAAAGTTACTACTCCAGGGGTTAAAGGAGCGAGAGGCTCCTCCTAATGAGGTAACTTTGGCCGACCAGTTGGTACAGGGCCTTAAGTTTGTCTGCGAGTCAGACATGGATACTATCCCCTTGCTGTCTAAAGCATCAGTTTATGCGGTAGCATTACGCTGCCTGATCTGGCTAAAGGGCTGGTCTGCGGACCAGGCTTCCAAGAAAGCCCTGTTGGATCTGCCCTTTAAGGGCAACAGACTTTTTGGGGCCTCTCTGGATGACATCATCAAGGATGCCACAGGGGGTAAGAGCACATTGCTTCCTCAAACCAAGAAGGGCAAGGGGCCACGCCAGGGGCAAGGGCCCTCCTTTACTGCACGCAAGCGTTTTTTTTGTCCGCCCGGGGCGACAGGGAAAAGACCCCAGGCCGACAAAGCGCCTGCTCAAGGACAAAAAACGTCCTTGGTCCCGCAAACCCAACTAGCCTGCGGACAAATCTGCGTCCGCATGAAGGTCCGCCCCCACCCAGCTTTCGGGGGGGGACGTCTTTGTGACTCAGTGGACATCTCTGATCTCCGACCGGTGGGTTTGTGAAGTGATCTCCTCAGGCTACAAGATAGAGTTTCTCTCTTGTCGACCGTACAGATTCTTTCCCTCCAACCTCCAGCTACAGCCGACCCGTCGGGAGGCCCTGTATGGGGCGGTCCAGGGTCTGCTGGAACACAGGGTAGTCATTCCAGTTCCAGAGCAAGAACAGGTTTTTACTCTAATCTGTTCATAGTGCCAAAGAAGGATGGGGTTTGTCCAATCTTGGATCTCAGGGCCCTCAATTGCTTTGTGAAGGTACAAAGATTCCGGATGGAGTCGGTTCGATCTGTAGTCACTGCTCTCCAGCCAGGGGACTTTCTGGCATCCTTGGACATCAAGGACGCATACCTACATGTTCCCATATACTCCAGACACCAGAGGTTTCTGCTATTTGCAATCTGAGAGAACCACTATCAGTTTGTGGCCCTCCCGTTTGGCCTTGCTTTTGCACCCAGGACATTCACCAAGGTGCTCAGCCTGATTCTGGCCCTTCTAAGACAGCAAGGCATCGCTATCATGGGCTACTTGGACGTGTCCATAATCTGTCAGACTCTCCGAGACTGTGGTTCGGTGCTAAACACGCAGAAGTCAGTATTGGTGCCGACTCAACGCCTAGTGTATCTGGGGTTGATTCTGGATTCCTCAGAGGCAAGAGTATTCCTGCCTGTGGAAAAGTTGCAGACCCTCCGGGTTGCAGTGCGGCGGCTGACGTCCAAGAGTTGGTCGTCACTCCGTTTTTGCATGCGAGTTTTGGGACTCATGGTAGCCTCCTTCGAAGCAGTCCCATATGCTCAATATCACACTCGGATGTTACAGAAGGAGATTCTGTCCAGATGGAACAGATGTCCATCTCTGGATTATCAAATCCGGGTAAGCCACCTGGTCAAGACATCCCTGGTATGGTGGCTGACATCACCGGCTCTTCTGGCCGGGAAGTAATTTCTTCCTGTTCATTGGATGGTGATCACGACGGACCAGGTTGGGGGGGGGAGTCTGGGGTGTTCAGTCGACGCAAGATAGCTGGACCCCGGAGGAATCTCGCCTGCTGATCAATGTCCTGGAACTCCGGGCGATCAGGCTGTGTCTCTTCAGGTGGTCTCAGAGGCTGCAAGGGCGTCCAGTCAGGATCCAGTCAGACAACGCCACAGCTGTGGCGTATGTCAATCATCAAGGAGGAACAAGAAGCTCAGCTGCAGCATCAGAGGTCGCTTGCAGCCTGAGGTGGGCAGAAAAGAGTGCATCGGCACTGTCGGCTGTGTACATTCCGGGTGTGGAGAACTGGCAGGTGGACTACCTGAGTCGCCAAATGCTGGACCAGGGAGAATGGTCCTTACACCCAGAGGTGTTCCAGCTCCTCTGCCAAAGATGGGGCAAGCCACACGTAGATCTTCTGGCGTCCCGACTCAATTGGAAGGTATTGAGGTTTGTGGCCCGGTCAAAGGACCCATGGGCAGTCGTAACGGACGCGTTGGTAGCATCGTGGGGTCAGTATCGGCTAATCTATGCCTTCCCTCCCATGAGGCTCCTTCCTCATCTGCTTCGCAGAGTGGAGGCAGAGGGAATTCCAATGATCCTGATCGCTCCAGATTGGCCTCAGCGTCCTTGGTACGCCGATCTAGTATATCTGGTAGCAGACGTCCCCTGGCGCCTACCACTACGGAAGGACATGCTATCGCAAGGTCCCATACTCCATCCTGCTTTAGTCACTGGCTTTAACAGCATGGCTATTGAGAACCAGGTACTGAGTGACCGGGGCCTGTCAGATTCAGTAATCTCTATTATGAGAAGTGCTCGGAAGCCGTCCTCTAGGAGGGTTTATCATTGGAAGGCCTACATTTCCATGTGTGAGGAAATGAAATGGCATCTGCGTACTTATTTGGTCTCCAGAATCTTGCTGTTTCTACAGCGTGGGGTGGACCAAAGGCTTGCCCTAAGTACGATTAAGGGACAGATCTCTGCCCTGGCTGTCTTTTTTCAGCGACCCCTGGCGGCTCACTCTCTCGTGAGTACATTTGTGCAGGGGTTCGGCATGTGGCACATCCGGTCCGTCCCCCGCCACCTCCGTGGGACTTGAACCTGGTCCTCTCGGTGCTTCAGAAGTCACCGTTTGAGAATATTAGGGATATTCCCTTGTTGACACTTTCTCAGAAAGTAGTCTTTTTGGTGGCTGTTACGTCAGTTAGACAAGTTTCTGAGCTGGCAGCCTTGTCATGCAAGGCTCCCTATCTGATCTTCCACAAAAATAAGGTGGTGCTGCGGCCGCTGCCTTCCTTTCGAAAGTCGTTTCGGCTTTTCATCTCAATGAAGAGATTGTATTTCCATCCTTGTGTCCTCATCCGTTGAATCCTAAGGAGTCGGCGTTGCATTCCTTGGACGTTGTCCGAGCCTTGAGAGTATACCTATCTGCTACTTCTTTGTTCCGGAAGTCAGACTCACTGTTTGTTTCGGTGGCTGGTCCCAAGAGGGGCCTAGCAGTCTCGTCGGCCATCATCTCAAGGTGGATCCGACAGATAGTAATCCAGGCTTATGCCTTAAAGCAGCGGTCCCCAACCTTTTTGGCACCGGGGACCGGCTGGGTGCAAGTAAATTGTGCCAAGGCCCGGGAGTTCGGCGCGGGGGGTAAGCGATTTTTCGTGGGCCATTTGTCAGGGCAATGGCTGGTGTTAGTGCTTCAATCATCCCGGCACCATGGTTATTATGGTGTCAGGAAGACTGAAACGCATTATTTCTATCATTACATTGTAAAATAAAATGAAATCGTTCAACTCAACTAGTTCAAATCAGTGGGAGCCTTGATCGTGTCACTTGCAACCATCGCTTGTCACTTGCCACGTCACCTGCCACCAGATGAGGATGTCACTTGCCACTATGCCTTCCACCAGATGAGGATGTCACTTGCCACTATGCCTGCCACCAGATGAGGATGTCACTTGCCACTATGTCTGCCACCAGATGAGGATGTCACTTGCCACTATGCCTGCCACCAGATGATGATGTCACTTGCCACTATGTCTGCCACCAGATGAGGATGTCACTTGCCACGCTGCCTGCTAGCATCATGGAGATTGCCACAGCTACCTGGCTGCCACCCAAAAAATAGCAGTTTGTCATTAATTCATTTACGTACATGTAAAATCAAGCCCCCAGCATTGCAGAGTACTTGCAGCCAGGTACCACGCTGTCAGCCTCTCCTCGGTGCGGTAAAATAGCTGCAGGTGAAACACAGGCACATGCTAGGGAGAGATGAGAGTGAGGGAGAGATGAGAGTGAGGGCAGGCGGTGAGAGATGACGTCATTCTCTCTCTTCTGGGTCGAGGCTGCACCTCCATGTAGAGCAGCCTTCGCGGCCCTGTAAGTAAGGGCCTTAACAGCGGTGCGGGCAATGAGAGATGATGTCATCTCTCTCCCCCGCCGCAGCACCAATGACATTACTTGTCTCCTCCGCGGCCCAGGAGCAAAGGCGCTACGGCCCGGCGTTGGGCCGCGGCCCACAGGTTGGAGACCTCTGCCTTAAAGGGTCAAGCACCCCCCTTTCCTGTCACGGCGCATTCGACCAGGGCAATAGGTGCCTCTTGGGCTTTCCGACATCAAGCATCTGTTTCCCAATTATGTAAAGCGGTGACTTGGTCGTCCGCTCACACTTGCACCTACATCAACCTTGTAGAATTTAGTGAATCTTCGGATGCCTCTTTCGGCCTTAAAGTTTTGCAGGCGGCTGTTTAGAGTTGCAACTCCTCCGTTGGAAGAGCGATGTTTTGTTTTGGGGTGAAGTTTACTTTTATGCTGTTACCACCCCTCGTTTTTGACACTGCTTTGGGACGTCCCATTTGTCAATAGGAAGCTGTGTCAGTCCATGAACGAAAGAGTAAATAGGATTTTTTACTCACCGTAAAATCCTTTTCTCTGAGTTCATGGACTGACACAGCACCCACCCCTCCTTTTTTTTGTTAACTTTGTACTGCTTTTTGACGAACTGATCTGCGAGATGCAGAGAGAGGGGATGTACCCAGAGCAACACTTTTTACAAGTTTTTTTTCTGCCTAGTCACTCCTAAATGTAAAAAAAAAATCCTATTTTGTCCAGGAAAGGGCAAAATAAACCCCCCCCCCCACATTGCAAATGGGAGTGGATCCTCCTCAGCCCCTGGGAATGGCGCAAAGCCTTTTTCTACCGCTCTCTATACAATACAAAACTCAGCTAAAATGATAAAACCCAAAACAATGGGAGAGGGGCATGAATTGCCCTCTGAGGAACTCAAAGAAAACGGCCAAACAACCAAAACTCAAATCAAAGTTAGTCTCCCTATCCACTGAAATTCAGTGCAAAATAGAGACCTCACCCAAAACCAAAATGCAATACAAAAAAACGCCATAGTTTCACTGAAAAGTTGATAAAAAGTACAAAAATAGCTAACCTGAAAAGATTGAATTCACTTTAACAGAAATGATGCCTAGAAATAAGATGGTGGCTCAGTTCACATGGTTTCACACACAAAGGAATGGTAGCTGTACCATGTGTAATAACAAAAGTGGTGTCTTCAAAAATCTAAAATAGGACCGTGTGCTGTTCCTCGCTGGACATTATCGCTGGAGCCTGCAGATCATCTGTCGCTGGATACCGACATCACTGGAGTGGAGATCAAGAGTGGATTGTTAAAGGAAGGTACCTATGCGCCTACCAATAGGTACAACTAAACTAAACTAAAGTGCTATTATAAAGTGCTCAATACAAAGTGCTAGTATAAATAACTAATATAAACATATATGACATACAGCAGCTGACTTCTATAGTGCAATCAACACAAACAAATAATATAAAAGAATAATGAAGCAGCGCTAAATGTCCGTGAACGATGATACAATAAAAACGTGCTAAAATACAAATAACGAATCCAATAAAAAGTGCTATAAAACATCAATACACAATAGTGTTGACTATTAGTAAACGTGCATAATGTGCAAAAATCATCCAAATGTTGATGTGTCCCAAAAAAATATATGTAAAAATATGTAGAAAGTTCACACAAAAAGTGCTAATCTTCCCAAAAAATTTGAAAATATCAGCAGCCAAGACCAGGAAAGAAGGAAAGGAACAGGCGTGGGAGTCCAACTCATCACATCAAAAAAGGCAATCAGTAGGGAATCGGTATAAATGTACAATCCTCCCCCGTTGACACCAGCCTCTCACCTTACTGATGGACCCCAAGGGGTCAGATACAGCCTTAGGCCCACACGAACGTTTTTCATCCATCCGTTTTCGGATGAAAAACGGACGTACATGTATCCCTATGGGATAGCGGATGTCAGTGGATGAACATCCGCTGACATCCGACCACATCAGTCTCCGCTATGGTCTGTTTAGCATGACGGAGGAAAATCCTATGTGTGAAAGAGCCCTTAATGGATCTCCACTGCTCCGGATGATGAACTCCAATTCTTGTATGCAAACAGGGATTACTGCAACCTTTTCACCGCTTCCAACCATGGTTTCTTAGGGTATACCTTGCTCCAGGGTTTCAGGAATAAAACAAGAGGGACTCCATGGTGAAGTAAGTATTAAAAGCCAGGAAACTGCGTTTATTTGAATTAAAATAACTTAAAAACAGATATAAAAACCATGAGGCAAATAAAAATGACAAAAAACGTCAATGGAGTACACACTTCCGGTTCACGGGCGTAAACCGGAAGTCAACGTCACTAAGCTCCTCCTCCTTAGCCTCGGATCGAGATGAGGGAGAAAATGGATCCATGGTCCGATGCGTTGGGGGAGGTTCTGCATTAAAAAAATAACAAATTTGTCGTCTTTTGGTATAATGGTACTCAGGATTTTGATCGTATGTTTGTTGTGGGTGTGTGATTTGTCAGTATGGATTGTGATATTTGCCTCCGCTATGGGACCCATTTAATGCAACCTGGAATGTGTGTGTGACTGAGCAGTTTGTGTAAGTAACTAAATGAGAAATGGAGACTGTGTGTTCTGTGTGATTGAATTTGTTTGCAAAATGGCTGTTACAATAGGAGCTGCTTGTTGAAAGGGCTACGCCCTGTGGGAGGGAGCTCTAATGTTTTGAGCAAACATGCAAGCAGCATTGTCCTAGTCATGTCTGGTGACCTTCCAGCTTTCAGAATGAGTATATGAACTTTATTTGGCAACAAGAGTGTATGTCTGAGTTGGGTTATTTTGTGTTTTATGTAATGTTGTTGTTTGATTGGAGAGCCTGTGTTGTTTTGTTGGCCCTAGTAGTATGTTCCTAAAATGTTTGTAAGTGTTCCTGTGTTGTCTCAAATGTGTAGTTTTGTGGGGAGAGGTTTTTGTTTTCTAGTGGGGAAGTCTGTTTGTGCTGGTTTTGGCATTTCATGTGTGGATGGCACCATTTTGTTGTGGTCCGATTGTCGTTGGCCATTTTGCTGTAGTCCAGATTTCATCTACTGTTAGCCTACCAGCATGTCTTTGGAGTGTGGGAGGAAACCGGAGCACCTGGAGGAAACCCACGCAGGCACAGGGAGAACATGCAAACTCCAGGCAGGTGGTGTTGGGATTCGAACCAGCGACCCTTTTTACTGCTAGGCGAGAGTGCTACCCACTACACCATTGTGCCGCCCATTGCAGCACCCTGACAGGTCTTATGTAACTTAGGACAGGGCCACCCGTCATGTGACCCCGTCCCCCTCTGACGCAAGAGGAAACAGGGCTTTCCCAGTGATGTGCGTGTGACCCCGTGCGTGTGCGTGTGCAACGGGAATCCTGCGTTACATCAGAGGGGGCGGCGTCACCCATCACGTCACTGGGAAAGCCCGGGTTTCCCCTTGCGTCAGAGGGGGACGGGGTCACGTGACGGGTGGCCCCGTCTTCAGCTACATAAGCTACCTGTTAGCCTGCCGCAACGTCATTCCCGGGGTGTCTCCAGTGGAGACAGGACCGTGTGCTGTTCCTCGCTGGACATCATCGCTGGAGCCTGCAGATCATCCGTCGCTGGATACCGACATCACTGGAGTGGACATCGAGAGTGGATTACCACCGCTGGAATCTTTGAATCTTTATTTTTTTTAATAAAGGACTTATCCCAACTGTGTCTGTGTTTTTTTATAACTTTTTACACTTTCTTTGTGAAATGGTAGGGGTACAATGTACCCCTTACCAATTCACATAGGGGGGGCCGGGATCTGGGGGTCCCCTTTGTTAAAGGGGTCTTCCAGATTCCGATAAGCCCCCCCGTCCGCAGACCCCCACAACCACCGGGCAAGTGTTGTGGGGATGAGGCCCTTGTCCCCATCAAAATGGGGACATGGTGCTTTGGGGTCCAGACCCCAAAACATCCTCCCATGTTGAGGGCATGTGGCCTGGTACGGTTCAGGAGGGGGGGTGCTCTATTGTCCCCCCTCTTTTCCTGCGGCCTGCCAGGTTGCGTGCTCGGATAAGGGTCTGGTATGGATTTTTTTTAAATTTGGCGTGCAGTTCCCCTTAAAATCCATACCAGACCTAAAGGGTCTGGTATGGATATTTGGGGGAACCCCGTGTAATTTTTTATTTTTTATTTGGCGCAGGGTTCCCCTTAATATCCATACCAGACCTGAAGGGCCTGGTAATTGAATTTGGGGGGACCCCCACACATTTTTATATTTTTTTTATCAATGACTTTTGTCTGTATTGCCGGGAGCCGACAATTCATTACAACCGGCGAATACTTTTAAATTACTTTTTTTCCTTCAGAAATGACATTTTGTTCAGGGACAGTTCTAAGCACGGGAAACAAGCGCTACTTTACAGGCATACTATACACAGCCCCCAGGTACGAAATTTTAAGGAATATTTCACTTTTATTGTTTCACTTTAAGCATTATTAAAATCACTGCTCCCGGAAAAACGGCAGTTTTTAAAACTATTTTTTGCTTTGATACATGTGCCCTGGGGCAGGACCCAGGTCCCCAAACACTTTTTATGACAATAACTTGCATATAAGCCTTTAAAATGAGCACTTTAGATTTCTGCCATAGACTTTTACAGGGTGTTCCGCGGCTTTTCGAATTTGCTGCGAACACCCCAAATTGTTCGCTGTTCGGCGAACAGGCAATGTTCGAGTCGAACATGAGTTCGACTCGAACTCGAAACTCATCCCTATTGATAAGGACTTGCAGAGATCTCTCCAAAATTTGTAGGTGAACTGTATCCCTCTGTCAGAGACGATATTATCTGGTAGTCCATGTAGGCTGACAAACTCCTTAATGAACATGTTTGCTGTGTCTGAAGCAGAGGGTATGCCAATCATTGGTAGGAAGTTTGCCATTTTGGAAAGGTGATCCACTACCACCAGTGGCGGCTGGTGAAGTTTTAGGATGGGGGCGCCAGACCCCGCCCTTTCTTTTTTGACCCCTCCCATTTCTCATAATCCCCATCCCTTATAGAATCAACCAACTCTGTCCCCTGTATTCCACTTGCTTCCACCCATATAGTGTTAGGAGTATACAGCTCAGCATCACAGATCAGGGTCAGCATTACAGATATGGTATATTGAAAACAACAGCATCACAGATAGGGTATCTAGATCAGCAGTATCACATAAGGGGTATGTAGCGGGGTCTCCTTTAAGGCCCTGGGACTACGTTACCCAGAACCCCGTTCGGCACCCAGAGTGCAGTTAGCCACCGCAGAGACTCATGGGAGGGGTTATTTAAGGATGAGGCGAGGCGGAGCTCGGCCTCTTTGGACACCGCGCTGCAAGCAAGAGTTTCTTCCTGTGCGGATCTGCTGCAGTGCAAGGCCTGAAGCCTGGGCCTTGCGCAACTTCCAAAGAGCCTTCCACCCCAGTGCGGAGCCTGGGTGGCATCTGACTTGTCGAGTGAGGACATCGGTTGGATCGGGGACCCGATCGTTGCAGACGCTGTGTGCGGATACACAGCAGGGTGGACGTTCCGGACTGGGATTGCGTCCGGAGTGGTGAGCGGGCACCTGCCCAGACCAATAGACTGTGCCGTGTTCAGGCCTATAGACTGCATAGGCCCACAGTTTCGTTTATCTGCTGTTCCCGGGGACCGGTAGCAGGACAGAGTTGAAGTGTCCCCCCCCCCCCCCAGTATAGTGTTCCAAGTTATTGCCTGGTTGCGGATTACAAAGTACCATATTCGTCAAGTGCACCACCGAAAGCTGGCATGCGAAGAAATCCCTATAGGAGGTGACTGAGATTTGCTCCATGTCAGGCCTGACCGGGGTGGGGAGTTAAGATATTGTTTAGTGCACCATAGGGCGCGCATACCATAATAGCTACGCGTGGTGAAGTACCGCGCAGTGCCATTATTGTGTGCTGTATTGATTTCTGCAAGCCAATTGCATGTGTTGTGTTCTGCCTATGCTACCTTTGAGATAAGAGTAAACTGTTATATTTAATCTCTCGCCTCAGTGTGTTGTCTTACTGCTAAGAGATTACCCCTTGCAATACTATTGAATGTGATACAAATATAACCCTAGACTAACCCTAGACTAACTGTGCCAGAGTGGGTCGAGTAAGATTGCCGGGGGTTGGCGGTACTGTATACAGGGCCCGAAATCAAACCAGCTCTCTTAACTGGGGGTAGCGCTACACGTGGGGGCTCGTCCGGGATCCTGTTGCAGCAAGTAACGCGCCAAAAGTACCAGCATGGACCCACTAGAAGTAGGACAGTGGTGTAAAACGGTCGGCACAGATCCAGCCGGGATAGTAGTCATAGAACTCCCAGGGATCTGGCAAGAAGAAGCAGTGAAGCAGCTAGTGATGTCACTGTCACCATATCAGAAAGCATGGGTGGTGGATGTTAGGACGAATTCCTCATTGACACACGCATTAGTGGAATGGAAGGACGGAGTCCCAGAACATTTCAAGAATCCAAGTGTAGATGATCGGACTTATAGCCTAATACACGCGCTGCCGCTCAAGCCAGGAGGACGGTCTCAGACACCGAAACTATCTCCATCACCCACCCCAAAAGTAGAAAGACAGGTGAAAAGGGAAAGTCCCGGGTCGCCATCTGCCACTCTCGGCGCAGAGTTGTGCGCGGTCCTGGGGGAACTTGTGGCACAAGAAAGATCCTACAGATTACCAGATGTCAGGATACAGAAAACTTAGAATATTCTCAGGAAGGAAACCTGTACCCTCGGGTGAAGAGGGGTTCGAGGAGTGGTTAGACGGTGCCACCCAGGCCCTAGAAGAATGGGAAGTCCCAGACCACAGAAAGAAGCACAGAATTGCTGAGAGCTTGAAGGGGCCTGCTCTAGAGGCCATACGCAACCTCAAGATGAGTAAGACAGAGTGTAATGCATAGGACTATCTGGACATTCTGCAGAATGTGTTTGGTGGAACAGAGAAAATCACTGAGCTCACTTATCAGCTGGAGCACTGCTACCAGAAGACAGGGGAGAAGCTGTCAGAGTTCATGAGGCGTCTGGATAAGATCCTGCATAAGATGATTCTTAAGAAGGGGATTGACCCACGGAAGGTGGATGAGGCCCGTGTTCAACAAGTGATGAGAGGATCTCAGCCCCTGGACCCCATCACATTGGCGCTATGCACAAGACAGGATGGGAAGAGCCTGGAGTACCCTGACTTGATCCGAGTGGTCAGAGAGGAAGAAGCTATGCTGGAGGAGAAGAAGAGGAGCCTACCAGTTGAGTCAGTGAATCCTCCTCCAGTGATGGTCAGGACGGCCATGACCCTGGAAAGAGACTCAGAGGTGGATACCTTGAAGTCACAGATGTCCCAAGTATTGGGGATGCTGACCTCCTTGATGGAAAAGAAGTCAAGGGAACCAGAGAGGGAAAGTCAGAGGAAGGAGCTGTTTCCCAACACCTCAGCGCACGCATCCCTGGAAGATTGGGGGGATGTGATTTGTTTCAATTGTGGAGGAGCTGCCCATTTCGCCAAAGTGTGTGCCAGCCCAAAGAAAAAAAAGATGAATAACCGTAAGCCGCCGGAAAACTTCAGAAAGAGAGTAGTGTCCCTCAGTGGGTAGTTACACCCACCAAAAGGAGGGAGATCAGTGCATACCAGGCCCAAGAGAGACTTAAGTCCAAAGAGAAATGGAAGAAAGAAAGTAAAAAGGGAAAATGCAAATATCAAAAGAAAGAGACCCCCTTGAAGCGATATCCAGAGAAGCTGGTGGGTCCCTCCCCAATAGTACCAGTTCAAGTGGAGGGAGTCTACACAAGAGTAGTGATGAGCCGAACACCCCCGGGTTCGGTTCGCACCAGAACCCGCGAACGGACCGAAAGTTCGAACGAACATTAGAACCCTATTAAATAGAATGGATGCGAACGTTCGAATTCTAAAGTGCTAATTATAACAACTATTATGCATGTTATTGTCCTAAAAAGGGTTTGGGAACCCGGGTTCTGCACCAGGGGACATGTATCAATGCAAAAAGAAGTTTTAAAAACGGTCGTTTTTCGGGAGCAGTCATTTTAATGATGCATAAAGTGAAAAAAAAAAAGTCAAATATTCCTTTAAATATCGTACCTGGGGGGTGTCTAAAGTATGCCTGTGAAGTGCCACGTGTTTCCCGTGTTTAGAACTGTCCCTGCACAAAATGACACTTCTAAAGGAAAAAAAAGCCATTTAAAACTGCTTGCGGCTTTAATGTAATGTCTGGTCCCGGTAATATGGATGAAATTCTTTAAGAAAAATGGCATAGCTACCCCATGACCCCCCCCCCCCTACCCCAGCCCATTACCAGCCCCTTTGGGTCTTGTATGGATATTAAGGGGAACCCCGCACATAAAATAAAAAAGGCCCTATATACTCTGAACAGCCCTATACAGGCGGTGCATACAAGACAGGGACTGTAGGTTTGTTCTTATGTAGAATCTGTTTGTAATTTTGAACAGGTACATTGTTGAAGTGTAGCTCCAGACCAAAAATCTATTTTTAAACTTTTTGGAAAACATAGGTAAGGGTTATCACCCCTGTAACATTTGTTTTGCTGTCTGTGCCCCTGTTCAGAACATTTCACCTCACTTTCCGTCCCAATGACAACTGTTTTTGAAATGTGGTGTTTTTCTTGAAACAAGGATTGCTGATAAAGCATCAGTACAGAGGAGACACCTTTCTCCCATATTTATTCTTACAGGAGAGAATTTTCCTTCCTAGTGGTAGATTTCCTCTCACTTCCTGTTGTCTTCTTGCGTTTGCAAGTAGGAGTCGTTTGTAAGTTGGATGTTTGAAAGTAGGGACCTGCCGTATATACTCTGCAGAAATAGGCCCCTTAGTTGTTGGTGTTGGCACAACACTGTAAGCACTCACAGTTACTCTTGGTTGGTGCTGGAACGCCCTGCTGTCAACTATTATATCAGGAATTTTAATTACATATAATTGTTGAACAGTGGTAGTAAAAATTGGGCCTTTGATGGTGGTGCTGGTGCCACAACACTGTAAGCCCTGACAGTTACTCTTGGTGGGTGCAGCAATGGGCCCTGCTGTGAATTATTAGATCAAGAATTGTAATTACATGCCCCTGTTGAACAGGGGCTGAAAAATTGGGCCTTAGGCACTGGTGGCACAACACTGCAACCCCTCACAGATACTGTACTTGGAGCACAGCAATGAGCCCTGTTGCAAAGTATTGCTTCAAAAATTGTAATGACACGCCCCTGTTAAACAGGGGCTGAAAAATTGGGCCTTAGGCACTGGTGGCACAACACTGCAACTCCTCACAGATACTGTACTTGGAGCACAGCAATGAGCCCTGTTGCAAAGTATTGCTTCAAAAATTGTAATTACACGCCCCTGTTAAACAGGGGCTGAAAAATTGGGCGTTAGGCACTGGTGGCGGCACCCATAAACAAAAATGATCTTCCAAGCTATCATCATCAATCGTATCATTGAGGACTCGGAGGAGGAGGATAGCCAGTCAACATAACAGCACAGGCACTCAGCATCAGCATCAGTCTTGAAGGGATGTGACATGTTAAAATCAATTAGTCTGTTATATCAGCATCAGGTGTGTGGTAGCTGGTGGTGATCCAAGACTGGTTCATCTTGATGAAAGTCAGTCGATCAACCGAGTCGGTGGACAGGCGCACCCTGTGATCCGTGACAAATCCTCCAGCAGCACTGAATGTGCGTTCCGAAAGAACGCTGGATGCAGGACAGGCCAGTAGCTCAATTGCATACTGTGCAAGCTCTGGCCAGTGATCCATCCTCAAGACCCAGTAAGCCAGAGGATTTTCGGTGGGGAAGGTGTCCAAGTCTGACCTTGCCCCTAGATATTCCTGCACCATGTTTATCAGACGCTGGCGATGGTTGCTGGAACCGATCATACTTTGGGGCTGCGGACTAAAGAATTGTCTGAACGCATCGGTCAGACGGCCACCTTCCCCACCGCTCCTTCTTTGACTGGCCGAAGCCTCAGCAACTCGTTGTCCAGGACCAGGAGTTTGCAACCTCCCAGTCTCTGGGAACGCGTTGCACAGACCTTTCTGCAAGGCCTCCCGGAGTTGTCTCATCCTCTGCTCCCTCTGCGACGGTAACATAAGGTCTGCAACCTTACCCTTGTACCGTGGATCAAGGAGAGTGGCCAGCCAGTAATGGTCCCTCTCCTTGATCCGAAGAATACGAGGATCCTTCCGCAGACTTTGCAGGATCAGGGAGGCCATGCAGCGTAGGTTTGCTGAGGCATTCGCTCCGGAGTCCTCTGGGTCACTAAGGACGACATGATCCGCAGCCACCTCCTCCCAGCCACGTACAAGTCCACTGGTTTCTTGGGACTGTAAATCATCCCTAAAAGACTGCTGCTGATGATGCTGAGTGCCAGCCTCCACCTCCATGCTGACACAATCCTCCTCCTCCTCCTCCTCCTCCTCCTCCTCTTCCTGTGCGATGGGTGGGACAGAAGGAACACTGTCTGGGTAAAGGGGGCCTTGAGAGGCAAGGAAGTCCTCCTCTTCCTGCCTCTGTTCTGCCTCAAGTGCCCTGTCCATTATTCCACGCAGCGTGTGCTCCAACAGGTGGACAAGAGGTACAGTGTCACTGATGCATGCACTGTCACTGCTCACCATCCTCGTGGCCTCCTCAAATGGTGCCAGGACAGTGCATGCATCCCTGATCATGCCCCACTGGCGTGGAGAAAAAAAACCAAGCTCCCCTGACCCTGTCCTGGTGCCGTAGTCGCACAGGTACTCATTGATGGCCCTCTGCTGCGTGTGCAGCCGCTGCAGCATGGCCAACGTTGAGTTCCACCTGGTGGGCATGTCACATATAAGGCGGTTCAACTCCTTTTGCAGCTCAGCCAGGCGAGCACTGGCATTATAAGATCTGCGGAAATGCACACAGACTTTCCTGGCCTGCCTCAGGACATCCTGTAAGCCCGGGTACCTGCCCAAGAAGCGCTGCACCACCAGGTTAAGGACGTGAGCCACACAGGGCACATGGGTCAGTTGTCCCTGTCGGAGGGCGGAAAGGAGGTTGGTGCCATTGTCGCAAACCACCATTCCTGGCTTAAGCTGGCGTGGCGTCAACCACCTCTCGGCCTGGCCCTGCAGAGCAGACAGGACCTCTGCCCCAGTGTGGCTTCTGTCCCCCAAACACACCAGCGCAAGCACGGCATGGCATCTTTTTGCCTGCGTACTTGCGTAGCCCCGTGAACGGCTACGGAGCACCGCTGGTTCATAGGACAAACCACAGGAAGAGGCCATGGAGGAAGAAGAAGAGGAGGGGGTGGAGGAGAGAGGTGTGTCACAACCAGTAGTAGCATTTTGGAGGCGTGGCGGTGGGACAACCTCCAACACTACTGCACCTTGTCCTGAATCCTTCCCAGCTGCCAAAAGAGTGACCCAATGGGCCGTGAAAGAAAGGTAACGTCCCTGTCCATGCCTGCTGGACCATGAGTCAGCGGTAATATGCACCTTACCGCTGACCGCCCTGTCCAGCGAGGCCAAGACATTGCCTTCCACATGCCGGTAGAGAGCCGGAATTGCCTTCCGTGAGAAAAAGTGGCGTTTGGGAACCTGCCACTGAGGAACCGCACATTGCACAAACTCACGGAAGGGGGCCGAGTCTACCAACTGAAAAGGCAGCAGTTGAAGCGCTAGCAATTTAGCCAAGCTAGCATTCAACCGCTGGGCATGTGGATGGCTGGGAGTGAACTTCTTTCGACGGTCCAGCAGCTGGGGCAGGGAAATTTGCCTGCTAGAATCGGACGTCGGTGTACTGCTAGCAGAGTGGGCGCAAGTACTTGGCTGTGACACACCTAATTCTACACCTTCATTCCTCTCAGTGCATGTTTCAGAGAGGACTGAAGTTATAGTGGGGTTGGAGATCCCAGCTGATGCGGTGCAAGGAGAGGTCCGCTTTGTTCTTTGGTGTGGGTCTTTGAGGTAGGCTTGCCAACGAGCTGCATGGCAGGTCAACATATGTCTGGTCAGGCATGTGGTACCCAAGCGGCTGATGTTTTGGCCACGCGATATACGCTTGAGACATATGTTGCAAACAGCAGCTGTGCGATCTGATGCACTAGCCTCAAAAAAGGCCCACACCAAAGAACTTTTTGAATGACGGGCAGAGGCAGCGCCCTGCACAGGCGGAGCTCTGCGGTGTGATTCCGTCGGTGTACTGCCCTTACGCTGGCCACCAAAGGGCATCCTGCCTCGTTGGAGATGTGCCTCCTCCTCATCCTCCTCCTCCTCCTCTCTCCTATTAGGCACCCACGTGGAGTCAGTGACCTCATCATCCCCTCCCTCCTCATCACTGGAGCCAATCTGGCAGTATGCTGCAGCTGCTGGAACATGACTGCCAGATTGGTGTCCTTCTTGAGCATCCCCTCTGTCTGCTCTCACGCTATTGCCTTCCTCTAGCTGGGTTTCATCATCAGACCCTTCGAAACGCTGGGCATCCTCCTGGAGCATGTACCCAACACTGTGCTGAAACAGTTCGGGGGACTCCTCAGGAGGAGGACATGGTGGGTCTAGGGAAGGAGTGACTGATGATTTGTCTGACATTGATACCAGGGAAGACGACGCTTTGGCAGCTGCTTTTCCAGTACCCTGAGCCTGGGTGAGAGAGGATGAGGAGGAGGAGGAGGGCTTGGTCATCCACTCTACCAAGTCTTCAGCATGATGTGGCTCAACATGTCCAGCTGCCGAAAAGAAGGACAAGCGTGTCCCATGGCCATGTGCTGATGACAATGCACCGCGTCCACGACCAGCACTGTTGCCCCCAGACACAGAGCCTGCTTGCCCTCTTTTATTGCCTCCTGACTGTCTGCCTCTCCTTGTTTGCCTTCCAGACATTCTAATAGATGGCCTGCAGGGAGATGGGAAAAAAGCAATAAGGGCTACCTTCAGGTGTCCTTCTCTGTCCCTTGAAACAAGGACTTGCAGAGTGAAAGAAAAAAAACACTCTCCCTACCTACAGTTTTCTGTCCCTAGAAAAAAAATTTTTTTAATCACAATATAGCACAAGGACAATTCACTCACTGTCCTTACAGGTCCCTGGAAACAAGGACTTGCAGAGTGAAATAAACTGACACTCTCCCTACCTACAGTTTTCTGTCCCTAGAATAAATGTTTTTTTTAAGCACAATATAGCACAAGGACAATTCACTCACTGTCCTTACAGGTCCCTGGAAACAAGGACTTGCAGAGTGAAAGAAAAAAAACACTCTCCCTACCTACAGTTTTCTGTCCCTAGAAAAAATGTTTTTTTTAATCACAATATAGCACAAGGACAATTCACTCACTGTCCTTCCAGGTCCCTGGAAACAAGGACTTGCAGAGTGAAAGAAAAAAAACACTCTCCCTACCTACAGTTTTCTGTCCCTAGAAAAAATGTTTTTTTTAAGCACAATATAGCACAAGGACAATTCACTCACTGTCCTTACAGGTCCCTGGAAACAAGGACTTGCAGAGTGAAAGAAAAAAAACACTCTCCCTACCTACAGTTTTCTGTCCCTAGAATAAATGTTTTTTTTAAGCACAATATAGCACAAGGACAATTCACTCACTGTCCTTACAGGTCCCTGGAAACAAGGACTTGCAGAGTGAAAGAAAAAAAACACTCTCCCTACCTACAGTTTTCTGTCCCTAGAAAAAATGTTTTTTTTAAGCACAATATAGCACAAGGACAATTCACTCACTGTCCTTACAGGTCCCTGGAAACAAGGACTTGCAGAGTGAAAGAAAAAAAACACTCTCCCTACCTACAGTTTTCTGTCCCTAGAAAAAATGTTTTTTTTAATCACAATATAGCACAAGGACAATTCACTCACTGTCCTTCCAGGTCCCTGGAAACAAGGACTTGCAGAGTGAAAGAAAAAAAACACTCTCCCTACCTACAGTTTTCTGTCCCTAGAAAAAATGTTTTTTTTAATCACAATATAGCACAAGGACAATTCACTCACTGTCCTTACAGGTCCCTGGAAACAAGGACTTGCAGAGTGAAATAAACTGACACTCTCCCTACCTACAGTTTTCTGTCCCTAGAATAAATGTTTTTTTTAAGCAGAATATAGCACAAGGACAATTCACTCACTGTCCTTACAGGTCCCTGGAAACAAGGACTTGCAGAGTGAAAGAAAAAAAACACTCTCCCTACCTACAGTTTTCTGTCCCTAGAAAAAATGTTTTTTTTAAGCACAATATAGCACAAGGACAATTCACTCACTGTCCTTCCAGGTCCCTGGAAACAAGGACTTGCAGAGTGAAAGAAAAAAAACACTCTCCCTACCTACAGTTTTCTGTCCCTAGAAAAAATGTTTTTTTTAAGCACAATATAGCACAAGGACAATTCACTCACTGTCCTTACAGGTCCCTGGAAACAAGGACTTGCAGAGTGAAAGAAACTGACACTCTCCCTACCTACAGTTTTCTGTCCCTAGAATAAATGTTTTTTTTAAGCACAATATAGCACAAGGACAATTCACTCACTGTCCTTCCAGGTCCCTGGAAACAAGGACTTGCAGAGTGAAAGAAACTGACACTGTCCCTACCTACAGTTTTCTGTCCCTAGAATAAATGTTTTTTTTAAGCACAATATAGCACAAGGACAATTCACTCACTGTCCTTACAGGTCCCTGGAAACAAGGACTTGCAGAGTGAAAGAAAAAAAACACTCTCCCTACCTACAGTTTTCTGTCCCTAGAAAAAATGTTTTTTTTAAGCACAATATAGCACAAGGACAATTCACTCACTGTCCTTACAGGTCCCTGGAAACAAGGACTTGCAGAGTGAAAGAAAAAAAACACTCTCCCTACCTACAGTTTTCTGTCCCTAGAAAAAATGTTTTTTTTAATCACAATATAGCACAAGGACAATTCACTCACTGTCCTTCCAGGTCCCTGGAAACAAGGACTTGCAGAGTGAAAGAAAAAAAACACTCTCCCTACCTACAGTTTTCTGTCCCTAGAAAAAATGTTTTTTTTAATCACAATATAGCACAAGGACAATTCACTCACTGTCCTTACAGGTCCCTGGAAACAAGGACTTGCAGAGTGAAATAAACTGACACTCTCCCTACCTACAGTTTTCTGTCCCTAGAATAAATGTTTTTTTTAAGCAGAATATAGCACAAGGACAATTCACTCACTGTCCTTACAGGTCCCTGGAAACAAGGACTTGCAGAGTGAAAGAAAAAAAACACTCTCCCTACCTACAGTTTTCTGTCCCTAGAAAAAATGTTTTTTTTAAGCACAATATAGCACAAGGACAATTCACTCACTGTCCTTCCAGGTCCCTGGAAACAAGGACTTGCAGAGTGAAAGAAAAAAAACACTCTCCCTACCTACAGTTTTCTGTCCCTAGAAAAAATGTTTTTTTTAAGCACAATATAGCACAAGGACAATTCACTCACTGTCCTTACAGGTCCCTGGAAACAAGGACTTGCAGAGTGAAAGAAAAAAAACACTCTCCCTACCTACAGTTTTCTGTCCCTAGAAAAAATGTTTTTTTTAAGCACAATATAGCACAAGGACAATTCACTCACTGTCCTTACAGGTCCCTGGAAACAAGGACTTGCAGAGTGAAAGAAAAAAAACACTCTCCCTACCTACAGTTTTCTGTCCCTAGAAAAAATGTTTTTTTTAATCACAATATAGCACAAGGACAATTCACTCACTGTCCTTCCAGGTCCCTGGAAACAAGGACTTGCAGAGTGAAAGAAAAAAAACACTCTCCCTACCTACAGTTTTCTGTCCCTAGAAAAAATGTTTTTTTTAATCACAATATAGCACAAGGACAATTCACTCACTGTCCTTACAGGTCCCTGGAAACAAGGACTTGCAGAGTGAAATAAACTGACACTCTCCCTACCTACAGTTTTCTGTCCCTAGAATAAATGTTTTTTTTAAGCAGAATATAGCACAAGGACAATTCACTCACTGTCCTTACAGGTCCCTGGAAACAAGGACTTGCAGAGTGAAAGAAAAAAAACACTCTCCCTACCTACAGTTTTCTGTCCCTAGAAAAAATGTTTTTTTTAAGCACAATATAGCACAAGGACAATTCACTCACTGTCCTTCCAGGTCCCTGGAAACAAGGACTTGCAGAGTGAAAGAAAAAAAACACTCTCCCTACCTACAGTTTTCTGTCCCTAGAAAAAATGTTTTTTTTAAGCACAATATAGCACAAGGACAATTCACTCACTGTCCTTACAGGTCCCTGGAAACAAGGACTTGCAGAGTGAAAGAAACTGACACTCTCCCTACCTACAGTTTTCTGTCCCTAGAATAAATGTTTTTTTTAAGCACAATATAGCACAAGGACAATTCACTCACTGTCCTTCCAGGTCCCTGGAAACAAGGACTTGCAGAGTGAAAGAAACTGACACTGTCCCTACCTACAGTTTTCTGTCCCTAGAATAAATGTTTTTTTTAAGCACAATATAGCACAAGGACAATTCACTCACTGTCCTTACAGGTCCCTGGAAACAAGGACTTGCAGAGTGAAAGAAAAAAAACACTCTCCCTACCTACAGTTTTCTGTCCCTAGAAAAAATGTTTTTTTTAAGCACAATATAGCACAAGGACAATTCACTCACTGTCCTTACAGGTCCCTGGAAACAAGGACTTGCAGAGTGAAAGAAAAAAAACACTCTCCCTACCTACAGTTTTCTGTCCCTAGAAAAAATGTTTTTTTTAAGCACAATATAGCACAAGGACAATTCACTCACTGTCCTTCCAGGTCCCTGGAAACAAGGACTTGCAGAGTGAAAGAAAAAAAACACTCTCCCTACCTACAGTTTTCTGTCCCTAGAAAAAATGTTTTTTTTAAGCACAATATAGCACAAGGACAATTCACTCACTGTCCTTACAGGTCCCTGGAAACAAGGACTTGCAGAGTGAAAGAAAAAAAACACTCTCCCTACCTACAGTTTTCTGTCCCTAGAAAAAATGTTTTTTTTAAGCACAATATAGCACAAGGACAATTCACTCACTGTCCTTACAGGTCCCTGGAAACAAGGACTTGCAGAGTGAAAGAAACTGACACTCTCCCTACCTACAGTTTTCTGTCCCTAGAATAAATGTTTTTTTTAAGCACAATATAGCACAAGGACAATTCACTCACTGTCCTTCCAGGTCCCTGGAAACAAGGACTTGCAGAGTGAAAGAAACTGACACTCTCCCTACCTACAGTTTTCTGTCCCTAGAATAAATGTTTTTTTTAAGCACAATATAGCACAAGGACAATTCACTCACTGTCCTTACAGGTCCCTGGAAACAAGGACTTGCAGAGTGAAAGAAAAAAAACACTCTCCCTACCTACAGTTTTCTGTCCCTAGAAAAAATGTTTTTTTTAAGCACAATATAGCACAAGGACAATTCACTCACTGTCCTTACAGGTCCCTGGAAACAAGGACTTGCAGAGTGAAAGAAAAAAAACACTCTCCCTACCTACAGTTTTCTGTCCCTAGAAAAAATGTTTTTTTTAATCACAATATAGCACAAGGACAATTCACTCACTGTCCTTCCAGGTCCCTGGAAACAAGGACTTGCAGAGTGAAAGAAAAAAAACACTCTCCCTACCTACAGTTTTCTGTCCCTAGAAAAAAATTTTTTTTAATCACAATATAGCACAAGGACAATTCACTCACTGTCCTTACAGGTCCCTGGAAACAAGGACTTGCAGAGTGAAATAAACTGACACTCTCCCTACCTACAGTTTTCTGTCCCTAGAATAAATGTTTTTTTTAAGCAGAATATAGCACAAGGACAATTCACTCACTGTCCTTACAGGTCCCTGGAAACAAGGACTTGCAGAGTGAAAGAAAAAAAACACTCTCCCTACCTACAGTTTTCTGTCCCTAGAAAAAATGTTTTTTTTAAGCGCAATATAGCACAAGGACAATTCACTCACTGTCCTTCCAGGTCCCTGGAAACAAGGACTTGCAGAGTGAAAGAAAAAAAACACTCTCCCTACCTACAGTTTTCTGTCCCTAGAAAAAATGTTTTTTTTAAGCACAATATAGCACAAGGACAATTCACTCACTGTCCTTACAGGTCCCTGGAAACAAGGACTTGCAGAGTGAAAGAAACTGACACTCTCCCTACCTACAGTTTTCTGTCCCTAGAATAAATGTTTTTTTTAAGCACAATATAGCACAAGGACAATTCACTCACTGTCCTTCCAGGTCCCTGGAAACAAGGACTTGCAGAGTGAAAGAAACTGACACTGTCCCTACCTACAGTTTTCTGTCCCTAGAATAAATGTTTTTTTTTAAGCACAATATAGCACAAGGACAATTCACTCACTGTCCTTACAGGTCCCTGGAAACAAGGACTTGCAGAGTGAAAGAAAAAAAACACTCTCCCTACCTACAGTTTTCTGTCCCTAGAAAAAATGTTTTTTTTAAGCACAATATAGCACAAGGACAATTCACTCACTGTCCTTACAGGTCCCTGGAAACAAGGACTTGCAGAGTGAAAGAAAAAAAACACTCTCCCTACCTACAGTTTTCTGTCCCTAGAAAAAATGTTTTTTTTAATCACAATATAGCACAAGGACAATTCACTCACTGTCCTTCCAGGTCCCTGGAAACAAGGACTTGCAGAGTGAAAGAAAAAAAACACTCTCCCTACCTACAGTTTTCTGTCCCTAGAAAAAAATTTTTTTTAATCACAATATAGCACAAGGACAATTCACTCACTGTCCTTACAGGTCCCTGGAAACAAGGACTTGCAGAGTGAAATAAACTGACACTCTCCCTACCTACAGTTTTCTGTCCCTAGAATAAATGTTTTTTTTAAGCACAATATAGCACAAGGACAATTCACTCACTGTCCTTACAGGTCCCTGGAAACAAGGACTTGCAGAGTGAAAGAAAAAAAACACTCTCCCTACCTACAGTTTTCTGTCCCTAGAAAAAATGTTTTTTTTAAGCACAATATAGCACAAGGACAATTCACTCACTGTCCTTCCAGGTCCCTGGAAACAAGGACTTGCAGAGTGAAAGAAAAAAAACACTCTCCCTACCTACAGTTTTCTGTCCCTAGAAAAAATGTTTTTTTTAAGCACAATATAGCACAAGGACAATTCACTCACTGTCCTTACAGGTCCCTGGAAACAAGGACTTGCAGAGTGAAAGAAAAAAAACACTCTCCCTACCTACAGTTTTCTGTCCCTAGAAAAAATGTTTTTTTTAATCACAATATAGCACAAGGACAATTCACTCACTGTCCTTCCAGGTCCCTGGAAACAAGGACTTGCAGAGTGAAAGAAAAAAAAACACTCTCCCTACCTACAGTTTTCTGTCCCTAGAAAAAATGTTTTTTTTAATCACAATATAGCACAAGGACAATTCACTCACTGTCCTTCCAGGTCCCTGGAAACAAGGACTTGCAGAGTGAAATAAACTGACACTCTCCCTACCTACAGTTTTCTGTCCCTAGAATAAATGTTTTTTTTAATCACAATATAGCACAAGGACAATTCACTCACTGTCCTTACAGGTCCCTGGAAACAAGGACTTGCAGAGTGAAATAAACTGACACTCTCCCTACCTACAGTTTTCTGTCCCTAGAATAAATGTTTTTTTTAAGCACAATATAGCACAAGGACAATTCACTCACTGTCCTTACAGGTCCCTGGAAACAAGGACTTGCAGAGTGAAAGAAAAAAAACACTCTCCCTACCTACAGTTTTCTGTCCCTAGAAAAAATGTTTTTTTTAATCACAATATAGCACAAGGACAATTCACTCACTGTCCTTACAGGTCCCTGGAAACAAGGACTTGCAGAGTGAAATAAACTGACACTCTCCCTACCTACAGTTTTCTGTCCCTAGAATAAATGTTTTTTTTAAGCACAATATAGCACAAGGACAATTCACTCACTGTCCTTACAGGTCCCTGGAAACAAGGACTTGCAGAGTGAAAGAAAAAAAACACTCTCCCTACCTACAGTTTTCTGTCCCTAGAAAAAATGTTTTTTTTAATCACAATATAGCACAAGGACAATTCACTCACTGTCCTTCCAGGTCCCTGGAAACAAGGACTTGCAGAGTGAAAGAAAAAAAACACTCTCCCTACCTACAGTTTTCTGTCCCTAGAAAAAATGTTTTTTTTAATCACAATATAGCACAAGGACAATTCACTCACTGTCCTTACAGGTCCCTGGAAACAAGGACTTGCAGAGTGAAAGAAAAAAAACACTCTCCCTACCTACAGTTTTCTGTCCCTAGAAAAAATGTTTTTTTTAAGCACAATATAGCACAAGGACAATTCACTCACTGTCCTTACAGGTCCCTGGAAACAAGGACTTGCAGAGTGAAAGAAAAAAAACACTCTCCCTACCTACAGTTTTCTGTCCCTAGAAAAAATGTTTTTTTAAGCACAATATAGCACAAGGACAATTCACTCACTGTCCTTACAGGTCCCTGGAAACAAGGACTTGCAGAGTGAAAGAAACTGACACTCTCCCTACCTACAGTTTTCTGTCCCTAGAATAAATGTTTTTTTTAAGCACAATATAGCACAAGGACAATTCACTCACTGTCCTTCCAGGTCCCTGGAAACAAGGACTTGCAGAGTGAAAGAAACTGACACTGTCCCTACCTACAGTTTTCTGTCCCTAGAATAAATGTTTTTTTTAAGCACACTATAGCACAAGCACAAAACACACTGACACTCTCCCTACCTATCCTTCTCTTTCCCTAAACTAAAGGAATCCAGGTTAAGCAAGAAAGAAATAACAGTCACTGTCCCTGCCTATGCTGCTCTATCCCTGCTCCGGAACACACTACACTAGGCCGCCGTGCTGGCGGCCTTTTATAGTGTGGGGCGTGTACTAAACACCCTCAGCAATAATTGGCCACAGGCATCCTGCCTGTGGCCAATCATTGCTCTCCTCGCTGCCGGCGCTGTGATTGGCCAAGCATGCGGGGTCACAGTGCATGCTTGGCCAATCACAGCGCCTGGATGACACTGCGATGGCGTAGTGCATTGTGGGCCGTTCGCGTCACTCGAATTTGGCGCGAACGGCCCAAATCGTTCGATCTTCGTCGAACGATCGAACAGCCGATGTTCGAGTCGAACGTATGTTCGACTCGAACACGAAGCTCATCCCTACACAAGAGCCATATTGGATACTGGGGCGCAAGTGACCCTGTTGTACCGGGACTTTTATGACAAGCATTTAAGTCACCGATGCATCCAGAAGATTGAAGAGTTGGAGATATGGGGAATTGGGACAGAGAGTTTCCCTTATGATGGCTATCTGCCTATAAAACGGACTTTTGACCCATCCATAGCTGGAAAGGCTGAAGTGTTCGAAACCTTAGCTGTAGTGTGCCCCCGACCGCCTGGAGCTAACAAGAGTTCCCTGACAATAGGGACGAACACGGATCTGGTCCGAAGACTTCTGGCCCCTCTGACAAGAAGGAAAGACCCCACAGTCACTGAGATCCACCCAATGTTGAAGACAGCCTACCAACGGCTGATCTTGGAACAGAAGGCCCCGGAAGAGGGGGTAGGGAAGGTCTGGAGGCTGGGAAGAAGGGGAATAGTGTTGCAGCCCAGGGAAGTAACCTGCTTGAAGGCCACAGTGAAACTCAGTTGGGAGCAGCCTGGCCCTTTTGTCATGTTGGAACCCGACCCAAGGGAAGAACATTCGGGCTTAGAAGTAGTCCCAGAAGTGGTCCCGGTGAGGGCCCTGAAGAAGGCTCATTGTAAAGTGCCTGTGAGCGTCAGAAATACCATGGATGGTCCCATGGAAATCCCAGCCAGAATGTTACTGGGCCGGGTGAGCCCAGCTACCCCAGTTGCTTCATCAGATGTGGAGAAGACAGATGGAGAAAGTACTGTGTGGGAGAAACTTTCCATGGAGAATCCAAACCTGCCCAGGGCTTGGAAAGAGAGAGCCAAGGCCCAGTTGACCAGGTGGGAAAGGATCTTTTCTCAAGATGAATTTGATGTGGGGTGTGCTAGGAGTGCCACCCATCGGATCCGCCTCCAGGAAGACAAGCCCTTCAGGGAGAGGGTTAGACGGGTTCCGTTAGCAGACCTCGAAGACTTGAGGGAGCAGCTCGCCGAGCTCAAGCGAACAGGGGTGATTCGAGAATCTAGAAGTCCCTATGCCTCCCCTATAGTGGTGGTCCGGAAGAAGAATGGGTCACTGAGGCTGTGCATAGACTATAGGACCCTCAACAGGAGAACCATACCGGACCAGTATACCACTCCAAGGATAGAGGATGCCCTACAGAGCTTGTCTGGAGCCAAGTGGTTCAGTGTGATGGACCTCAAGAGCGGGTACTATCAGATCCCGATGCATCCAGAAGACAAAGAGAAGACGGCTTTCATAACCCCGGTAGGGTTCTTTGAATTCAACCGGATGCCTCAAGGTCTGTCTGGAGCTCCAGCCACCTTCCAACGTCTCATGGAAAAGACTGTGGGAGATATGAACCTCATCGAAGTCCTTGTATACTTGGATGACATCATTGTCTTCGGAAGTATGGGTATAGAAAGTATTTTTGCGCTACTATATATAAAAACAAAGTGATTGTTACAACTGCTGCAAGGCACTGAAAGGTACTAAAACCATAACCTGAATAGAATGTGTATAAAAAAGTAATGCCGAGCTGTTGAAAATTGCCTATCTGGTCCCCTATACCAAAAGGGTGATCTTAAGGGATGCTAAAAGCAACATTTGTATCCTTGACATAAATATATAAAAAACACAATATCTAAAACAAATAATAAAATGCAAAGAAAGTGTGTAAAATTGTGACATAAATCTTAGAAATAGTGCATGATAATAGAAAATCCGTTAAACCATATATTAATATCCAGTATATGTGCTGCAATAAAATAAGTCTGTCCGTGACTTATATTGTGCAATGGTTAAATTCATAAGTATTAGTCCTTAGTTGGTGCAAACTAGAGCAAAAGTAGTGCCAACAAAACGTATTGTTTTGCGATAAAACACGGGTAAGGTGCTGGGTGATGTGACTTCCACACTGTGCTTGTTTTAATGAGTGACTTCTTAGTGTGTTTTCTTGTGACTTCCACGCTGTGCTTTTAAAGAAGGGTGGCCCCTTACCTCACTGCTGTGAGGTTACAGCATATAATAAAGCCCTCCTGTTGTTCCTACTTCCTGTTGTCCGGGTGGTATCTGGGAACATGGAGTCTCCGGGATGGTGTGCATATGTGGGGGTTTAAAAATATAGAGGCGAAGAAGGCCCAATATGGTGTAGTATTTTGATATAAGGTTTATTTTCAGTAGATAAATATATAAGGTACTTACATTAAAAAGTATCAAAAGGGTATGTAAAATACGAGCGCTGAGCTCGTCCGCGTCACCTCCGGTGCTTGCTACGACCCTACGCGTATCGTCAACCACGTGACTTTGATCCCCTGATGAAGTCACGTGGTTGACGATTCGCGTAGGGACGTAGCAAGCACCGGAGGTGACGCGGACGAGCTTGGCGCTCGTATTTTACATACCCTTTTGATACTTTTTAATGTGAGTACCTTATATATTTATCTACTGAAAATAAACCTTATATCAAAATACTACACCATATTGGGCCTTCTTCGCCTCTATATTTTTAAACCCCCACATATGCACACCATCCCGGAGACTCCACGGCCAGAGGATTAACCCCCACCAGGCATCTATACACCCCCATGTTCCCAGATACCACCCGGACAACAGGAAGTAGGAACAACAGAGGGCTTTATTATATGCTGTAACCTCACAGCAGTGAGGTAAGGGGCCACCCTTCTTTAAAAGCACAGCGTGGAAGTCACAAGAAAACACACTAAGAAGTCACTCATTAAAACAAGCACAGTGTGGAAGTCACATCACCCAGCACCTTACCCGTGTTTTATCGCAAAACAATACGTTTTGTTGGCACTACTTTTGCTCTAGTTTGCACCAACTAAGGACTAATACTTATGAGTTTAACCATTGCACAATATAAGTCACGGACAGACATATTTTATTGCAGCACATATACTGGATATTAATATATGGTTTAACGGATTTTCTATTATCATGCACTATTTCTAAGATTTATGTCACAATTTTACACACTTTCTTTGCATTTTATTATTTGTTTTAGATGTAGCGGGGTGTTCCCCTTTAATGCAGAGAGACAAGAAGTTCTAGGGGAGAGGTGAGTCAGGAGGAAGTAGAGAAAAGACATTGCTGGAGTGAGAGCAGAGGAGAGAGAGAGAGACTACATCACCCAGAACCACATTCTTCATATGTTCCCACCGCAGAGACTCATGGGAGGGGTTATAAAAGGAGGAGGCGAAGCTGGGCTCGGCCTTTTTGGGACACGAGACTTCACAGCCTGATCCTCCTGTGCGGATGTGTCGGAGTGCAAGGCCTGAAGCCTGAGGCCTTGCTCAGCACCAAAGAGCCTTCCACCCCTCTGCGAGCCTGGGTGGCATCTGACTTCGCTCGGCTACAGCCTTGTTGGATCGGGGACCCGATCGCTGGAGAGACCGAGTGCGTGTGACACAGCCGGTGGAAGTTTCCCGGACTGGATCCGTAGTCCGGCGGGTAAGAGGGCATATGCCCAGAACGAGATACTGTTAATGCATATAGGCCAATAGACTGCCGTGGCCCCCTCTAGTTGTTCCTGATACCCTTAGTGAAGAAGAGCCATACCATAGCTGAACTTGTAGTCGGGATAGCCAAGTTCCTGCCCATCTCTACCTACCTCACTGGATTACAAAGTTGTATTTTGTTAATGTGCACCACCGTTAAAGACCTGCCGGTGAAGAAAAAGGACTAAGTTATAGACCCCAAAAACCAGGCCTGGTGGGGTTACTAATGTGTTTTGGGTTATTGTGCCATAGGGCATTTAGCTAACGGTCGCCCGTGTGGCGCACTTGTTGCATGTCAGTTCTTTAGTGTGTTAGCATTGCAGGGCTCTGCATTACCAATGATTGAATGTAAACTGTGATCAATGTTATTATCTTTCTTACTAAGAGCTTAAGTAAAACCTTATACCTTTTTTTTTCTTTAGTATTGTCTCAATGCTCACTTATTCATAAGGTATAAGATAGATAGTTTACTTTTAGTACTAGCTGTGCCAGCAGAGGGTAGAGCATATTGCCGGGGGTTGGCGGAGCTGTCATCAGGGCCCAAACTAAATCTGCGGCCTTCTTAGTTGGAGGTATCGCTACACGTGGGGGTTCTCGTCCGGGATCCTGATACAGCAAGCGAACACGCCAAAAGACCGGCATGGACCCGCTAGAAGTAAGACAGTGGTACACAATGGCTGGCGCAGATCCGGCCGCGGCGGCAGTTATTGAACTCCCGGGGATCTGGCAAAGAGATGCGATAAAGCAGTTAATGACATCCCTATCACCATGCCAGAAATCATGGGTGATGGATGTGAGACCACATGCTTCGTGTACATACGCATTAATAGAGTGGAAAGACGAAATTCCAGAGCATTTTAAAAGCCAGAGCATACAAGCTATGGATGGGCAGACCTACCATCTGACACATGCGCTGCCACATAAGGGAGATCGGTTCCAAATAAGAAAGTCATCATCTCCACAGATACCTCCCCCACCATCCCCTAAGGCACAAGAGCAGGAGGATACAGAGAGTCCCAGATCATCACCGGCCACCCTCAGCACAGAACTATGCGCTGTACTGGGAGAGATTGTGGCCCAGTGCAAGAAGAATCCCACAGATTACCCAATGTCGGGGTACAGAAAGCTCCGGATATTCTCAGGGAGAAAACCTGTGCCCTCAGGGGAAGAAGGATTTGAGGAGTGGCTAGATGGCACCACTCAGGCCTTAGAGGAATGGGAAGTTCCAGAACGCAGCAAGAAACAGCGAATTGCTGAAAGTTTGAAGGGGCCTGCTCTGGATGCCATACGCAACCTGAAGATGAGCAGGAAAGACTGTACTGCACAGGACTACTTGGACATCTTGCAGAATGTGTTCGGTGGGACAGAAAAAGTTACCGAGCTCACCTATCAGCTGGAGCACTGCTACCAGAAAACAGGAGAGAAACTGTCAGAATATATGGGACGTCTAGATAAGATCCTGCATAGAAATATTCTGAAGAAGGGGATCGACCCAGGGAAGGTAGACGAGGCCCGGGCTCAGCAGGTATTGAGGGGAGCTCAGCCCCTGGATCCTATTGCATTGGCGCTGCGCACCCGACAGGACGGGAAGAACCTGGAATACCCCGACCTCATTCGAATGGTCAGAGAGGAAGAGGCCATGTGGGAGGAGAAAAAGAGGGAACAGCCAGTCGAGCCAACCAAACCTCTGGTGGTGATGGTCAGCCCGGCCATGACCCCCGAAAGAGATGCAGAAATGGACACCCTGAAATCGCAGATGTCCCAAGTGTTGGAGATACTGACCTCTTTGATGGAGAAAGATCAAAGGAAACCAGAAAAGAAAAGTCCAAGAAAGGAGTTGTTCCCGAATACCTCAGCGCCCGCTTCTCTACAGGATCGTGAAGGAGAGGTGATTTGTTACAACTGCGGAGGGATTGGTCATTTTGCAAACATATGTTCCAGTCCCAGGAAGAAAAAGATAAATAACCGCCAGCCGGCGGAAAACTTCAGAGGGCCCCGGTGAAGGAGTCAACCGGGTGCCCATCATTTTCAGTGAGCTCCAAACTGAATGAAAAACAGAAGAAGAGAGAAAATAGAACACCTCAGAGGAAACACAACATTCTCCAACAGAGATACACCGCAGAGAAAGGGGGCAAGACCCCTCAGAAGAGACACAGCACTCCCCAGAGGGGGTGCACACCTAAGAAAAATAACAGTATCCCTCAGCGGGTTCCTACACCCATAAAGAGGAGGGAAGTCAATGCATACCAGGCTCAAGAAAGGTTCAAGTCCAAAGGGAATAGGACAAGAGAGAGTCCAAAAGGAAAAGGTCTGAAGAAGGCGACCCCTGCCGGGCCATATCCGGAGAAGCTGGTGGGCCCATCTCCTATAGTGCCCATTCAAGTGGAGGGAGTCTACACCAGGGCCCTCTTGGATACCGGGGCACAAGTGACCCTACTATACCGGGACTTCTACGATAGGCACTTGAGTCATCTGCCTATCCAGAAGATAGAAGAGCTGGAAATATGGGGAATTGGAACCCAGAGTTTCCCTTATGACGGCTATCTTCCCATCAAGATGACCTTTGACCCATCCGTGGCTGGGAAGGCCGAAGTGTTTGACACCCTGGCAGTCGTGTGCCCTAGGCCGCCTGGAGCCAACAAGAATTCCCTTATAATAGGGATGAACACGGACCTGGTCCGAAGACTCCTGACCCCTCTAGTAAAAGAAGAGGGGAAAACAGCCACCAAGATCCATCCCATGCTGAAGACGGCCTACCAACGGCTGGTCCAAGAGCAGGAGACCCCTGGAGAGGGGATAGGGAAGGTGTGGAGACTTGGAAGAGAAGGGGTAGTGTTGCAGCCCGGCGAAGTAACCTGTCTCAGAGCCACTGTGAAGCTTACTTGGGAGCAGCCTGGTCCCTTTGTCGTGCTGGAGTCAGACCCAAGGGGTGAGTCCTCAGGTCTGGAAGTGATACCGGAAGTGATTCCGCTGAAGGTCCTGAAGAAGGCCCATTGTAGAGTTCCAGTGAGTGTTAGGAACACTACCAGAGACCCCATGGAAATCCCAGCCAGAATGCTGCTAGGCCAGGTGAGCCCTGCGGCCCCTGTTACCCTGTCAGAAGTGAAGAGGACAGGTGAAGGAGGAGATGCTTGGGAGAAGCTGTCCATGGAAAACCCGAATCTGCCAGGAGCTTGGAAGGAGAGAGCCAAGGCCCAGTTGAATAGATGGGAGAAGATCTTCTCTAAGGATGAGTTCGATGTGGGGTGTGCAAGGAGTGCCACCCATCGGATCCGCCTCCAGGAAGACAAGCCCTTCCGAGAGAGGGTCAGGCGGGTCCCCCTAGCAGATCTGGAGGATCTAAGGGAACAACTTGCAGAACTCAAGAGGACTGGTGTGATACGGGAGTCCAGAAGCCCCTATGCCTCTCCCATCGTGGTGGTCAGGAAGAAGAATGGATCATTGAGGCTCTGTATCGACTACAGGACTCTCAACAGGAGAACCATACCTGACCAATACACCACTCCGAGGATAGAGGATGCCCTACAGAGCTTGTCTGGAGCTAAATGGTTCAGCGTTATGGATCTCAAGAGCGGGTACTATCAGATTCCTATGCACCCAGAAGACAGGGAGAAGACAGCCTTCATAACCCCAGTAGGGTTTTTTGAATTCAACCGGATGCCCCAAGGTCTGTCTGGAGCCCCAGCGACTTTCCAACGTCTCATGGAGAAGAATGTAGGAGACATGAACCTTATTGAAGTCCTTGTATACCTGGACGATGTCATTGTCTTTGGGAGAACCTTGGAAGAACACGAAAGGAGGCTGGAAAAAGTGTTGAGAAGACTCAGTGAGGAAGGACTCAAGCTTTTGCCTGAGAAGTGTCGGTTCTATCAGTCTTCTGTGAACTATCTGGGGCACATAGTGTCTGAAGAAGGGGTTGCCACAGACCCTGAGAAATTGGAGGCAGTTACCTCCTGGCCACGACCCACCACAGTAACAGAACTCAGATCCTTCTTGGGGTTCTGCTCCTATTACAGGAGGTTTGTGGAAGGATTCGCCCGAATTGCCAGGCCATTGAATGAACTACTCAAGACCGAGGGGGAAGAGGACGACTCAGGGCCCAGGAAGCCGGGAGAGTCAGTCAGAGATCAGTGGAACCAGAAGTGTGAAGAGGCCTTTCAGGCATTAAAGGAGAGCCTAACCACTGCCCCAGTCTTGGCCTATGCAGACCCAACCAAGCCCTATGAACTACATGTAGATGCTAGTCATGACGGTCTGGGAGGAGTACTTTATCAAGAACACGAAGGGCAACAACGGCCTGTTGCCTATGTGAGCCGGAGCCTGACCCCCCCTGAGAAGAACTACCCCACTCACAAGCTGGAATTCCTGGCCCTTAAGTGGGCGGTAGTAGACAAGCTCAAAGACTACCTGTATGGGGCGGAGTTCACTGTGAAGACCGACAACAACCCCCTTACCTACCTTTTCACCACGGCCAAGCTGGATGCCACTGGACACAGGTGGCTGGCCGCACTTTCTGGATTCAACTTCAGCCTAAAGTATAGGCCAGGGGCTGGGAATCGAGATGCAGACGCTCTGTCCAGGAGATCTCATTCTCTCACCAGTGACGTAGAAGATTGGACCCAAGTGGCACCGGACGGGGTGCGGGCCCTTTGTCAAGGAGCTGAATTCCAAGCTCGAGGAGGTTCCAGAGCAGAGGAAATAGGAGTTACCATGGTGGGAGTCCCCAAACACTACTGTGGAGTAGCTCAACTGGGAGAGGACAACCTGCCAAGACTGTCCAAGAAGGAGTTGAGGTGTGACCAATTGGAAGACCCCATGGGGAGATTGGTCCTGGAGGCCCTGGAGAATCAGGATCCAAACAGACTCATGCGTCAACCTTCAAAAGAAGCTCGCCTGCTGAGGAAAGAGTGGGACAGGTTGCAGTTACATCAGGGAGTGGTCTACCGAAGGGGCCCCTCTGATGACTCAGAAGATAAGTGGCAACTGTTCCTCCCAGAGAAATATCGATAGACTGTTCTGATTGCCCTGCATGACAACCATGGCCACCTAGGGGCTGAAAGGACCTTTCAACTTGTCAGAAGTCGGTTCTATTGGCCCTGCATGAGGGCAGAGATAGAAGAGTACTGCCACTCATGTGCACGATGCATCCAGAGGAAGACTTTACCCCATCAAGCTGCCCCAATGGGCCATCTACAGAGTCAAGGCCCAATGGATCTGGTATGCATTGATTTTCTCTGCCTCGAACCCGACCTGAGTGGACTAGGAAATGTTCTGGTGATAACCGACCATTTCACCAGGTATGCCCAGGCTTTTCCCACACAAGACCAGAAGGCCTCCACCGTAGCCAAGGTACTTATGGAGAAGTACTTTGTCCATTATGGGCTGCCACAGCGACTCCATTCAGATCAAGGGAGGGACTTTGAGAGTAAGCTGATCCGGAAGCTCCTGGATTCTTTGGGAATCAAGAAGACTCGAACTACACCTTACCATCCACAGGGAGATGCTCAGCCGGGAAGGTTTAACCGAACCTTGCTCAACATGTTGGGGACTCTGGAAAGCGAGAAAAAGCAACATTGGAGCCAACACATAGCAGCCATAGTACATGCTTACAACTGCACCATCAGTGATGCTACAGGCTACTCCCCATATCGACTCATGTTTGGGAGAGAAGCGAGACTACCGGTGGACTTGGCCTTTGGCACCTCTCTGGACCATTCCTCAGCCACATCCCACAAAGGATATGTGGACAGGCTCAGACACAGCCTGAAAGTAGCCCATGAACATGCTCAAGCGGCCTCAGATCAAAGGGGAGCTCGAAATAAAAGAAACTTCGACTTGAAGGTTCGGGTACAAGACCTACAGCCCGGGGATCGAGTACTGTTACGCAATCTGGGGGTCCCTGGAAAGCACAAACTTGCAGACAGATGGAGATCTGAACCCTATGTCATCTGCAGGAAGTTGCCAGGCCTACCTGTCTATACAATGAAGCCAGAAGGAAAGGTAGGCCCACTGAAGACGTGGCATCGAAACCACCTTCTCCCACTTGCTGAGGCAGTTAGAATACCTCCCGTGGGAGACTCCCCTGAACCAGCCTCTATCCTGGATACTCCTAGGCCGAACACTCGGTCGCAGACCTCCCGAGCTGAAGATGGAGAGGCCTCTTAACTTAGTGGAAGTGAGGAGGGAGAACTTGATTGGCTGTGGCCTTCCCCAACTCCAGGAACTTCTACCATAGATCTTCCAACCACTGAAGACACCACAGATGAAACACTGAACCCAGAAGCCACAGAGTTCATCCCTTCTAGTCCTTCAGCAGAATACTGGGAAGATGCCCATGATGGTTGTTCAGAGGAAGAGGAGCCTGTGGCGCCAGAGCCAGAAATCCCAAGAGAGCAAAGGGCTCGAAGAGTCATCCGGCCTCCTAAGAAGCTGACCTACCCACAAATGGGGAACAGCTCAGAAGACTCTGTAGTTACTGCTAGGAGGAATGCTGAGAATCCGGATCCCTCCACGGTCCATTTGGTGGAGGGCAACCCCAGCTCACTCTCTGGCACAGCTAGACAGGTCGCCCCCACTGAAGCGACCTGTAGACAGGACAGCTCCCCATCTTATGATGATTGGTGGGAGGCTCCTCTGTCAACCCTATGCAACCACATTGAATCTAGAATGTTTTGCAGACCTAAAAAAAAAAAATGTGTCTTTGGGGACCAAAGATTCAAAGTGGGGGGAGTGTGTAGCGGGGTGTTCCCCTTTAATGCAGAGAGACAAGAAGTTCTAGGGGAGAGGTGAGTCAGGAGGAAGTAGAGAAAAGACATTGCTGGAGTGAGAGCAGAGGAGAGAGAGAGACTACATCACCCAGAACCACATTCTTCATATGTTCCCACCGCAGAGACTCATGGGAGGGGTTATAAAAGGAGGAGGTGAAGCTGGGCTCGGCCTTTTTGGGACACGAGACTTCACAGCCTGATCCTCCTGTGCGGATGTGTCGGAGTGCAAGGCCTGAAGCCTGAGGCCTTGCTCAGCACCAAAGAGCCTTCCACCCCTCTGCGAGCCTGGGTGGCATCTGACTTCGCTCAGCTACAGCCTTGTTGGATCGGGGACCTGATCGCTGGAGAGACCGAGTGCGTGTGACACAGCCGGTGGAAGTTTCCCGGACTGGATCCGTAGTCCGGCGGGTGAGAGGGCATATGCCCAGAACGAGATACTGTTAATGCATATAGGCCAATAGACTGCCGTGGCCCCCTCTAGTTGTTCCTGATACCCTTAGTGAAGAAGAGCCATACCATAGCTGAACTTGTAGTCGGGATAGCCAAGTTCCTGCCCATCTCTACCTACCTCACTGGACTACAAAGTTGTATTTTGTTAATGTGCACCACCGTTAAAGACCTGCCGGTGAAGAAAAAGGACTAAGTTATAGACCTCAAAAACCAGGCCTGGTGGGGTTACTAATGTGTTTTGGGTTATTGTGCCATAGGGCATTTAGCGAACGGTCGCCCGTGTGGCGCACTTGTTGCATGTCAGTTCTTTAGTGTGTTAGCATTGCAGGGCTCTGCATTACCAATGATTGAATGTAAACTGTGATCAATGTTATTATCTTTCTTACTAAGAGCTTAAGTAAAACCTTATACCTTTTTTTTTCTTTAGTATTGTCTCAATGCTCACTTATTCATAAGGTATAAGATAGATAGTTTACTTTTAGTACTAGCTGTGCCAGCAGAGGGTAGAGCATATTGCCGGGGGTTGGCGGAGCTGTCATCAGGGCCCAAACTAAATCTGCGGCCTTCTTAGTTGGAGGTATCGCTACATAGATATTGTGGTTTTTATATATTTATGTCAAGGATACAAATGTTGCTTTTAGCATCCCTCAAGATCACCCTTTTGGTATAGGGGACCAGATAGGCAATTTTCAACAGCTCGGCATTACTTTTTTATACACATTGTCTTCGGAAGAACATTGGAAGAGCATGAAGAAAGGCTGGAGAAAGTTTTGAAGAGACTGAGTGAGGAAGGACTCAAGCTCTCACCTGAAAAATGCCAATTCTATCAGTCATCAGTTAACTATCTGGGGCACATAGTGTCTGAAGTTGGGGTAGCCACAGACCCCGAAAAATTGGAGGTAGTCACCTCCTGGCCCAGACCCACCACTGTGACAGAGCTCAGATCCTTTCTGGGGTTCTGTTCCTACTACAGGAGGTTTGTGGAGGGGGTTCGCTCGGATAGCCAGGCCTCTGAATGAGCTGCTAAAGACGGAGGGGGAAGAGGATGACTCGGGCCCTAGGAAGCCAGGGGAGTCAGTCAAGGACCAGTGGAACGAGAAGTGTGAGAATGCCTTCCAGATGTTGAAGAAGACATTAACCACTGCCCCTGTCCTGGCCTACGCAGACCCTAAGAAGCCTTATGAACTTCATGTAGATGCTAGTCATGATGGTTTGGGAGGAGTGCTATACCAGGAGCATGAAGAGCAACTGAGGCCTGTTGCGTATGTGAGCAGAAGTCTGACTCCCTTCGAAAAGAACTACTCCACCCATAAGTTGGAGTTCCTGGCCCTTAAGTGGGCGGTAGTTGACAAACTCAGAGACTATTTGTATGGGGCGGAATTCACAGTGAAAACCGACAACAACCCCCTCACCTATCTTTTCACGACAGCAAAGTTGGATGACACAGGACATAGGTGGCTGGCAGCGCTGTCTGCCTTCAATTTCGGCCTGAAGTACAGACCTGGGGCTGGAAACCGAGACGCAGACGCTTTGTCTAGAAGATCTTGCGTCCCCACTTGCAGTACAGAAGACTGGACCCAAGTGGCACGACGACTGCCAAGGGGCTGAACTCCAAGCCAGCGGCGGCTCAAGAGCAGAAGAGATAGGGGTTACCATAGTAGGAGTTCCCAAGCAATACTGTGGAGTAACCCAACTGGGGGAAGATAACTTGCCAAAGCTGTCTAAGAAGGAGCTGAGATCCGACCAATTGGAGGACCCCATGGGGAGATTGGTCCTAGAGGCCCTGGAGAATCAGGACCCGAATAGACTCTTACACCACCCCTCAAAGGAAGCTCGCCTGTTGAGGAAAGAGTGGGACAAGTTACAGGTGCATCAGGGAGTGGTCTACCGAAGGGGCCCCTCTGATGACTTAGAAGACAAATGGCAATTGTTCTTGCCTGAGAAGTACCGAGAGACAGTCCTGGTTGCTCTGCACGACAACCATGGTCACCTAGGGGCGGAAAGGACCTTCCAACTCGTTAGGGACCGTTTTTATTGGCCCTGCATGAGGGCTGAAGTTGAAGAATACTGCCACTCGTGCACGATGCATCCAGAGAAAGACTTTACCTCATCAAGCTGCCCCAATAGGCCATCTGCAAAGTCAAAGCCCACTTGACCTGGTATGCATTGATTTTCTCTGCCTCGAACACGACCTGAATGGACTAGGAAATGTTCTGGTAGTAACCGACCATTTCACCCGGTATGCCCAGGCCTTTCCAACCAAGGACCAGAAGGCTTCCACCGTGGCCAAAGTGCTGATGGAGAAATACTTCGTACATTATGGGCTACCACAACGGCTCCATTCAGACCAGGGAAGGGATTTTGAAAGTCGATTGATCCGGAAACTCCTGGATTCTTTGGGGATCAAGAAGACAAGAACTACCCCCTATCATCCACAATTTGATGCTGAGCCAGAGAGGTTCAACCGAACCCTGCTCAACATGCTGGGGACCCTAAGTAGTGAAAAGAAGCAGCATTGGAGCAACCATATAGCGGCAGTCGTGCATGCATACAACAGTACCACCAGTGATGCTACAGGGTACTCACCCTATCGACTTATGTTCGGGAGAGAAGCAAGACTACCGGTAGATCTGGCCTTTGGCACTTCCATAGACCATTGTTCTGCTACTTCCCACAAGGGATATGTCAATAGGCTCAGACGTAATTTGAAATTGGCCTATGAACAGGCCCAGGCGGCCTCGGAGCAAAGGGGGGCTCGCAACAAGAAAAATTTTGACTCAAAAGTTAGGATCCAAGATCTACAACCTGGAGACAGAGTGTTGTTGCGGAATTTGGGGATCCCTGGAAAACACAAGCTTGCAGACAGATGGAGACCTGAACCTTATGTTGTTTGCAAAAGACTGCTGGGCCTACCCGTTTACAGACTTAAACCAGAAGGGAAGGTGGGGCCCTTGAAGACCTGGCACCAGAACCACCTACTCCCACTGGCTGAGGCAGTCCAGATCCCCCCTGTGATGAATTCCCCTGAGCCAACTTCCATTCTGGATACTCCCCGACCAAACACTCGGTCCCAGACCCCCCGGAACGGGGATACAGAGACCTCGGAAACAAGTGAAGATGAGGGAGAAGAACTTGGTTGGCTTTGGCCTTCCCAGGCTCCAGAAACTTCTGCTATTGATCTTCCACCTGAAGAAGATGCTGAGGACCAGACACTGAATGCAGAAGCCATTGAGTTTATCCCGTCCAGTCCTTGGTCAGATGCTTGGGAGAGTGTCTGTGACTTACCCCCAGAGGAAGATCCAAGGGATTCCATGTATCTCCCTGCTCCGGAGTCCAATGTTCCCGAAACAGAGGAGATTCCTAATTCGATTCCAGAGGAGGAGCCCGTTTCGACAGAAAGTCCAAGAGGACAGAGGAAGCGAAGAGCCATAAAGCCTCCCAGAAGATTAACTTACCCACAGATGGGGAGGAGTGCGGAAGACACTGTAGTTACTGCCAGAAGGAGTATGGAAGACCCTGATCCTCCCACTGTTCATTTGGTGGGAGGCAACCCCAACTCACTCTCTGGCACAGTTAGGCAGGACACTAATGATAGTGTGACCTGTGGGCAGGGGAGTTCACCGCCTCGGTTTTGGTGGGATATTCCTCTGCCAACATCATACGAAACTTTGATTGATGTTGTGCGTTCTGTGATTTAAGTTTATGTTATCTTTGGGGACCAAAGAGTTTAAGTGGTGGGTGTGTGTAGCGGGGTCTCCTTTAAGGCCCCGGGACTACGTTACCCAGAACCCTGTTCGGCACCCAGAGTGCAGTTAGCCACCGCAGATTAATGGGGGGGTTATTTAAGGAGGAGGCGAGGCGGAGCTCGGCCTCTTTGGACACAAGCAAGAGTTTCTTCCTGTGCGGATCTGCTGCAGTGCAAGGCCTGAAGCCTGGGCCTTGCACAACTTCCAAAGAGCCTTCCACCCCACTGCGGAGCCTGGGTGGCATCTGACTTGTCGAGTGAGGACATCAGTTGGATCGGGGACCCGATCGTTGCAGACGCTGTGTGCGGATACACAGCAGGGTGGACGTTCCGGACTGGGATCGCGTCCGGAGTGGTGAGCGGGCACCTGCCCAGACCAATAGACTGTGCCGTGTTCAGGACTGCATAGGCCCACAGTTTCATTTATCTGCTGTTCCCCGGGGGGACCGGTAGCAGGACAGAGTTGAAGTGTCCCCCCCCCCAGTATAGTGTTCCAAGTTATTGCCTGGTTGCGGATTACAAAGTACCATATTCGTCAAGTGCACCACCGAAAGCTGGCATGCGAAGAAATCCCTATAGGAGGTGACTGAGATTTGCTCCATGTCAGGCCTGACCGGGGTGGGGAGTTAAGATATTGTTTAGTGCGCTATAGGGTGCGCATACCATAATAGCTACGCGTGGTGAAGTACCGCGCAGCGCCATTATTGTGTGCTGTATTGATTTCTGCAGGGCTCTGCAAGCCAATTGCATGTGTTGTGTTCTGCCTATGCTACCTTTGAGATAAGAGTAAACTGTTATATTTAATCTCTCGCCTTAGTGTGTTGTCTTACTGCTAAGAGATTACCCCTTGCAATACTATTGAATGTGATACAAATATAACCCTAGACTAACTGTGCCAGAGTGGGTCGAGTAAGATTGCCGGGGGTTGGCGGTACTGTATACAGGGCCCGAAATCAAACCAAGCGGCTCTCTTAACTGGGGGTAGCGCTACAGGTATATAGATCAGGGGTATATAGATCAGCAGTATCACATAAGGGGTATATAGATCAGCAGCATCACATATATGGTATATAGATCAGCAGCATGGCATATACTGATCTCACAGCACACTCACACTGGTGGAGGACACAATAACAGCACCCCCCTGGATCGCAGCACACTGGCTCGGGGCTCACAGGACACATGGACAGCAATTCCTCCCTTCCACCCCAGCGGGGATGGAGGCACACTGATAACATCCCCCACCTCGGGGCTCACAGGACACGCTGACAGCACCACAAGCCAACCCCCCCCCCCGGCTTGTGGGCAGGGCCGCTGTTAGAAACCTGACTGCCCCCCCCCTGAAAATATCAAATTACATTTTTGCTGAAATGCGATGGTTGCAATGCGGTTTTGCAGCCATGCCAGAAATTATATCCTTGCTACAGTCACCCCCTAATTTTTGTTAAACTTTTTTTTAATTGCTAAATGGTAATTTTACATTGTGAGGTTGCACTGCAACTGTGAGCCTAGTGTTTGGCTTGCAGTTGCAGAGCCGCCCCATTGAACTTAACAGGGAGTTTGATAGGTGATGCTGCCTTCCACACTGTGTAGCCTGTGTTAAAAGTGCCACAGCTGTGTAGTAAACCATTGCAGCCACAGCATGTATAAGGCCCTGGCTGTATTTTTAGGATTTGGGTGCACAGCCAGAGATGGCGGTAAATCCATGGCTCAGCTAGGGTTGCCACCTTTTCATCAAACCAAACCCGAACATTTTCGCGGCGCACAGCAATTTTTTTGTAGTACACGCTATAGGATTGTAAAATACCTGGGACACCTTTTGGGTTACCCAAACAGAGTAGTAATGAGGTGTGCTACAATGAACAGTGGCTGTGGCCAAATTGCATTAACAGTGGGGGGACTTAAAGGGGCTTAGTTAAATAAAACTAAAGCATTCGTGTAGCCATAAAATTTGATTTAATTAATAAAAGAAATGTCAGTTAAAATATGAAACTAGCCTACCTTAAAAGTGGACAATGTCAGCCAGTAGAGCAGTGGATGGTGTCAGTAGAACAGTGGAAGGTGTCAGTAGAACAGTGGAAGGTGTCAGTAGAACAGTGGAAGGTGTCAGTAGAGCAGTGGACGGTGTCAGTAGAGCAGTGGACGGTGTCAGTAGAGCAGTGGAAGGTGTCAGTAGAGCAGTGGATGGTGTCAGTAGAGCAGTGGAAGGAGTCAGTAGAGCAGTGGGAGGTGTCAGTAGAGCAGTGTACCTCAATCCAAAAACCTGAATCAGCTCTACTGAACTCAACCCCATACAAACTGTTCACAAAGTGCCACTGTACAATCTACAACCCTTTCAAGCACCTTTTAATTACAAAAAAAATCCCCAAAAATTCAAAAGCAATCCACAGGCACCCACAAATAGAGAAGAAAATAACTGATTACATATCAGCTATTGGGGTATAGAAAAAAGCTAAATAAGGGGACGTGGACTTTTTAGGCACAGTACACAATTTGTATAAAAAATATAATTTTATTGTACAATAATCTATCATATAAATATTTCCGTTTAAAAATTATTCACATGTTCTAGGAGAGACGATACACCAATGCCGTTATAATACAACACCATAACTCTAATGACGAACATATAGGGATATTAATAATCCAAAACCAGTTAGATACATTCCAGAAAGTTGAGGTATGGTTGAAGCGGCAGAGGTTGTAGGAAAAGATGTAGTGTTTTCACTCTTGCTCGACAAGTTCCGCGTCCATTGATGCTTCTTCAGGAGCGTGTCATGTGAACTAAACAAAAAATATATTTAAACATAAAACATACATCAGAAAAGATTTTTAATTCATCACCATGCATTAAACAATGCTATAATACATTTAGAAGCCTTTTTATTAGAAAAAAGGAAGTGTTTACATTTTTGCAGAGGAAACCGGAGAGGGACCCAAGATGTACTTACTGGCCTTATGAACAGGGGATAGGCATAGACCGAACCTGGCGGTCGTTATGGAGGCATGCACCTATTGTTAATTGATAAAACTGAATTAATAGTTATAAATCATTACTTTTAAGACATCTGGTTAATTGAACCATAGATGTCTATAATTGTATAGATAATTTCAGTTCGTATAGAAAAGACATAATCCAACTTACTTTCGAGCAGGAATAAATCCCTTAAAGGTGGAGAAGGGTCATAGAGGGTAATATGCTAAATCATAGTTGGAGAAAGGAACCGAATCTCCAAAGGTCTAGGAACCAAAATGATGGATCCTAAAATCTGTATACAAAAAATATATATATGGTAGCCAGAGTGTTCATATAGAAAATATAACTAATACAAAGAGAATAAGGGTTCTGACTATAAGATGTCTTGATCATTGTCTTATTTCTAAGGGGTGAAACTTACCCAGTAATGTAGTTTAAATATAGAGGAATGGTCAGCTGTATAGTAGAGGATTCGCCAGGAGATCAAAAACGCTGCCCATATACCAAAGTATAGGCAAAAAGCATCAAATGCGTCCGCTTGTTACCACTAGCCTCATGGTGTATTGTCCATCAGGACACAATATAGCATATGGTCTAAAGGATGGACCTAAGTGAGAAAAGCCACAAGTAGTAATTCCTCCGTGTAATCCGGTAGGGTTCAAATAGCTTAAAAGTAGCGCTCAAAAAAATGATCATACCTGACACTGGGTTCTCATCTGGTAAACTCCTAGCCACAACGCCGTCCTGGGCGTCCTTAATTAATAAAACCAAATTAAATGATTGTAGATAATTGCTTTTGAGACATCTGATTACTCAAACCATGGATGTCTATAGTTGTATAGATAAATTGAATTCATATAGAAAAATATAATCCAACTTACTTTCAAACAGGAAAAATTCCCTTAGAAGTGAAAGAAAGCCATAAAGGGTTACATGCTATATCAAAGTTGAAAAGAGGGACCACGTCTCCAAAAATCTGGGAACCAAAATGGTGGATCCTAAAGTATATGTACAAGAGATGTATATAGTAACCAGAGCGTTCATATAAAACATATGTATAAAAAGATTTCTGATTATACAATATCTCGATCATTATCTTATTTCTAAGGGGTAAAACTCACCCACTAATGTGGTTCAAATGTAGACAAGTGGTCAGCTATATAGTGGGGGATTTGCCAGAAAACCGAAAACGCTGCCCATATATCAAAGTAGAGGCAGAAAACATCAGGTGCGTCCGCTTGCTAGCATGAGCCTCATGATGTATTGTCCGTCAGGACATAATGCAGCATATTATCAATGTAAACAAATTGGGATTTGGGGATGGGGATTTGCGCAAGTTCCGTTTATGAGTGGGTAAAGAAAAATGTCACCCACTGTGGATCATCTACCTAATAAGGTTGTTGCTGTAACCATATAAGCATACATAATTAAGTAATGGAAAGGGGGAGGGGGAGGGGAATGAGGGAAAGGGGAAAGGGAAAGGAAGGGGATCAGTCTGTTTAGAGCAGACCGAAAAGCGGTTACTATAAGCAACAGATTATAGATCCAGAAACGGAAATGATTTTAAAATTTAATCATTTATTCCTATTATCATTTTGAATATATGTAAAAGGGAACATATAAAAGTGCAGTGTTATTATCAAAAGTGAATGGTCATACAGTACATAAATTAATTGGAAACACCTAATAGACAGACAGGACAAACAAATAACTAAACATGTAACAACACACTTGTCCGGACGTATGGTTCAGTCTTATATTGATATGTAACCCAGTAAAAGAATAGTATTTATTGTATTAATTACCGTCCACCAGGGAATGTAAGGTAATCTAAACCACGTAAGTGGATTTATTATTAAAGTCAAATGGGTTTTACATTTAGTATAAGGCTGAGCCTGATGGGGTGGGGGAAGGGGGAAACCAGGGAAGGGGGGTAATGGCGCTGGGGGCAACCATTAGGACTTGTATAGATTAATGCAAATGTCCTAGATGCAAAGTTTGCATTAGGTACATAATGGGAGTCCACAAATAGAAAGTTTCCTTGAGGGTTGGAGGGGTTAATTGATGTTAGTAAGAAGGCCGTTGTATTGGTAAATGGATAAATGTCCTCCAAGAGTTATTTGGCAAAAGAAGTTCATCAATATACTTATTGGTACAGAAATCTGTGATGCTTTTATAGCGTAGCTCTTACAACATAACTCTGGTATGCACATTTAGACAGTGTGTAATTGGACCCATTATCATTGTCTGCAGCTCAACTTCAACCCATAAATCAAAGTATATTACCATTGGGCGTCTCCGTGTTGGAACTGGATTTGGCCAATTCTTGTGTTTAGATGGGTCCCAAGTTACCTGACATCAACAGCTGATTTGAAGATGTTGTTTATGCCAAACCTGTATGGTGTAATGGCCGGCAACCTAAGCGGGTATTGGAGTGAAGTCCAGGTCCCCCGAGCGTTACCTTCACCGGTATCAAGAAGGAATCCAATATGGCTACTTTTGAAGTGCCTGATGTCAGTAGCCGCGGTCGTTGCCGCTATCGTAGGTACTGACTGGGGCTTACGTTCCCCGAGCCATGTCGATCCACCCACTCCGTTCAGGACAACGTCACGTGACTGTGCGAGATGTGACATCAACGCGTTTCGCCGTGCTCTGTGGCGTAGCTTCGTCTGGACCTCCATTACAGCGAGACAAAAAAAAAACCTTACCTTCCAGGAGCCGCTGTAAAGATGTGTGTGTGAACCTGTTAGGGGGCAGAGTCTGTAATATCATGCTTTCTCCTGCAAAAGCATCCCTGGTTGCTAGGACACCAGTCCAGTGGCCCTCCATTCACTGTCTCTGGTGGCATCTGTGGCATCGGCGCAGGCGGCTGGGTTGGGGAGAGAGAGCGCACAGACAGACAGTGCAGCATGACCCGGCTGCAGAACATTAGCCCTGCTGGAGCGGGGGAAGAAAGGGGGTGTTTGCATGCTGTTTGGGGGGGTAGCTGACAGAGGGGGGGTGGGTAGCTGACAGAGGAGGGGGTGGCTTACAGAGAGGTGCGGGCTGACAGAGGAGGGGGGTTGCTGACAGAGAGGGGGGCTGACAGAGGAGGGGGTTGCTGACAGAGAGGGGGCTGACAGAGGAGGGGGTTGCTGACATAGAGGGGGCTGACAGGGAGGGTTGCTGACATAGAGGGGGCTGACAGGGGGGGTTGCTGACATAGAGGGGGCTGACAGGGAGTGTTGGTGACAGGGAGGGGTTGCTGACATAGAGGGGCTGACAGGGGGGGTTGCTGACATAGAAGGGGCTGACAGGGGGGGTTGCTGACATAGAGGGGGGCTGACAGGAGGGGGGTTGCTGACAGAGAGGGGGGCTGACAGGAGGGTTGCTGACAGAGAGGTGGCTGACAGAGAGGGGGGCTGACAGAGAGGGGGCTGACAGAGAGGGGGTTGCTGATAGAAGGGGGTTGCTGACAGAGAGGGGGGAATTGCTGACAGAGAGGGGGGCTGACAACAGGGGGGGCTGACAGGGGGGTTGCTGATAGAAGGGGGTTGCTGACAGAGAGGGGGAAGTTTCTGACAGAGAGGGGGGCTGACAGAAAGGGGGGTTGCTGACAGAGAGGGGGCTGACAGGGAGGGTTGCTGATAGAAGGGGGGTTGCTGACAGAGAGGGGGGCTGACAGGGGGGGGAGTTGCTGACAGAGAGAGGGGCTGATGACAGGGGGGGCTGACAGAGAGGGGGGCTGACAGGGGGTTGCTGATAGAAGGGGGGTTGCTGGCAGGGGGATTGCCGACAGGGGGGTTGCTGACACAGAGGGGGGAGTTGCTGACAGAGAGGGGGGCTGACATGGGGGTTGCTGATAGAGGGGGGCTGACAGGGGGGGTTGCTGATAGAAAGGGGGATTGCTGACAGGGGGGATTGCTGATAGAAGGGGGATTGCTGATAGAATGGGGGGTTGCTGACAGGGGGGATTGCTGACAGGGGGGTTGCTGACACAGAGGGGGGAGTTGCTGACAGGGGGGTTGCTGATAGAGGGGGGCTGACAGGGGGGGTTGCTGATAGAAGGCGGGGGTTGCTGACAGAAGGGGGGAGTTGCTGACAGGGGGGGTTGCTGATAGAAGGGAGGTTGCTGACACAGAGGGGGGAGTTGCTGACAGGGGGGGTTGCTGATAGAGGGGGGCTGCTGATAGAAGGGGGGTTGCTGACAGGGGGGATTGCTGACAGGGGGGTTGCTGATAGAAGGGGGGTTGCTGACAGGGGGGGTTGCTGACAGGGGGGTTGCTGACACAGAGGGGGGAGTTGCTGACGGGGGGTTGCTGATAGAAGGGGGGTTGCTGACACAGAGGGGGGAGTTGCTGACAGGGGGGGTTGCTGATAGAGGGGGGCTGCTGATAGAAGGGGGGTTGCTGACGGGGGGGGGATTGCTGACAGGCGGGTTGCTGATAGAAGGAGGGTTGCTGACAGGGGGGATTGCTGACAGGGGGGTTGCTGACACAGAGTGGGGAGTTGCTGACAGGGGGGGGTTGCTGATAGAGGAGGGCTGACAGGGGGGGTTGCTGATAGAGAGGGGGGCTGGCTTACAGAGAAGGACGAGCTGACAGAGGGGGGTGGCTTATAGAGAGGGGCGGGCTGACAGAAGGTGGGGGCTTACAGACGGGCGGGTTGAAGAGCGGATGGCAGAGAGACCTCACCTCAGAGAAACAGCGCGCCAGGCAGGGAGGCGGGACTCCGAGCGGCTACGATCACGCACAGCCCAGCCCCGCCTCCACATGTGACCATTTACCAGCTCCACCAGGCCAATCACAGACCAGAGGGCGGCACGCACGTGACTCATTCAGCCAGTCACAGGGAGCACGCTACCCACTGCCCAGCTCTCGCACAGGCAGTGTGTGTATGACAGTGTATATTGATGGCGGCGCCGCGGCGGGCTCGGGAATCGATGCGCCCGCTCTAGATGTTGCGGCCGGGGCCACAGGACAGTTGTTGAACAGTTGCTATATGTGTCCGGGTTTCAGGCGGGTTGAAACCCGGGCACATGTGTCAAAAACCGGACTGTCCGGGTCAAAACCGGACAGGTGGCAACCCTAGGCTCAGCCACCCATGTGAAAGAGTCCTTAGGCCGCATTCACACTTTGCATTTCCTAAATGTGTGACAAAGTGCACAGGAAACGCAGCTTCATCCCCCCCACTCACCTTCTTCCAGCAGTAGCACTACAACATGCAGCATATTGTGTCCTGCACAGAGCACAGTGTGGAGGTCAGCAGAGCTCAGGGAGAAGCAGGCAGAGCTCCTGGCAAGAGATAACATTGCCGATCACAGGGGGAGGGGAAGAGGAGTTTCAGGACCCGGCAGGCAGTGTAAATAGTTTATGGCAAAGGCAGAGAGAGATTCTGCAGCTGTCCCTGCTGTTCCAAAATCAGGACACAGGCTAAGAACAAAGCCAGCTTGGCAGTGGCGGCCCGTCCATAGGGGGCGCCCGGGCGCCGCCCCCCCTCCTGTGGTCACCAAAAAAAAAACGGGCCCTTTAAGAGTTTTATTTTTTTTATTTATTTTTTTAAAATATCCTTTTTTTCACTGACAGAGGCGGTGCGTCCATAGTGGGCGGAGAAGCGCCGCCCCCGCTTGCTTTTGCGCCCGGCCGTCACTCACCACAACAATACATAGGTTCATGCATTGCATGAACCTATGTATTGTCGCCGCCGCTGCCGTCCATTATTCAGATGGCCGGCCCCTTGAGCGCCAGCCATCTGAATAACAGCGTCTGGTTGGCCTTTAGAAGTGCCTATCAGAGCCAGCGGCTCTGATAGGCTTCCTGACTACAGCCTGAGGGCTGTAATCGGCTTCTAAATACCTAATGAGAGGACGCACGGGGGTGCGTTCCCTGGCCAATCAGGTTCACCGGGTCTGGTTACCGGTAACCTGATTGGCTGAAGCGACATCGAGGGCGGGAGAAGACATCAAGGACGGCGCTGACCCGAGGAAGGCAAGTGCAGGGCTGGGGGGGACAAACTGGCTGCATTTGGGGGACAAACTGGCTGTATATTGGGGACAAACTGGCTGTATTTATGGGGGACAAACTGGCTGTATTTTGGGGGCAAGCTGGCTGTATTTTGGGGACAAACTGGCTGTATATGGGGGACAAACTGGCTGTATTTTGGGGACAAACTGGCTGTATTTTGGGGGGAAACTGGCTGTATGTGGGGACAAACTGGCTGCATTTGGGGGACAAACTGGCTGTATTTTGGCGGCAAACTGGCTGTATTTTGGGGACAAACTGGCTGTATATTGGGGACAATCTGGCTGTATATTGGGGGAAACTGGCTGTATATGGGGACAAACTGGCTGTATATGGGGGACAAACTGGCTATATATGGGGGACAAACTGGCTGTATATTGGAGACAAACTGGCTGTATATGGGGGACAAACTGGATGTATATGGGGGACAAACTGGCTGTATATTGGGGGAAAACTGGCTGTATAATGGGGACAAACTGGCTGTATTTTGGGGACAAACTGGCTGTATTTTGGGGACAAATTGGCTGTATTTTGGGGACAAACTGGCTGTATATGGGGGACAAACTGGCTGTATATGGGGGACAAACTGGCTGTATATTGGGGACAAACTGGCTGTATATTGGGGACAAACTGGCTGTATTATTGGGGACAAACTGGCTGTATATGGGGGACAAACTGGCTGTATATGGGGGACAAACTGGCTGTATATGGGGGACAAACTGGCTGTATATTGGGGGGGAAACTGGCTGTATATGGGGACAAACTGGCTGTATTTATGGGGGACAAACTGGCTGTATTTTGGGGGGAAACTGGCTGTATTTTGGGGACAAACTGGCTGTATTTATGGGGGACAAACTGGCTGTATATGGGGGACAAACTGGCTGCATTTGGGGGACAAACTGGCCGTATTTTGGGGGCAAACTGGCTGTATTTTGGGGACAAACTGGCTGTATATGGGGGACAAACTGGCTGTATATTGGGGACAATCTGGCTGTATATTGGGGGAAACTGGCTGTATATGGGGACAAACTGGCTGTATATGGGGGACAAACTGGCTGTATATGGGGGACAAACTGGCTGTATATTGGGGACAAACTGGCTGTATATGGGGGACAAACTGGATGTATATGGGGGACAAACTGGCTGTATATTGGGGGGAAACTGGCTGTATATTGGGGACAAACTGGCTGTATTTTGGGGACAAACTGGCTGTATTTTGGGGACAAATTGGCTGTATTTTGGGGACAAACTGGCTGTATATGGGGACAAACTGGCTGTATATGGGGGACAAACTGGCTGTATATTGGGGGGGAAACTGGCTGTATATGG
>CM055118.1:995896449-995898949 GCA_029206835.1 Rana muscosa | reverse complement strand
TCTGATCAGATACTATACCACTAAGGGGGGTGTATGCTTCACGTGTGGGTGTTAGCGCTACTGGCACTAACCTGACGCTGCCTGGGGTGTGACGCAGACCCTCTCTGACGCTAAAACCTAACTGATATCACCCGCCGGGCGATCAGGGGGTTAAACCTTTATTGGGTTATATACGGCGGGTGCCCTGACACTATAAAAAGCAAACTAACTAACCAGCGTCACCCGTAACACTTATATGATGATCACTGGTGAAAGAGTTAACTAGGGGCAATTAGGGGGTTAAAACCTTTATTAGGTAATATATGGGGGTACCTGACGCTATATAAAAACCTGACGGCGAACCTAAAAAAAAATTACTGGCTACCTATCGGCATCACCGACACTAAGACAACGATCATAAAAACGATTGCTTAGCGACAGTGGTGATAGGGGGTGAAAGGGTTACCTGGGGGGCGATCAGGGGGTTAAACCTTTATTAGATAATATATGGGGGTACCTGACGCTATAAAAACCTGCGGCGAACCTAAAAAAAAATTACTGGCTACCGATCAGCATCACCGACGCTAAGACATCGATCAGAAAAATGATCGCATAGTGACGGCGGTGCTAGGGGGTGAAAGGGTTACCTGGGGGGTGATCAAGGGGGTTACACCTTTATTAGGTAATATATGGGGGTACCCGACGCTATAAAAACCTGCGGCGAACCTAAAAAAAATTACTGGCTACCGATCAGCATCACCGGCGCTAAGACATCGATCAGAAAAATGATTGCTTAGTGACAGTGGTGATAGGGGGTGAAAGGGTTATCTGGGGGGTGATCAGGGGGTTAAACCTTTATTAGGGGGGGTTAGGGGGCTACACTGGACCTAAAACTTAATGTAGTGACACTTTTACAGTCACAAATGTCACTGATTGCAGTGATCACTAAATAAATGGTCACTGCAATCAGTGACACTGTGACTGGGGGCTGGGGGGGGGGGCTGGGGGGTGATCTGGGGGGGCGATTTATGTGCCTATGTGTCCTGGTGTCAGTGTGCTGTTTTGTGTACTAACCTGGCATCTTCTCCTGTACGGCGCTCGGTATATGTGAGCGCCCCAGGAGAGATGACATCACTTCCTCCTTCCTGGCAGGCAGGGGAAGCTCTCTCATTCGCCAGGAGCGATCGAGAGGGGGTGGCCGGAATCGAACGGCCGTCCCCTCATGCCGGATCGCTCCCGAAGGTAAAACGACCGCTCACTGTAAAGACGGGGGGTCCGATCGGACCCCCCAACTATACAAAGGCAATCACGTACATATACGTGATTCTGCCTGTCGGTGCCATTCTGCTGACGTATATTTACAGTGGGCGGTCGTTAAGTTGTTAAACCTGACCGATATGCACACAGCACTTTGAAAAATAAATCACTTTTCAATCCACCCCCTGGAAATGAAGGTCACATAGATGTCTTTAAAAGAATGGTGATACAAGATCTCCATAAACTACAAGTCAAGAAAGCATGGGATCCGATTGAAATAAGAAAGGGAATAAAGCAATTGGAAGAAAGAAAAAATATCGTAATAAGACCGGCAGATAAAGGTGGGGCTATAGTTATTTTATCTAAGGATTTATACAAACAGGAAATGGAGAGACAGCTTGAGGATGGAGAGACGTACCTGAAATTACTCAGTAATCCTACCTTACAATATAAAAAGGATTTGGAGAAATTGGTAGAAAAAGGAAAAGAGAAAAAACTTTTGAAAGAAAAAGAAGCACTATACCTGGTTCCAAACACATGCCGGATACCAGTGATATATATTCTGCCAAAAGTGCATAAAAATAAGGAAAATCCTCCCGGTAGACCTATTCTAAATGGGATTAATTCAGTGGGAGCAAGATTGGGAGAATATTTGGACTTTTTCCTACAACCAGTAGTAAAAGAAACTCAAGCATATTTAAAAGACACTAAGCACCTTATCCAACTACTTGAAGCCACTACCCTGGATGATGAACAGATTTTTTTCGCTACGGCGGATGTAGCTTCGCTATACACCAACATTAGTCATGAAGACGCTTTAGCAGCTACTAGATGGGCTTTGAGGAAGTCCAGTAGTTTGAAGTGTAAACAGAGAAAATTTCTTTTGGAATGCTTAGATTATTGTCTTAATCATAATTATTTCTGGTATGACTCCCATTACTATAAACAAACTAAAGGGGTGGCCATGGGGGCCAAATTTGCCCCCAGTGTCGCCAACCTTCATATGGCATTATGGGAAGATGATGCGATTTATAAGAATAGTCCCTCCCAATTGATTATGTATAAGCGGTTTATCGACGATATATTCCTTATCTGGAAAGGAGAAAAAGAGAGCCTGATAGAGTTCAGCCAGGAACTTGAAGAAAATGATAAAAATATCAGGCTGAGCTGGAATATAGATGAAGTAAAAATTTATTTTTTGGACTTGGAAATTTGGAAAGAAGACACAACCATTAAAACCAGAACCTTCTTCAAAACAGTTGAC